>OW240916.1:227195885-227208967 GCA_933207985.1 Pelobates cultripes
CTGCTGGAAGCTCCTATAGTCCTATTGCAGCGATGTGATCATGGTGATCACATGGCCCTGGAGGGCAGGGGTGGTCGGAGCTGCTGCAGGGAGACAGCTGGGATCTCCAGCAGTCCCACCTGACCGTGATCGCCGCGGATCGCCGTCCAGTTAAGTCCAGGGTCCTATTTGCCACGCACATACTGGGTACGTCTGCGGTCCTTAATGACCGTTTTTTGTTAGAAATATTCAGTACGTCCACGGTCGTTAAGGAGCTATACATAGAATGAAATATATTAATATCAAAATACAGTTAGAATAAAATTACATATATATATATATATATATATAAATTAAATTCAAATTATATTTAGTTTTTTAATTTAATTTTTAATTATTATTTCATTTTTATAATATATATATATATATATACACAAAATATATAGTTATTATATATATATATTATATATGTACGTCTGTAATATATATGCATTTATTAATAAAAAATACGCTTAGTATGACATTATATATAAGATATATATATATATATATATATACATATATACATATTATATATAGATATAATATGTATATATCATATATACATATAGTATATATTTATTAATTTTATTTATTTTTTTTTTTTATTAACTTTTTTTACCAGCAGGGGGACTGCCTGTCAATTCAGGCAGTCCCCCTGCTGGCAACACTGTGGACACCTATGGGGGCCATGTGACTGCTCTTTTTGAGCGGTCACATGGCCCTGGGGGTTCTAAACTGGAGAGGGGGGACTCTCTGGGCTCAGTCCAGAGAGTCCCCCCTCAGAAGAAGACCGATCGCCGGCGGGGGAACGGCGGTGATCGGTAAGTACATGGGGAGGGAGAGGGAGGGAGGGTAAGGGTTATCTTTTTTTTTTAATAAACATTTTTTTTTTTAATCTTAATTTTACCATTACTGAGTGCCTCAACCCCTCGAGGCACTCAGTAAGGTAATAGCATTGGAAGCCTGCTAAAGGCTTCCGATTCTCTTAACTACACTGCCGGGCGCCACGTGTGGCAAACCCGGATGTGATCGCTCTGGGGGGAGCGATCACTCGGGTACTCGGCAATGTAGGGGGGTATTACACGATGCCTCGATATCGAGGCATCGTGTAATACCCTAAGAGCGGCTGGAAGCGATCCCGATCGCTTCCAGCGCTCATTTTGGCCACGGACGTACAGAGTACGTCAGCGGTCGTTAACGACCGTTTTTTGGCTGACGTACCCTGTACTTCCGCGTTCACTAAGGAGTTAAAGTCAAAATAGCTGAACTAGAACAATTCTCCAAGTCAGCTATTCACAGTTTGGCTACTTTAGTAAATAATCACAACAGTGATTATCACAGAAAGTGACTGTGTGCCTGTGATTATGTCTGTGGCTGTCTGCCTATTAGTGTGTGTGTTTGTGTGTCTATCTTTCTGTAACTGTGTGTGTGTGTGACTGTCTTTCTGTAACTGTGTGTGACTGTCTGCCTGTGACTACACATGGCTGCCTGTAACTGTATGTGTGTGACTTTCTGCGGTTAAACTGTGTGTGTGACTGTGTGTGAGTACTATGTGCCTGTGACTGTGTGACAGTATATGTGTATAACTATGTGCATGACTGTGGGACTGTGTACATGTAACACTGCAAAAATACATACCTTCATTCACACATTGGCCTACATGCATTTTTTTTTAAATCTGAATTAAATAACCATTACAAATATCACACACGGTCAATAGACACAAAGTCAATACACCCATAACAAATACGACACACAGAGGTGAAAGCACAGACCAGTTTCCCAGCACACTGGACCAATAGAAATCAGCTTGCCCCCCTCACTGGAATGTAACAACTAGTATTTGTTCTCGCTGGAATGTAACAATTATTATTTGTTCTTTAAAGGACCACTATAGTGCCAGGAAAACAAACTCGTTTTCCTGGCTCTATAGGGTCTTTAGGTCCCCCTCCCACCCTCAGGTTCCCACTCCCGCCGGGCTGAAGGGGGAGGAAGGAGTTAATCACTTACCTTTCTCCACGGCGCTGGGGAAATCTCCTCCCTCTTCCGACGTCAGCACTGAATGCGCATGCGCGGCAAGAGCTGCGGGCGCATTCGGCCAGTCCATAGGAAAGCATTCTCAATGCTTTCCTATGTACGGCAGTGTCTTCTCACTGTGATTTTCACACTGAGAAGCGCAGAAGCGCCTCTAGCGGCTGTCAATGAGTGTTAAAGTCGGGACTTAAATATGAATATTAATTTAATAATTAATATATAATAATTAAGCAACAAATAACAACATTAATATTTTTTAGAGTTCGGTATTATGGTCGAATATATAATAGGAAATACACAAAACATTGTAGTATTAAATGTATATTTAATATAATTATAATAACAATTAAACAAATGCTAGCAGAATGTCAATTTACCACAATAATTACACAATACAAAACTACAACATATTACTTACAAAAGGTTATAACAGTTGCTAGCTGTTATAATAGATTACTTACACGGCTCCAGCCTGAGCTATACAGTCAGCTACATGTTCAATCCATGCAAGCAAAGGAAAAAAGGAGGCTGAATTCCTTCTACTACTTGGTTTTATCCAGTAAGTAGGCTGGCCTGTGATGTCACTGCCAGAAGCACATGAGTTAGCACACTGACCCCTAGTGGTGCCTCTAAAGCATTAAGCTCATTATGCTTTACTGACATCTAGTGGTGCGTCTAAAGCATTAAGCTCATTATGCTTTTTTATGACAAAAAGTCATTAATTAATAAATACCATTACAATGAGACAGCCACTAGAGGCTGGATTAACCCTATTGTAAACATAGCAGTTTCTCTGAAACTGCTATGTTTACAGCTGCATGGTTAACCCTAGATGGACCTGGCACCCAGACCACTTCATTGAGCTAAAAGTGGTTTGGGTGCCTATAGTGGTCCTTTAATAATTTTTAATCTAATACACCCCCCATACAAACACTACACCCTTATACACACCCTATTCATGGATGAGCAGATGTGACCAGGGAGGGGAGCTTTGAACATTTTTCTCACAGGGTGCTTAACCCCTTAAGGACCAAACTTCTGGAATAAAATGGAATCACGACATGTCACACATGTCATGTGTCCTTAAGAGGTTAAAGGCCTAAGGCCAGCCCTGATGATAAATAAAGGAAACATTTTTCACACATAAACCTTCTGAAGTGTTTTATATGTTTGAAGGGTTTGTTTAATTTCCTTTCACATAAACTGTACTGAAAGAACTAGAAGACGTACAGTTGAACTCTTTTATATGGCTCTTCACAAACTCTACAACGATTTTAAGAAATAAAAAAAATACAGAAAATTTTAATTATATTTTTATGAATCTTTTGATAATACTAATGGGATTGTTTTTGTAGATTTTTAGAGAATAGTTAATCAAGTATTGGTTTCATTTTTCATAATGATGACATTAACACTGCTCACAATGACATCAATTAAACAGGATTGACACATTACTATTTTACAAGTACAGTGTCCATCACAAAGGAAGTCAAAGAGTATTGTACAGTTTACAAAACTATCAATACTATCAAAACTAGCAAAGTTACCAGGGCGGGCGCAAGATATTTTTCTACCTGCATGCTTGTGTGTGTCTATGTATGTGCCTTTCCATGTGCTAGGGTGTGCCTAAGTGTTTGCACATTAAATATTTATCTTTTTAAAACTAGCCCTGAGGTAGCAAAATGTCACTATCCGTATGTGCCACCTAATCCCATTGACCCAATGCATCTATTTAGGGTAAACCCTGTAGTTCTCTAAAGTCCAGGGAATTCTGCTCTGATAACAAGCATAACAGGTAAGTCAAATGTATTTACCTTACACCCATCGAAAGGCTAGCTTTGGAGTTTAGAGAAATTCACAACTGTCCCACAATCAGGATATCATATAGCCAGTTGAATATACAAAATAATCCAGGTACTCTAGCGTATTCCAAAATGTAGGCAATCTTTATTGGAACAAGGAACCAAAATGCAACGTTTCGACCCCTTAGGGACTTTGTCAAGCGGGGTCGAAACGTTGCTTTTTGGTTCCTTGTTCCAATAAAGATTGCCTACATTTTTGCCTACGCTGGAGTGCCTGGATTATTTTTTTATATTCAAATGCTACAATTGGTCCTTTTTGGTACTGGGACTTATCCACTAGAGCACCCTGAATTCCAGACGAAGGATTGAGTGCACTTCCATCACCTACATATCATATAGCCAGTGACCCATCTCCATTCTTGCGGCCACCTACATGAGTTGACCAGTGGCCAGTGGCCAGTGAGTTCCCAGGGCATCACTGTGCATTGCTTCTCAGCCTATGCACTCTGCATAACTGTGGGCTATATAGTGAGACAAGCAGGGATTTGACAGTACATTATGTCCCCATCTGATCCAGTGACAGCACTCCTCTTAAGCTGTGCAAAGAACTAAATAAAAAGTGAATGAAAATAGAATTTCATAGAGAATGATCAGAACTTTTACAGTTAATATCTTATCAGAAGCAGACCCAAATTTCTCAAAACATGCCTGCACTATGTTTGTATCCTTGTTTGTAGCACATTTTTGTTCAGAACATCTTTTTCGTTAATGTAAAAACAAAAACATGACTCTTGACAGATGTACATCTGTCAGGAATGCCTGAAATTGCTAAGTTAGCAGACAGATATAAAAATCAACACCAGATTTCTAGTAAATCACAGTCTTCTTTTTTTTGTTTTGTTTTTTGTTTTTTTGTATGTGTTACACCTGCGTAGTGCATGTTTCTGGTTATTGATGTATTTTGTTGTTTATTATGATAGTATCATTTGATAGACCGTATTTACTTGAATCTAAAGCACAACTTTATTAGCAAAACAAACTTTCCAAAATTTAAATGCGCATTAGATTTGATGACACATAAGATTCGAGTAACATTTGCCAGCGAAATTCGCCGGTAAATTTAATAATTCACCAGTGGATTCAAAGTTAGCCAGTGAATTTCATAATTTAGAACACAAAAAGTGTAAGCGCTTAGCAAATATATCCCAGAACTATATTTAGGTGTAACACAATATACAAATATATATATATATACACATTTTATTTAAAAAGTCCTGGTATAAGGTGTCAGGGGGGAATGGTATAAGCTGTAACTCTCAATTTGCTTCTGTGTCCAGCTCCTAATTGCTGTTTTCACCTCTATGTTCCCACTGTGAGAGCAAAACGTACAGTGTGATATGCAGGAAACAGTTCAGGGTTACCGCTTGGTGAAATCACTGCTCCAATCCACTCAGTGCACTTGAGCCGGGTAGGCTCCCGCTACAATGAAGTCCGTACTCCTCGAAATAACAGGCTAAAAAGCCTGCAAGCACCATCAATGCATTTCGCCCCGATAAGTGAGGCTTTCTCAAGATAGGTGCAGCAGCCAATCTTAGGCATTTTATCTCCCATGCCCTGTTCGGGATAGCCATGATCCTTAAAGGTATATAACTTTTATGTTGAGACAAGTAAAAATTCTGAATGTTTTGCAATGTGGTCAAGTTCCCCACATATCTTTCTAACTTTCCACATAATTAATAAAAATGCTCAAATAGCAAAATATACATACTGTTTGTGGTGGAACCGCTGCCTGTTCATGAATTGCCCTCTGTCATATTGTGTGTGTTTGCCCATCCATTCGTGTATTGTGCCCGCTCCCCGTTCAGGAGTGCTTCCATGAAGGGAATTCATTCACCTCCCAAATGGGGACCAACCCGATAGCTCATTTAGAATGTTAGGTTAGAACATTCACACCTCTCAACATAGATGTCAAACCGCAAACCACAAAGGGAAACAATTAATGAGGGGTCTCCTGGGTGGCCGCCATTCATACAGTCGAATGCCATGGGGAGCATTTGTGGATTGTTTCCTGACTCGTTCGTCTCCCGAACAAGGACCTCTCTGGTGCCCCATTGGAACATTCACACCAATTAATCAGAATGTTCTCACTTGCAACATAAGTGTGAAACCGTAAGGGAAGTAATTAATGAGTGCTCCCCTGGGTGGCCTCCATTTCGTATAGATGAATGCCATCCAGGGGGAGCATTCATATCCCGAAAGGAGACGTTTCCTTTGCAGGATTTCACACAAGGACCTCGCGAGCAGAGCCTGGTCAAGGAAAGTACCGCTGTGAGGGTGCCTGGGATTGTTGTGGGCACTTCTGGGCACTGGCGAGTTTGGCGGGCTTGTCGGTGCCTGCAGGGACAAAGAGACTAGCTCTTTTCCCACGGGCGGGCGGGCTTTTCTGTGCCTGGGAGACAAAGGGATGGTCCCTTTTTCCTGCGCCTGGACTCCTAGGCACAGAGGCTCCTGGGAAGTAGACCCCCTGGCGGCTAGTGTGGGAAACCCTGTGTTTTCAAGTGGAGGGCTTTAGGGACAAATGGAACCAAGTCCCTCCCCGTGCTAGGGTCCCAGGGAGGGGGAGGATCTTGGGATGTGACCTTGTATGTCTGTGTTAGAAACCCCTGCATGGGGTTATGCATAAAAGCCGTGTGTGGAGAGTAAAGTGTTGTTGTCCCTCCAGGACCTTTTGTCGTCCAGTTACTGGGGGGGAGGAGAGGTATGGGTCTCTTTATATCCTAAATGGTTCCTGACCAGCTGAAAGAAGGGAATTAGTGGAGGTAACCAGTCGGGTTACCCTGGGTTACACTGTTCAACAACATTAACAAGTCTCTCAATTTCACATACCCATATAAAAAATTGTAAGTAAAATATAACCGCTAAAACTGATTTTTCACCTTTTAAAAACGTAATAGATTGAATTATAGTCCCATAGACGTATATGTTTTACTTGTTATACCAATGTTACTTAGTTACTTCTTATGGGACAACCTTATGAATCCTTCACAAAATTCATTTCATGTAGTTCTAAAAAAGGAGCAGTATCTCTGAGATCTAAGTGCCAGGATGTAGACATCTACAAGTGACACATGTATTCGTAGAAATATAAAAAATATAGAGTTGTTAAAACATACGTCTGACTTATCGTGCTGCCAGTAATATCGGTCTGGGCATTCTCTTCCATTAAACAAATCACACATCACTTCATTAAACAATGTATATCTTATGTTTATGCATACCCTTGTTTCAGGTGTCATTAGATTATCCCTATCATTAAAACATATTTGCCATAATAAAAGGGAATACAAAGATTACAAAAGATCTCTTTCCTAGTTTTAGGGAATATCCATGTTTCCTATTTCACCCATTAAAGACATATCTTCTACAGAGGTCTACAATAATCTGAGAATCCCTAAAATACTATACTATACATGAAAGAAGCATATTGGGAAATACTTAAATGAACATACATATAAAACATGATTAAAAGAAAAGGGCAGTTAAAAGAAAAACAGGACAACACAGCCCACATTTGTGTCGCTACAAATCCATAGTGTATGTTTAACAGATACTATGAGGTATCTAAAATATTTTAACTTTGAAAAAATGAAAAAAGTAGGTAAAAAAATGAACAAAAATAGTCCTGGCCATAAGCATAACCACACAACCACCGGGTCGACCTATCATTTATGGTATCGAATCTTTAACTTCAAATTTATCCCAGTACATGGATGTGTTATTACTAAATCATATCTAAAGGACAGTAGTGATCTTTTAAAATTAGTAGAAGGGATACAATGGAAAGAAAATCTGTGGCTGTTCACGTGTGATGTCACATCTTTGTACACAGTGATCAACCATGATCTAGGTATTCAAGCAGTGAGACATGCCTTATATGAGGCCCCTAAGATGCTTATGGAATAGGTAGAGTTTTTAAAGGAATGTATAGATTTTATCTTAATCAATCTGGTTTTTTTTGGGGTATAGAGATGATATATAACTACAGACCACTGGAGTGGCTATGGGGACTAGGTTTGCACCCAGTTATGCTAATATATTTATGTCCTACTGGGAAAGTATGTCTGTCTGGAAGGAACACCCCTGGGTTGCAAACCTAGTCCTCTATAAACGATATATAGAAACAGAAACGTATCTTTTAAACTTTTTGAACTACATCAAACAGAACCATTTTAATGTATCATTTATATACAAATATAGTGTTAATTGTTGATTTTTTCTGTTTTGGTTCTATATGTAGATCAAGAAATTCTCAAGTCCAAAACTTTGTTCAAAAGTGTGGACGTGTACAGTTTTATCTTAACCTCAAGCTGTCATTACCCTTCTTGGTTAGAAGGTGTTCCCTATGGACAATTTTGAGGATCAAGAAAAACTGCTCAGATCCGGATATCTGTAGACAACAATAAGAAAAAGTTAAATCTTAATTTTTAGAAAAACAAATTATGATCCTAAGCTGCTGAAAGCATCAATTTACAATCTAGATAGGGCCATGCTTTTAAATCCTGACAAAGGGTCTACTATCAGTGAAAAGTCTAACAACAACTTTTCATGCCCTTTAAATAGCCTTTAATTTTAATTTCCAATCTCAACTTTTAAAGAAAAGCATTTCAAAACACTGGCATTTATTAAAGCAAGATCCAGTACTAGTAAAAGTCTTACCAGACAAACCTAAAATAATATTTAGAGGAGCACCTACGCTTCAAAGCAAATTTGTACACAGCCTTAGAAGAACTTCTCCAGAGTTAAATTTTTTGAATATTGAAAAAAAAATTTTTAAATGTGACTCATGCAGTATATGTAAGACAGTAGGTCACCCATACTGGAAAATTACATAATTTCATTGTTTTACAACCAAAAGTAGCTATGACATCAAAGACTGTATCACATGTAACTCAAAGCAAGTAATTTATTTATTAGGCTGTTCTTGCAGGATTCAATATATTGGACAGACGAAAAGAATATTAAAAATCATATTAGGAGAACATGTGTATAACATAAAAAGACAATTTGTTAAACATACATTATCGTATCATTTTAAAACCCATCACAACAGCAATCCGGCCCATTTGACTTATTGTGGTATCCAAAAGGTTAAAATTCAGTGGAGAGGAGGAGAACCAGTTAAACAACTCACCTAAAAAGAAATGTTTTGGATTTACACACTAAAAACTTTGGTGCTGTTCGGATTGAACGGAGACTTTGAACTTGGAAATATTTAGCAAATCATAAATTATTGATTACTGCTTATGGCCAGGACTATTTTTATTCATTTTTTACCTACTTTTTTGAATTAATAGTTAAAATATTTTATATACCTCATAGTATCTGTAAAACATGCACTTTGGATTTGTAGTGAGACAAATGTTTAAAAACAATATTTCAGATAACTACAAGTAGGCTGTGTTGTCCTGTTTTTCTTTTAATTGCAAAGTAATATACTATAACCACAGTGTAAATGTGAAATAGTGAGTAATAAGTATGTAATATACTTATCTATTAAGTCAAAGTGAAAAGCCTCCCTAAGATCACTTCCCAGCTGATGATCTTATATCAACCAGAATATAGAAAGAACAAACATATGGGATACGACTGTAAAATAAAAAAAAAAGAACATAAACAACATATAGCGTAATACAATTTAAATACAAAATATGCACTGTAACTGAATGCACTCACAAGATGAAGGTGTATTATGCGGTCAAAGGGTGCCTCCCCTGATGTTGATGGTGGGCTGTAAATCCATCCTTTTGATCTGTATATGTCACTGTAAATCAAGACTCCAGATGGTGAATGTAAAAAATAAGCAGCTTTATTATACATAAAAAGATGAAGAATCACCTATATAATGCTATTAAAATAGCAAGTAACGGTCCTATGCGTTTCGTTCCTAACTTGGGACTTCCTCAGGGACCTTAAAATCAAAAGCAATGACAGGTAATACAAAAAAGCAGCCTGACAATTCCCACCCTCAAGTCCCTTTAAATAGGGCTAATCCCTACGTCTATTGGTAATTCCGTGGGCTTTTTCCTTCACTTGTGGTCCAATTGGTTCAAATCCTGGTCCTGTTCACTTGTTTGCCATTAGGGCTTTTCTTCCCCTTGTCCCGGCTGAAATTCAATCACCTGTTGCTAACCGGAACCCGGAAGTGCGTTCCACACAATACTTCTGCATTCCATTTAATAATACCTTGCATCATAGAGGCCAATATGGCCGTGCATTCCACCTTGGAGTGCAAAATAAACAAGGTGTGTGTCTATCTGGTGGTCGCCAGAGGCATAGGCGGCTCTCTAATTAGGCGATTTAGGTGGCCGCCTAAGACCTCGCGCTGTCAGGGGCCTCACGGCCGCCTAAATCGCCTTAGGGCAGTTTGACATGTCGGGTCCTCGGTCAGAGACCAAGGACACGACACAAGAGGGGGCCCGGCGGCTTGCCCTTTATGCCACTGGGTGCGAGGCTCCTCCTATGCCTGCCTGGGAGAGAGCCAGCCTGTCTGCAGCTCCGGCGGAGCTGCAGACTGTAAAGGGAGCCCACCGGACCACCAGGGATGCAACATGGCTACAGCCTGCTCACCGGACCACCAAGGATACAGCCTGGCCTGCCCACCGGACCACCAGGGAAGGGAAAAGGTTTATAATTAAGGTAATGCCTGCCATGTCACAATCTCGGCTCCCTACCCTGTCACTGCCCTCCTACACCCCTTTGCCCCAGCCACCCTCTGCCCTCCTATCACCCCCTGCCCTATCATAGCCCCCCCTACCATCCCCTGCCCCCAGCCACCCTACCACCCTCTGCCTTCCTACCTTCCTGTCACTGCCCTCCTACCACCCCCTACCATAGAAACATAGAATGTGACGGCAGATAAGAACCATCTTTTTTCTAAATACTTTCATTAGTCCCTAGCCTTATTTTATAGTTAGGATAGCCTTATCCCTATCCCACGCATGCTTAAACTCCTTTACTGTGTTAACCTCTACCACTTCAGCTGAAAGGCTATTCCATGCATCCACTATCCTCTCAGTAAAGTAATACTTCCTGATATTTTTAAACCTTTGTCCCTCTAAATTAAGACTATGTCCTCTTGTTGTGCTAGCTTTTCTTCTTTTAAATATGGTCTCCTCCTTTACTGATTCCTTTTATCTATTTAAATGTTTCTATCATATCCCCCATGTCTCGTCTTTGCTCCAAGCTATACATGTTAAGATCCTTTAACCTTTCCTGGTAAGTTTTTTCCTGCAATACATGAACCAGTTTAGTAGCCCTTCTCTGAACTCTCTCTAAAGTATCAATATCCTTCTGAAGATACGGTCTCCGGTACTGCCTACAATACTCCAAGTGAAGTCTCACCAGTGTTCTGTACAATAGCATGAGCACTTCACTCTTTCTACTACTAATACCTCTCCCTATACAACCAAGCATTCTGCTAGCATTTCCTGCTGCTCTATTACATTGTCTGCCTACCTTTAAGCCATCAGAAATAATCACCCCTAAATCCCTTTCCTCAGATGTTGAGGTTAGGACTCTATCAAATATTCTGTACTCTGCCCTTGGGTTTTTACGTCCAAGATGCATTATCTTGTACCTATCCACATTAATGGCATTTGGCTTTTCCCGCCTGGAACATCAACCCTGTTACATATCTTAGTATCATCAGCAAAAAGACATACCTTACCATCAAGACCTCCTGCAATATCACTAATAAAAATATTAAAGAGAATAGGTCCAAGTACAGATCCCTGAGGTACCCCACTGGTGACAAGCCCAAGCTTCGAATATACTCCATTGACTTCAACCCTCTGTTGCCTGTCACTCAGCCACTACCTTACCCATTCAACAATATTGGAATCCAAACTTAAAGATTGCAATTTATTGATAAGCCTTCTATGTGCAACAGTGTCAAAAGCCTTACTGAAATCTAGGTAAGCAATGTCTACTGCACCACCCTGATCTATAATTTTAGTTACCCAATCAAAAAAATCAATAAGATTAGTTTGGCATGATCTCCCTGAAGTAAACCCATGTTGTCTCTGATCTTCAAATCCATGTGTTTTTAGATGTTCAACAATCCTATCCTTTAACATGGTTTCCATTACTTTCCCCACTACTGAAGTAAGGCTTACTGGCCTATAGTTGCCCGACTCCTCCCTACTACCTTTCTTGTAAATGGGCACAACATTCGCTAACTTCCAATCTTCTGGGACTACTCCTGTTAACAATGATTGGTTAAATAAATCTGTTAATGGTTTTGCTAGTACACCACTAAGCTCTTTTAATAACTTTGGGTGTATTCCATCAGGTCCCATTGAGTTATTTGTCTTTACTTTTGACAGTTGAAATAGAACCTCTTCCTCTGTAAACTCACATGTAATAAATGACTAATTTGTCCTTTTTCCTAACTGAGGTCCCTTTCCTTCATTTTCATATGTAAATACTGAACAAAAATATTAATTGAGGCAGTCAGCTAGACCTTTATCCTTTAACTAATCCTTGTTTAACTTTCCCTTTCTCATTTATGTATCTAAAAAATGTTTTGCCCCCTTTTTTTACTGACTGTGCTATTTTCTCTTCTGTGTGTGATTTGGAAGCTCTTATAACTAGCTTGGCCTCTTTCTGTCTAATCTTATAGATCATTCTGTCTTCCTCACTCTGGTTTTTTTACAATTACTAAATGCTAACTTTTAGTTTTTTACTATTTTGGCCACATCTGCGGAGTACCACAGTGGTTTCTTGAATTTGCTTTTACTGACAAGCCTAATGCAATTTTCTGTTGGCTTCAGCAGAGCAACTTTTAAATAATCCCATTTCTCTTGGACTCCATTTAAATTGCTCCAGTCTGATAATGACTCCTTTACACATATTCTAATTTTAGAAAAGTCGTTTTTTTTAAAGTCCAAAAAACTTTACCACCCTACCACCCTCTGCCCTCCTACCACCCCCTACCCTGTCACTGCCCTCCTACCACACCCTGCTCCAGCGACCCTCCCACCCCATACCCTGTCACTGCCCTCCTACCACCCACTGCCCTCCTACCACCCCCTTCCCCAGCCCCCCTACAACCCCAGCCTCCCTACCACTCTCTGCCTCAGCAACCTACCACCTCCTGCCCTGTCACTACCACCCTCTGTCCCCTACCACCCTGTACCCTGTCACTGCCCTCCTACCACCCACTGC
>OW240916.1:227209349-227220805 GCA_933207985.1 Pelobates cultripes
CAACTAAGGGCATACTATGCAGACAGCACCCTGAGCTTGGCATAAATGCATCTAATGATGCGCTCACTCAACGCTTTCTAAGGACTGTCCCCTAGCACTCGCTGATCCACTTGTCTCCTTACCTTCTTAGTAGCAGGCAGAAGCTCCTGGTATATAGTCTGGGACAGAGAAAAGCTGTATGTAGTGAGTGGAGAAGAAAGGGAACATGCCACAGTGTTAGAGAGACCAAAGTCATCATTACCTTAAAGGATCACTATAGGGTCAGGAACACAAACATGAATTCATGACCCTATAGTGTTAACACCACCATCTAGCCCCTCTGGGCCCCTCATGCCTCCATAAATATAGCAAAATCTTACTATATTCAAGCCTGAAGCTGTAACTCTGCATGCTGTTAGACTCATAAAAACAAGCAGTCTGCTGACATCATTAGAAGTGGTGGACTGATCCAATCACAGTGCTTCCCCATAGGATTGGCTGACACTGACAAAGAGGCAGATCAGGGGCAGAGCCAGCATGATTCAAACACAGCCCTGGCCAATCAGCATCTCCTCATAGAGATGATTGAATCAATGAATCTCTATGAGGAAAGTTCAGTGTCTGCATGCAGAGGGAGGAGACATTGAATGTTTGGATGCATTTTAGGCAGCCATGACCCAGGAAGGATCTCTAACAGCCATCTAAGGAGTGGCCAGTGAAGTTATCACTAGGCTGTAATGTAAATACTGCATTTTCTCTGAAAAGACAGTGTTTACAGAAAAAGCCTGACAGTAATGATTCCACTCACCAGAATAAATTCCATAAGCTGTAGTTGTTCTGGTGACTATAGTGTCCCTTTAACTATATTCATTGTCAGCCAGTCCACATAAGGTTTGTTCCCATACATCCCTCTTAAGTTTCCATACTTAAATAAGAGTATGTGAAAAGTAGTTAGGGTTTCCACCTTTCTTGGAAAAACATACCAACCTTACTAATTTGCATAATTAAATATGTATGGGTGATATCACATGATGTAAATCACAAGGAGAAAATGCTGTAAAATCACCAAAAAACTACTTAGTTTGATTCTGCTGTATAGATGGATTCCTCCCAGTGCCCCCATGTCTCCCAGTGCCCTCATGACTCAGTGCCCCATGTGTCGATTACTCCAGGTCTCAGTGTTCCTATGTATCAGTGTCTCAGTGCCCCATGTCTCCCAGTGTCCCCTAGTGTCATGTCCCCAGGTCTCCCAGTGATCCTATGTATCACAGTGTCTGAATGCTCCATGTCTCCCTGTGTCCCCATGTATCCCAGGGTCCCCATGTCACTAGGACACTAGGAAGACAGGGAGACCTGGGGGCACGGGGAGACCTAGGGACACGGAGAGACCAGTGACACTGGGAGACTAGGGGACTCTGGCTAGGACACATGGGGACAATGGGAAAATAGGGGACACTTGAAGACAAGGGGGCACAGACACCAGGGACACAGACACTAGAGACACTGGCATTGAGACATTGAGACATGGGGGAACTGGGAGACATGAGGACACTGAGACACCAGGGCCACAAACACTAGGGACACTAGCTTGGAGACATGGGGACATTGTGACACTTGAGGCACTGAGAGACATGGATGTACTAGGAGACATGGGGACCGTGAGACACTGGCAGACTGGGGGCACTGGGAGACTAGTGGGCACTGAGACACCAGGGACACTGAATGGGAGACATGGGGACACTGTATCCCCATGTGTCTGTGTCATAATGTTTCCCAATGTCCCTTAGTGTCTCAGTGTCTGCCATAAGGTCTCCCAGTGTACCTTAGTATCTCAGTGCATGTCTCCTTGAAGCCTTTCACCCCATCCCTTACTTCCCTGAGCTGTAGACTGTCTCTGCAGAGTGAGAGTTGCTGTCTGGCCTCTCTGTGCTGTGTAGCTGCACCCCTGCAGATCAGTGAGTATAGATAGGCAGGGAGGGATATGCTGGAACTTCCTAACCCTGCCTGTCTCCACATACAGCGACCCCTGCTGGCCAGTGCTGGTATTGCATAGTAATCTCTTGTTTATACTGAGAAAAATACCAGCATTTGTATTGCCAGTATCACTGCAATATTGGCACCAGCCAGGAAGCCTCAAATACTGGCTGTGCCAATAAAATAAAAGCCAGGTGGAATCCCTAAGAGTAGTGTGTGGGAAAAAAAAAAACATTTTTTTTTTTTTAAATCAATGGGCCTATTCCATGGGCCTGGGCCTGGGCCTGGGCCTGGGCCTGGAGCTGCAGCTCCATCAGCCCCTATGTTAATCCGGCCCTGCACACCTACCCTATCGCATTAACCCCCCATCAACCCTGTCAGACTCGCCTTCTCTAGGTAGACAATGCCAGATACACTCAGAAATACACACACCGGCACTTATATATACTCGACTGCAAGGCTGTGTAACCATACCCCTCAGTCATGTATAAATGATTGGCATAATTGCTATTTAAATTTGTTTATTGCAAATTAAGTTAGTTTGCATATTATGCCATAACTACAGTCAGAAAGATCACAATGCCGCGGCACAGGGAGCTGCTACACTGCAAGCCTCTGAATAATGAATACAGAGACTGGCTCTCTGTATCCAGCACTGCAAGCTTGTCCTTAAATACAACCACAGCACCTTATACACACAATGCAACCCCTATTTTAAAAAAAAACAGTTTTGCCTAAGGCCTAATAAAGTCTAGAGCCGCCACTGGCCAGAGGTATTACAACATAAGTAGTTATGGACAGAGAAACAGAGAGATCGTTGTATATCTGCTAAAGAGAGATGGTGTCATTACCATATATTAATCTCTTAACAGGAACAATATCTTTGTGGACCAAAATAAAAAGTACAGCAAGTAGTGTTAATTCAGAATACCATTCTTCATGGTAGTTATACTCTTAAAGTGAATTGACAAAAATTAACTTATTAAAGTGGCAAGTGCAGCAACAGTGCAGAAGTTACAATATTGTAACTATATTATGTTCTTAATGACCATTAATAGAATAAATTTGATTTGATATATATATATATATATCACACATACCTATCCTATACTGTGTTTGATCTTGATATAGTTGTCAAATGACAATATATATATTGTTAAATATCCCTATTGACAGGGTATATCAGGATATTTATTTTAAGAGAAAAGTAATATATAAACATTACCCAAAACAAAATTAAAAAAAGGAAATATAAACACAGAATATAAAAGTATGAACAGAATGGCCCCAGTTACAAAAAAACAAACTAAATCTATGTCCACATTCAGTCCCTTAGGTTCCAATGTTTGGAACTTATGGATCCAATATGTTTCCCGTTGAGCTAACTTCTTCACCCTATCACCACGTCGCCAATATGGCGACAGTCTTTCAATGCCTATACATTTAACGTTTTTAAAAGAGAAGTAGGGGCAGCTGTTACACTGAACGGGGACTGAATGTGTCGTAAGGCCTTTTCTTATATTATTAAGATGTTCTAAGACCCTGATTTTAAGAATTATTTTCATACATCCAATATATCGTTTGCCACACGGACATTGCAGTAGATAAACTACAAAGTCAGTGTGGTATCCCATCCCCGTAAGTATCACCTGTTAAAGAACTAGAGAATAAATTCATCCTATCCATAGATATAGTGGAACAAGCATTACAGGAATTGCATCCTCTAAATAGTCTGGTGTTCGCAATGGTGTTTGTAATGTCAGGTTTGATTGCATAACTGAGAGCCTACGTATTTTTAAAATTACGGTTTCTAATGTATTAGATAGTCTGGTAGATGTTCTCCCAAAACTGGGTCCTGTAATAAAATGGACCAATGTTTCTGTACTTTATAGTATTTCACAACTAATGAATTATACTTAATAAATGATTTATTAAATTCAGCAATTAACTTTATCTTTGAGTGCAGTATCATCTTTTTTGTACAATGTTTCTGTAGTCCCTTTCTTATCCTCCCATGGTCTACATTATACTGAGTTTGAAAGCAGATTTAAATGTCTTATTAGATGTTTGTAAATTGGGTTTATCTGACAGTAAAACATTCCTCTCCATTTGAGTGGTTAGACGGATTTCCCTTTCTAAAGCATTCCTCTTATATACCTTCTCCAGATCTTTTGGAATCTTTGCATTCCCTTTTATTATGGGAGATATGTTTTAATAATAGGGATAATCTAATGACACCTGAAACAAGGGTATGCATAAACATAAGATATACATTGTGTAATGAAGTGATGTGTGATTTGTTTAATGGAAGAGAATGCCCTGACCGATATTACTGGCAGCACGATAAGTCAGACGTTTGTTTTCACAACTCTATATTTTTTATTTTTCTACGAATACATGTGTCACTACATCTTGGCACTTAGATCTCAGAGATACTGTTCCTTTTTTAGAACTACATCAAATTAATTTTGTGAAGGATTCATAAGGTTGTCCCATAAGAAGTACGGCAACTACATAACAAGTAAGACGTATACGTCTATGGGACTATAATTCAATCTATTCAATTTTTTATAGGTGAAAAATCAGTTTTAGCGGTTATATTTTATTCATTATTTTTTATATGGGTATGTGAAATTGAGAGAATTGTTAATGTTGTTGAACAGTATGTATATTTTGCTATTTGAGCATTTTTTTTAATGATGTGGAAAGTTAGAAAGATATGTGGGGAACCTGACCACATTGCAAAACATTCAGAATTTTTACCTGTCTCAACATAAAGGTTATATACCTTTAAGAAATCAAAGAAAAGAGTCAGCGCTAGGCTGCCACAGAAGATAGCTAATTATGAAGGGTACAGGCTGCACACCTAAAGGAAAAAGGGGGTCCCCTCTAATCCCCTAACAATAAATATAACACAAAGTAACACAAAACAGAAAATGGTGCGCCTTAGAAAAGATAATAATAATAATCCAAATGACTTATCATAAGTCCAATATGGTGCAGCCCACGCTCATAGGAAGAACTCTTGTAATACAGTAAATGGGATCAGTCTTCATGGGTGTGTACTTAAAATTCAATGAAGCATATGGGGAAAGAAAACACAGAAACGGGTCTCCAATGGTATAGTATGTAGATAAAATGAGATAATAAAATAGTGGTAATAAATACTACTCACAATCTCCAGAGCTAAAATCCAGCTCTGGTATGGAATGCGTGATTGGAATGATCCCCACTCAAGGATATGTGAAGTGGTACTGGTTGGCAGATGTGTTAAATGAATCAGTAGTCCAATATTGATGCGATCCAGCCCAAAATAAAAAGAATAAAATATAGTGCTCGCTGTGTCTTTATGGATAAAAAGATACAAAATATATGAATTGTACTCACAATATGTAGAGCAGGCTATACTGCTCGATGTAAGCATATGGGTGGTACAATCCCCACCTGCGGATTCTTTGTGCTTCTTTAAAAAGCGATGAACATCGATGTAGTCAGGTAAAACGTACAAAAATAAAATAAGATAAAAGGAATAAAAAGGAATATGGCAATCAAAGGATTTGGTGCCAAAAAATTCCTTTATTAAAGTACAGTAAAAACAATATCTAAACGCGTTTTGCCTAAACAGGCTTCTTCAAGCAGATAATAATAGAGAAACATAGACCTGACAAACATGAGTTTATATAGGGTGCAATGATACTATTGGAATTTGAATATTCCCGCCATAATGACATCATCAGAATCTCATTAACATATTAAAAATAAGCTTAACAATATTACAATTTATTAAGACACATAATGGTGATTGATTGCGGCTATTATAAATAAAAACGAAGCTTTAAAACATATAACATTAAAGATAAAAAAAGAGTCACGTAACGCACGGCTAATCTACTTCCGCGTCAAGTGATCTTAGGTGGAACGCATGCGTCCTGTGGGGATATTTATGGGATGATAATATTAAACAGTCGAGAATTGCCCACTATTTCAATTCTCTTAGATCTTAGAGATCGTTTATCAAATAAGTGAAATGTATTCCATACAATTAAGATCACAATCTCTTATAAAAAATAGATTTATTTATTGTAACAAATTAATTAACAAATAATATTAGGCAGCATGCATGATAATAATCAGTGAATATTTAGTATAACATAAGTATGCAATACAATCGAATGGCTATACACGTTCCAATGGCTAACAGCATCAACTGTCAAGATTTCAGATTTATGAGGTATTTCGCAGACACAGAAAGCTTCACACAGTGAAAAGCCATAAAACCTTGGCTAACAGTTAAATCAACTGAGTAACCCTTTCAATGCTGGCTAGATCCTCCTAGGCATATAGTATCCTATTCTCCTGTGATTTTCAATTGAAATAACATTTGAACCAGCTCATTAGTCATTTCCTGGAACCATCCAATTAGAATAATCTACCAGATTTTTACAAAAGCCGAATTTTAATTTGCCTAAAAAGATATCTTATCTTATATTAGAGCAAATCAATACACCTGAATAAAAACAGCGGTATGCTAACATGTGATACTATCACATTAATATATAATTATTCTTAATTCCACCTGCAGAATGCAATGTTTATAACTATATATTCTTTAGTTAACTAAGATTTCTAAATATTGAAACCTGACCGTGATTTATCCAGTCATATATCATGCCATAAGTAAATTTAAATTAATTTAAATTAATTAAATAAAACCAGCATAATTACCAGTTATGTAGATATTCTCATCAGACGAGTAGGTAGTCCCATAAATGTGATTGGTTGTATGGAGGTGCGTGAGTAATAGAGAAAAGTGGTGTTGGTTAGAAAGTCAGAGTAAATTTTAAGTGTCAAAGAGTTTAAGAGTTGAGTGTCCAAGAGAGTTTAGGAGTAGAGTGTTAGTCCCAGAGAATGTTCTGAATCTCTCTCTCTGCATGTCCAAATTGGAATCCCCAAACTTCAACTCCCTCTCTCTGCCAACTAACCTCTCTCTTCCCTTTGTCATCAATTTTAAAGGGCCAGATTCTCTGTACGTCATTGATAAACCAATAGGAAACTGTAGATGTGTTCAATCTATGGATCGCAATTTAGGTATTTGATCCATAGAGGGCAGTCTTGCCTAACTAATCCTTCTTATCCAGGAAATACTTAACTTTTCCTGATGACGATTTTGACGTCATTTGGCTTATCTAAAATGACTACCATAACTTAGATTTGCTGTCAGTTCAAAGTGTTTGTCTCCATCTTTGTGGCAACTACTTTGATAGTAATTTGTAAAATTGACAGTTCTAAACTCAATTTCACCCCTTACTTACAATGGAACCTTGTAAAATTTAGAAAGTAAAATTAATTACTTAGTCTTCTCTGTCACTAGTGTCTGTGTTTATATAATGCATTCCTTAGTTCAGGCAAGTGGCTAGTTACAGAAAATAAGAAGTAATTGTGTCTTTGTTATCCTGAAGATAGCAAAATGGAGTCCGCTCTGTTCTTAGTGACTCTGGCAATATACACTTTTAATTTCTTTCTTAGCACAAAATGTCTGCCGATATAAATATCCTGACAGTCCAGTGGGATGCATGTGTAAAGGAGGAGAGGCTAGGGATGTTTGTGTGGAGAGGAGGGGATGGGCCTTGTAGGAAAAAAATCATCACCTCCTCAAGGGGGAGTGACAAATAGAGCTGCAAATCTCCTTCCGCAGATTTCTATGTTGTTGTGTCTGGCACAGTCTTCATGCGTCGACATTTGCAGCGTTAGGCTTTGCTGTGAAGCTTGTATGTCCAAGATGTCTTCCTCCGTCGCTCATACGCGGTCGGTGACATTTTGCATGTCAACCTTTCATAGGCCCACGTCTGTGGCAAGCATTTTTTGAATGTTCTGCACCCATGCTTGCAAGTCTTGTTTGGTGGCGAGTTCTGTGCCATCCGGTTCTGCAGTAATTACCGGTATTGTGGGATCTGTGTCCATTTGAGAGGCTGTGTGGGTCGGTGAGGGGGTCGGCTGTAGTAAGGCGCCCCCATGTCCTGCTGGTCTGTCGTGGAACCTTGGTGAGTCTTCTGCGTGCGCTTCCCCATGGTCTCAAGTGCTTTGTCTTGGTATGGGTAGAAATCGTTCTCTGGGTCGAAGTCACCTTAGATGTATGCTCCGCTGAGTAGCTTCCCAAGGTCATGGATCGATGGAGCGTGATAGGTCCTGGTTTGGCGTTTAAGTTTGCCAGACCTCGGTGTGTGCATGAAAGGCATCGATCGATTCGGTGTTCGATCCCGGTACTGATCCTGGTGTGTTTTGGGCTGAGTGGCGAGTGCTGCTCAAGGTATTTAACAATTTTTAGTTATCAGGCTAGGAGCTCGCAGATATGGCGTCTGCTCTGCTTCAGGTCGTAGCCCCGCCCTCCATACCAGGACCAGGACAAAATTTATATATATATATATATATATATATATTTGTATATTGTGTTACACCTAAACATTGTTCTTGGGTATATTCACTAAGCGGTTACACTTTTTGTGTTCTATTTTATCATTTGTCAGATTTATTTGACTAAAACTAAAACAATTCAGATGACAAACTAAAATGGCTTTCTAGTCAAAAGACAATGACTAAAACTAAATTGAAATTTGCCACCAAAATGAACACTGGTGGGTAAGGCAAATGGGGGAGGGAAATGTGACACATGGGGGGGCTAGGGGATTGAAACACATGGGGAACTGGGGGAATGAGACATGAGGAAGCTGGGAGAATGTGACACATGAGGGGGCTGAGGGAAGGAGACAAATGAGGAGGGTCTGGAAGAATGAGACACATGAAGGGACTGGGGGGGAAATGAGCACATGGATGAGCTTGAAGGGAATGAAACACGTAGGGGAGATTAGATGCATGAAGGGGCTGCGGACACACAAAGCAACATAGAGGTGCAAGGGGAAAGAGGCACATAAATGGGGTCTTGGAGAGAAAGAGACACACAGAGGGGTGTGGGAAAGGGCAATAGAGGCAGACAAAGGCTTGGGAGAGAGACACCCAGAGGGGCTAGGTAGACACAAAGATACACAGATGGGCTGGGGAACAAGCAAAAGACACAGATAGAGGCTTTAACTAAACCCATTCGATTTTAGTTGTGTCATCTAAAATCCACTGGAGATTTAGTCGACTGATATCTACTGGAAATTTAGTCGACTAAAACTAGACTAAAACTAAAACAATTCAGATTACTAAAATACGATTAAAAGTAAAATAGCTTTTTAATCAAAAAACTATGACTAAAATTAAATAGAAATTTGCTGCCAAAATTAACACTGTAATGCACAAAATTTGTATAGTACTATCTTCTTTCAAATGTTTTTATGAATGAATTTTAAATAATAACACAAACATAAAAAAAGAATAATAACAATAATGACATTGGAATAATTGTAACTAACATCATCCAATGCTATAAAATAGACATACCGTATATACATAAATACATACACACACACATATATATATATATATATATATATATATATAAGAATCCAAGAGGGCTGCACTCACCCGAACATGCATACATTATAGAGTGCTGCTGGGGCCAAAAACTTGAAAACCCAGAACATACTTGAAAACGAGAGAAATCTCAATGTATCCATCCTTGTAAAATATTTTAAAAAAAAATAAATTGAACAACTAAAAAGTAACAGTTAAGAAAGTCTTATATTATAAAAAAATATAACCTCACAAAAATATGACCCCAATATGCTAATCTTTTCATGGCTGACCTACAAAACAGATTTTTATGTACACAGCCCCACAAACCATATACATATTATCGTTACATCCATGATATTTCCATATTATGGACAGAAGGAGAAGAAAGCCTTATAGGCTTCCATAAATCATTCAATTTATTCCACCCATCAATAAACTTTTCAAATCATAGTGTGAGTTTCTTGGACTGCACAATAATTGTCACCAATGGCATTCTTCATTCGTCTGTATATAGAAAACCCACATACAGGTACAGTTACCTCCACAATTCCAGCTTCCATCCCCATCACACCAAACAAGGTATCATCTACAGCCAGGCAATCAGATATCACCGCATTTGTTCTGACACAAAAGACAGAGATCAGCACTGTCAGAGTCATTTAGACAAAAGGGCTCCAAGGAAAGGACAATATCTTAAAAAAATAAAATCTGCCCTAAAAACACCACGGGAAAACAAAACAAGAATCCCTCTAGTAGTTACATACAACCCAACTCTAGAAGGAGTACGTAAAATAATTAGAGATCTACAACCATTTCAGAGGACCCCACACTCAAAGAAATATTTCCTGAATACCCCATACTAGCATTCAAACAACCGCCAAACCTGAGACAGAGATTGGTCCGCAGCAAACTGACCACAGAACAGAAGCTCACACAAAATGGCACTGTACGATGCAACAAATCGCTCTGCAAACTGTGTCAACATATATGTGGATATAACACAGCCAGACACAATAACAAATCATACAACATTACAGGATCAATTTTTGTGCACATCTGCGATTGTGGTGTGCATGATACAGTGTACAGTGTGTGACAAAGGTTGCTACATTGGAGAAACTGGCCTTAAGCTGCATCTCAGTCTAAATCTACACAGACACTCAATCAAGAACCACAAGGAAAACGGATATTGTACCTCTGTTGGTCATCACTTCACCCAGACTGGTCACTCTATCCAAAACCTCAGGATTAAAGTTCTTAAAGGGTATTTCAAAGGCTTTCATGAACGAAAGACATTTGAGATGAAACTGAGCACACATTTCAACACCAGAAATTAAGGACTTAATGTAGACTTCTTTTTCAATATTCTCATTTCACCTTTATTGGATCAATTTATATACATAAATATATGCAGCTATATACTTGCATGCCCTGCTCCGCTGTTTTCTTGTTTTGTTTTGTTTTTTGTTTGTTTATTCTCTTCTCTGTTTATTTATTTTTTCTGGCTATTCTCAGTCAACCTGAACCTTTCACTTTCAGGCACATCTTCTGCTATTTATGACACCCCACTCACCCCCTTCCCTTCTCTGACATCTTTTGTTTTAAGTGTTTAAAACAGATTGATCAGTATTGCTTCAGACCTGAAGAAGACAGGAAAACTCTCAAAAGCTTGTCTTTGAAATATTATGTTAGTCCAATAAAAAATGTATCATTGCATACGGCAATACTCGGTATGGTATTTTGGCATCTTGTCTACTGGACTAATACGGCTAATCCAATCTACAAAAAATATATATAATTTTTTTTTTAAATTAAACAATTTCAATGCTCATATTTATATAATTTATTTTTTATAATTTGTATATAGTGCTGTTTGGTTGGATGTGGTGTAGATTAGATTTATATGCCAAAACGGCCTTTGACGTTCCTATTCCAACTCATCCAATCTTGTCTCAGCAATTCTAAAAACACAGGTGGAGTGCTAAAGGCTATTCACAACGCTTTTACTTGAATATGCTATGCAAGTACTATTCAGCTGTAATATCTAG
>OW240916.1:227220905-227443405 GCA_933207985.1 Pelobates cultripes
GTATTTCGCAGACACAGAAAGCTTCACACAGTGAAAAGCCATAAAACCTTGGCTAACAGTTAAATCAACTGAGTAACCCTTTCAATGCTGGCTAGATCCTCCTAGGCATATAGTATCCTATTCTCCTGTGATTTTCAATTGAAATAACATTTGAACCAGCTCATTAGTCATTTCCTGGAACCATCCAATTAGAATAATCTACCAGATTTTTACAAAAGCCGAATTTTAATTTGCCAAAAAAATATCTTATCTTATATTAGAGCAAATCAATACACCTGGATAAAAACAGCGGTATGCTAACATGTGATACTATCACATTAATATATAATTATTCTTAATTCCACCTGCAGAATGCAATGTTTATAACTATATATTCTTTAGTTAACTAAGATTTCTAAATATTGAAACCTGACCGTGATTTATCCAGTCATATATCATGCCATAAGTAAATTTAAATTAATTTAAATTAATTAAATAAAACCAGCATAATTACCAGTTATGTAGATATTCTCATCAGACGAGTAGGTAGTCCCATAAATGTGATTGGTTGTATGGAGGTGCGTGAGTAATAGAGAAAAGTGGTGTTGGTTAGAAAGTCAGAGTAAATTTTAAGTGTCAAAGAGTTTAAGAGTTGAGTGTCCAAGAGAGTTTAGGAGTAGAGTGTTAGTCCCAGAGAATGTTCTGAATCTCTCTCTCTGCATGTCCAAATTGGAATCCCCAAACTTCAACTCCCTCTCTCTGCCAACTAACCTCTCTCTTCCCTTTGTCATCAATTTTAAAGGGCCAGATTCTCTGTACGTCATTGATAAACCAATAGGAAACTGTAGATGTGTTCAATCTATGGATCGCAATTTAGGTATTTGATCCATAGAGGGCAGTCTTGCCTAACTAATCCTTCTTATCCAGGAAATAGTTAACTTTTCCTGATGACGATTTTGACGTCATTTGGCTTATCTAAAATGACTACCATAACTTAGATTTGCTGTCAGTTCAAAGTGTTTGTCTCCATCTTTGTGGCAACTACTTTGATAGTAATTTGTAAAATTGACAGTTCTAAACTCAATTTCACCCCTTACTTACAATGGAACCTTGTAAAATTTAGAAAGTAAAATTAATTACTTAGTCTTCTCTGTCACTAGTGTCTGTGTTTATATAATGCATTCCTTAGTTCAGGCATGTGGCTAGTTACAGAAAATAAGAAGTAATTGTGTCTTTGTTATCCTGAAGATAGCAAAATGGAGTCCGCTCTGTTCTGAGTGACTCTGGCAATATACACTTTTAATTTCTTTCTTAGCACAAAATGTCTGCCGATATAAATATCCTGACAGTCCTGTACCAGTGGGATGCATGTGTAAAGGAGGAGAGGCTAGGGATGTTTGTGTGGAGAGGAGGGGATGGGCCGTGTAGGAAAAAAATCGTCACCTCCTCAAGGGGGAGTGACAAATAGAGCTGCAAATCTCCTTCCGCAGATTTCTATGTTGTTGTGTCTGGCACAGTCTTCATGCGTGGACATTTGCAGCGTTAGGCTTTGCTGTGAAGCTTGTATGTCCAAGATGTCTTCCTCCGTCGCTCATACGCGGTCGGTGACATTTTGCATGTCAACCTTTCATAGGCCCACGTCTGTGGCAAGCATTTTTTGTATGTTCTGCACCCATGCTTGCAAGTCTTGTTTGGTGGCGAGTTCTGTGCCATCCGGTTCTGCAGTAATTACCGGTATTGTGGGATCTGTGTCCATTTGAGAGGCTGTGTGGGTCGGTGAGGGGGTCGGCTGTAGTAAGGCGCCCCCATGTCCTGCTGGTCTGTCGTGGAACCTTGGTGAGTCTTCTGCGTGCGCTTCCCCATGGTCTCAAGTGCTTTGTCTTGGTATGGGTAGAAATCGTTCTCTGGGTCGAAGTCACCTTAGATGTATGCTCCGCTGAGTAGCTTCCCAAGGTCATGGATCGATGGAGCGTGATAGGTCCTGGTTTGGTGTTTAAGTTTGCCAGACCTCGGTGTGTGCATGAAAGGCATCGATCGATTCGGTGTTCGATCCCGGTACTGATCCTGGTGTGTTTTGGGCTGAGTGGCGAGTGCTGCTCAAGGTATTTAACGATTTTTAGTTATCAGGCTAGGAGCTCGCAGATATGGCGTCTGCTCTGCTTCAGGTCGTAGCCCCACCCTCCATACCAGGACCAGGACCAGGACCAGGACAAAATTTATATATATATATATATATATATATATTTGTATATTGTGTTACACCTAAACATTGTTCTTGGGTATATTCACTAAGCGGTTACACTTTTTGTGTTCTATTTTATCATTTGTCAGATTTATTTGACTAAAACTAAAACAATTCAGATGACAAACTAAAATGGCTTTCTAGTCAAAAGACAATGACTAAAACTAAATTGAAATTTGCCACCAAAATGAACACTGGTGGGTAAGGCAAATGGGGGAGAGAAATGTGACACATGGGGGGGCTAGGGGATTGAAACACATGGGGAACTGGGGGAATGAGACATGAGGAAGCTGGGAGAATGTGACACATGAGGGGGCTGAGGGAAGGAGACAAATGAGGAGGGTCTGGAAGAATGAGACACATGAAGGGACTGGGGGGGAAATGAGCACATGGATGAGCTTGAAGGGAATGAGACACGTAGGGGAGATTAGATGCATGAAGGGGCTGCGGACACACAAAGCAACATAGAGGTGCAAGGGGAAAGAGGCACATAAATGGGGTCTTGGAGAGAAAGAGACACACAGAGGGGTGTGGGAAAGGGCAATAGAGGCAGACAAAGGCTTGGGAGAGAGACACCCAGAGGGGCTAGGTAGACACAAAGATACACAGATGGGCTGGGGAACAAGCAAAAGACACAGATAGAGGCTTTAACTAAACCCATTCGATTTTAGTTGTGTCATCTAAAATCCACTGGAGATTTAGTCGACTGATATCTACTGGAAATTTAGTCGACTAAAACTAGACTAAAACTAAAACAATTCAGATTACTAAAATACGATTAAAAGTAAAATAGCTTTTTAATCAAAAAACTATGACTAAAATTAAATAGAAATTTGCTGCCAAAATTAACACTGTAATGCACAAAATTTGTATAGTACTATCTTCTTTCAAATGTTTTTATGAATGAATTTTAAATAATAACACAAACATAAAAAAAGAATAATAACAATAATGACATTGGAATAATTGTAACTAACATCATCCAATGCTATAAAATAGACATACCGTATATACATAAATACATACACACACACACACACACATTATAGAGTGCTGCTGGGGCCAAAAACTTGAAAACCCAGAACATACTTGAAAACGAGAGAAATCTCAATGTATCCATCCTTGTAAAATATTTAAAAAAAAAAATAAATTGAACAACTAAAAAGTAACAGTTAAGAAAGTCTTATATTATAAAAAAATATAACCTCACAAAAATATGACCCCAATATGCTAATCTTTTCATGGCTGACCTACAAAACAGATTTTTATGTACACAGCCCCACAAACCATATACATATTATCGTTACATCCATGATATTTCCATATTATGGACAGAAGGAGAAGAAAGCCTTATAGACTTCCATAAATCATTCAATTTATTCCACCCATCAATAAACTTTTCAAATCATAGTGTGAGTTTCTTGGACTGCACAATAATTGTCACCAATGGCATTCTTCATTCGTCTGTATATAGAAAACCCACACACAGGTACAGTTACCTCCACAATTCCAGCTTCCATCCCCATCACACCAAACAAGGTATCATCTACAGCCAGGCAATCAGATATCACCGCATTTGTTCTGACACAAAAGACAGAGATCAGCACCTAAGTACACTGTCAGAGTCATTTAGACAAAAGGGCTCCAAGGAAAGGACAATATCTTAAAAAAATAAAATGCCCTAAAAACACCACGGGAAAACAAAACAAGAATCCCTCTAGTAGTTACATACAACCCAACTCTAGAAGGAGTACGTAAAATAATTAGAGATCTACAACCATTTCAGAGGACCCCACACTCAAAGAAATATTTAATGAATACCCCATAATAGCATTCAAACAACCGCCAAACCTGAGACAGAGATTGGTCCGCAGCAAACTGACCACAGAACAGAAGCTCACACAAAATGGCACTGTACGATGCAACAAATCGCTCTGCAAACTGTGTCAACATATATGTGGATATAACACAGCCAGACACAATAACAAATCATACAACATTACGGGATCAATTTTTGTGCACATCTGCGATTGTGGTGTGCATGATACAGTGTACAGTGTGTGACAAAGGTTGCTACATTGGAGAAACTGGCCTTAAGCTGCATCTCAGTCTAAATCTGCACAGACACTCAATCAAGAACCACAAGGAAAACGGATATTGTACCTCTGTTGGTCATCACTTCACCCAGACTGGTCACTCTATCCAAAACCTCAGGATTAAAGTTCTTAAAGGGTATTTCAAAGGCTCTCATGAACGAAAGACATTTGAGATGAAACTGAGCACACATTTCAACACCAGAAATTAAGGACTTAATGTAGACTTCTTTTTCAATATTCTCATTTCACCTTTATTGGATCAATTTATATACATAAATATATGCAGCTATATACTTGCATGCCCTGCTCCGCTGTTTTCTTGTTTTGTTTTGTTTTTTGTTTGTTTATTCTCTTCTCTGTTTATTTATTTTTTCTTGCTATTCTCAGTCAACCTGAACCTTTCACTTTCAGGCACATCTTCTGCTATTTATGACACCCACTCACCCCCTTCCCTTCTCTGACATCTTTTGTTTTAAGTGTTTAAAACAGATTGATCAGTATTGCTTCAGACCTGAAGAAGACAGGAAAACTCTCAAAAGCTTGTCTTTGAAATATTATGTTAGTCCAATAAAAAATGTATCATTGCATACGGCAATACTCGGTATGGTATTTTGGCATCTTGTCTACTGGACTAATACGGCTAATCCAATCTACAAAAAATATATATAATTTTTTTTTTAAATTAAACAATTTCAATGCTCATATTTATATAATTTATTTTTTATAATTTGTATATAGTGCTGTTTGGTTGGATGTGGTGTAGATTAGATTTATATGCCAAAACGGCCTTTGACGTTCCTATTCCAACTCATCCAATCTTGTCTCAGCAATTCTAAAAACACAGGTGGAGTGCTAAAGGCTATTCACAACGCTTTTACTTGAATATGCTATGCAAGTACTATTCAGCTGTAATATCTAGGCAGTATAAACAAATAGAGAGGCAGGAGCCCAAATTGAATAGTATCAAACACAGTATTTATTTAAACAAAAGGTTAAAAACTCTTACTTGAAGTAGTGGATTTGCCAGCAATAAACCCACAACTAGATAAGCAGGAATTTACACACAAAAATGATACAGCTTAGACACTTCCTGGTTCCGGTCATGTGACCGCTGGGACCGCCTCTCTCTGATGTCACACGTGACACGTTTCGCCCGCCTCCTGGGCTTCTTCTTTAAATATATTAGATTCTCCTCTAAGCTTCAATCCTTTAAGATGTCCCTAAAAACCCACCTCTTCAGAATAATCTGTGGATTTCAAAGGTTACTGTCTGAACGTAATTAGAAGGTCCACACTTCACTTCACTTTCCAGTTCTGCTACTTTCCCAATCTGTCATTTGGTTGCTATCGCACACGCTACCCTTTTTATTGTGTTTTTATATCCCATCTTCTCCACATTGTAAGTTCGTTTGAGCAGGATCCTTATCAACCATTGTACCTGTGAAAACCTGTAATAGTTTGTCTCATTTGTTGTTAAAGTCGCCTTAATAATATTGTCAAACTCTGTGCAATGTGTTGGTGCTATATAAATGCCAAACATAATAATGAATGAAAAGCCTTTTTCCTCTCCTTCTCCAATATGATATATGATAACTGCTTACTGAGCACAACAAGGAGCATAATTGGAGTGTAGCGGAAAGAACTCACTGTTTGTTTGATGTGTAAATACTTTTTTATACAAAAAAGTCAGAACAAATAGTTTCAGAACAAATACTACTGTGCAACAGCTGTAAAACACTTTCCTCAAACAAAATACTTCCAGTCTCCTAACATTACCCTGTCAGTTTTTCTTTATAATAACTCCAAAAGGCTTCCGCAGATTGCCAGCATTGTAACAAAAAAAGGTATTTGGCAGCTCAGTCTGTCGAACAAACATAATTTTTGTTGTTTTCTAAAGAATTAATTGAGTATTCATATCTCATCATAAAACCAATTGTTAGACAATTTGATGTAAAAGAAATAAAGTATATAGAGGATCAGTGCAATTTTACAGCAAGTCAGGGGTTTTTATATTTGCTTATGTCTTCTTTATTGACACCTCCAGCAGCAAAGAAACAGTTAACACAATCAGTAAAAAAACACCAATCAGAATGAGATATGGCAAACATAACCCTCAAATAGACCATCCCACTTCCTCTTTCTTTGCTGCTGTCTCCAGGTGAGCAACCTCCATATTAGAGTTCCTCTAGTATTGTTATTGCTTGTCATTTCCTTAGTGCTTCACCATGTTAGTTTGGGAGTGTGCTGGAATTTGTTTACTGTTTCTAAGGGCTCCCTTTGTCTTCCTGTGTCCTGCTCCTTGGGCTATCACCTTTTGGGCCTTGTATTCATGATCACAGCCGCCATCGAGGCTTCATGATCACTCTTTGTAGGCCGTTTCTCTCCAAGCTCTCCCTTGTATATCTATCTCTGTGGAACCGACCACATTTTTTTTAACATGCCTGCTGCATGTTAGGCCGCTGCCTATCTGCCAAAGGGTTATGGTAGCCATATTGGATATTGAGGCACTTCCAAGCAGAGGAGTTCACGATCATGTTTGTCAGCTGGCTGTGCTGCCGACTCTCTTACCCATACTGTATTTCTGGCCCTGGGTGGAGGGAGGTTTTATGCTCCTCAGTATGTCCCCTTTAGGCCTCATGCCTACCCTTTGTTATTGGCACCTAATTTAAGTATTTTTTTTAGTTTTAACATTCACACTGTCACTGGGGCTGGTTCCCCATCACCAGGCCACCCCTACTAACCTCTCTGGGTGACCCCACTGATACTCTTGATTGTGGCCTGATGTGGTCATACTGTTGCAAGCATATTTAGTCCCTTACCTGTGTGCTTGGGCTCCTCTGGTGCCTCCCCAACACCTCTATCAATGTGTCCCTATGTTGAGGGTGACCCCCTGTGCGACTGAGATCTCCTGATCCCCTCTGTCAACACCTTTCTCACAGGTGACTTTGTGCTGACGGTGACCTCCTAGCTTATCTCATGGGTGGACCTATTATGGTCAAATGCCACTGCCTCATGGGTGATCCCCCACTGGTACCCCCGGTTTGTCTGCCTTGAGTTTTAATGCATTTTGTTTTTTTATTTTCAGCTTATTCATCACTATGGCAGACAAAGTTCGCTTTGTTGTTCCCACTGTATTGCAGGAATGACCGTGTGCGGCTTTGGCCAATTCACTTTCCAAAGCACTGGCTGCTGTGGAAGGGTCACAGTGCCTCTACCAACAAAGGCAAAACTCCAGCTAAGCTGGCTAGACATGGACCCCTGGCAGCTGCCTATGGGTCGTTACCTCCTGTGACCCCTGATGCTGCAGGTTTCAAGGTAGTCAATGAATTTTACACATGCAACTCAGATGCTGATTCCCACATGGTCCGGGTTCCTTCTGGGTCCACTTCTGACTATGTCAAAGAGCCAGTGGTGGATGACACATGTACTGGCCATATGACAACTTCCACTTTGCCATCTGAAGGTCCAGTGGAGATCTTGGACACAGATGTGGGGCATCTGTTATCCGACTCTAGGGTCATACAACACTATCGCTCTTTCAAGTGGGCCCCACCTGATCACATCATAGAATTGAGTACATAGTCTACCTGGATGACATCCTCCTTATGGCTTAGGATCTGGACACGCTCCGGAGAGATACCCTGTTGACAAAGCGTCTGTTGTAGGACTTCAGTTTCTTCATCAACGAAGCAAAGTCCAAATTGACTCCATCCTGGACAGTACAGTTCCTGGGTTTCGGGGTGGACTTGGTGGCTGCCGTGCTGAAGCTCCCATCCTCCAAGATCGTTGCTATCAGGAAGGAAATCAGAGAGCTGTTACGTCGACCTTGTGTCCTATTACAAGATCTGGCTCAAGCCAATGGTCTCCTGTCTGCCTATATTCAGTTTAAACAGTTAACTTTGCCAAGACCAGGAAGTAGTCCATCCAATCATAATAATTTAACTTTCTATAGTAATGCTGACGGCTTCTCATAAATGTATGTACATTTAGTGGGGTTTAAAGATACATTACTGTGAGTATTATTGCTGTGGGGCTCTGTTACAAATTCAGACATACCAACAACATGGAGCTCCTAGAGGGACATTGGGATAGAAAAGAGGGATTTAGGCTCAAAATTGGGACTGTCCCTCTTAAATATGGGATTTATTAAAAATGGAAACACTTCTCGTTAGAGGGATAGACAGAAAGTGTGGGCTCTGGGTTATTATTCTTTAAGGAAGATTGTTTGAAAAATTCACCCAGCATTCAATCCCAATCTACACATAACACCAAAAATATGTGTGTCTTAAATGCAACAGATTAGATCTTGTTTTCATAACATTTTGATTTTCAATTAAATTTAAAAGGGTATTTGGTTATTTTATATAGATATTTGTTCCACCTATTTTTATAAAATTCTAAATAAAGGTTAAATTTTAAACTTTCATTTTTCACTTTTGAACAACACTTTAGCTAGGAATACTATTTTTGTTTGAAATAATTTATTATTTTCGTTTTGCATATATTTTCTCATATATGTATATATTTAGGAGTCTAGCCAGCTCCATGGGTTTTGCACCCCTCCCTGTTACAGGTGCCTCATCTCAGGACCCTATTTAGCCTTGTACTGCAAAGAACTCGAGATGGAAGGATTTCCCCAAGTGAGTAGCTCATTTAGCAGACACAGTAGGACCTGCCAAAGATGGGGTACATTGGCGTTGTGGCAGGTTTATGCAGTGTATGATCATATACTGTAACTAAACCCCCATTATTTTTTTGCCTAAATTAGGTGTTTTTAATAAAACCAAAAAATTGTTCAGCACTAAAATGACTGTTTAGTAGATAAGCGAGTGCGCTGGATTTTCATTTTTATGTTTTGCATTTTGATATCATACTGTTTGTCATGACTACTGTATGATCCAACATGCAAAACTACATAGAACAGAAAAAGACACAGAACGTAAACCGGTCCTTAGAATGGCCGGGTTATTACATTGAACGATAGAGAATAGTCAAGGGAAAACCAAGGTCAAGGGAGCCAAAAATACACAAGGTCGATTAGAAAGCCAAGTCAGGAAATCCAGAAATTAGAATAGTCAAGAAAAGCCAAAGTCAAATACCAGAAATATCAAATACAAGAACAAGAAAACGCACTCTCGGATACCAGGAACAGAAACCACGACAGGGCAATGCACTAAGGTATTCTGGGGTTTAAATACCCCTCATTGGGCTGTGATTGGTCAGAGCTTGGCCTCGGACCCCAGAACGTGCGCATGCGTCAACATCATGACCTGATTTTTGGAGGCGAGGCTACAAATGGCCACGACCTCACGGTCGGTGCCATCTTAGATCGCGTGTGGAGGGGACAGACGCCCCAGCTGGCTGGCTCCCGACTCGCTGCTGCACTGGTAATTTTTTAACCTGTCTGTGTGTTCGCACAGATCGGGTGCGAACACGTGCAGCCACGAGCTGGGGGCCGTGACACTGTTATTGTTTTATGTATTTGGAGGTGGTTTCTAGTTTCAAGGGAATCAAAGAAAGCTAAGCGTGGCTTGTGAAGAAGGGAGTCAATCAAAAGTGTGACTTGTTTGGAGCATGGATTCATGATCATACTACCTACCCCTCCGCATACCCAAGAACTTGTCACCCGTTTCCCAAGTAACGCTCTTGTTTTCATCTCTTCCATGGTTCTAATTTCCTCAACCTTAGCAACCCATTGTTGAAACATCTGAGGGAGAGTGATCCCACATTGGACTAGGATCAGAGTTTTGGTTGCATTCAGGAGGTGTTTGAGCAGAGATTATTTTATAGGTGGAGATGGGCATTTTAGTATAATCCCTGAGATATGTGGATTGGAACCTGCTCTATCTTCACTATATCCCCAAAACTGGGGCCCAGCAAAGTTTATTTTTATAGCGATTACATATTAACTGTCCCACAATTACCCACGGGGATGTTTGGTATAAACACATACTGTGTATCGGTACTTGAAACACCAGGATTAGGCATGCTTCCATCTTTACACCTACTAGCATTGATAGTTGAGGCTGTGGATGCTGCCCATGTCATATCCACAGATGCAGGTGAAGATGAAGCTGTTTGAGATCTTCTTGTACAAAGAAGGGTGATTGGTTGCAACTCATCAATTAATTTCACCACGGGGATAATGCAAACAAAAGGAACTCAAGTAAATCTTTCTCAATGGATCGCCAGGTACAAATGTACAAATGCAGAGTAAATGCAGAGTACTCTGCAAGTACAAATGCAGAGTTCCTCTTCTGGCTTGACCGTTTACATATGAGTTTGAAGACAAAGGGACTGTGCACACTATGTTTAAAATGAACAATTATGTGATGACTTTAACAGGAGCAGTACTATCAGGCAACAACAACTGGTATTGTCCTGAATGGTGAGCAATAGCTACAGGTCATAGTGGCATCACTCAGGGCCCCTCACATACTTGAACTGCAATGCTGGGAAAATCTGATGTTCTATCATTTCCTCATAGTACTCTAAGGATGATGTGTAGATGAGAAAGTCACCATGAGTTGGTGTTAACTAGAGCTTGGTGGCACATGACATTTGAAAATTTGTGAAACAAAAAATTTAAATGTGACAAGATTTGTGTTTTATTTTGTGTTTAGAATTATTCCTTACCCTTTGTTCTGTCTCCAAGAAGTTTCCACATCACTGTAGATTGGAGACAAAGTACAAATTAAGCAGTGTTTGGCTGCAACAGGGCATGGTATCTCTTAAAATATATGTCTTTAAATAAAGCACTTTTTCTTTGCCTTACAACAAATGCATTATTATATAGAACAGTCATTATCATTGCCAGACATTTTCGTTTATGCCATCAATTTGAAAATAAAGTCCCAAGATACTTTTTTTAAATTACAGTGTATTGACAGTCAATGGATACATGCCTGCATGTATTAGCCCAAAATCTTACAAGAGATCAATGAAGGAGATCCTAAGGTGAGGCTATAGATAACGAGATGCTCTTTTGCTGCTGACTAATCATTCCTATTGTCTACTGATGGTTAATATCTGATAAACTGGAAGCACTAGCAATAGCTTTTCCCAAAATAGGACTTGACATTATTGATTATGGTCGAACACTGGGTTTTAGAAGGTCACATATGAGTGAGTAACAAAGTGTCAGCATTTCTGTGTGTAGTTATATGAGCAAAATTATTTTCTGATCAGGTCATGGAAGAAAGAGAATATATATATATATATATATATATATGTGTGTGTGTGTTCTACTTGTGAATTAATTTGTTTATGAAATGTAGGTTGCTTTCTGGCATCTAACAATTAACTTTTTTATCTGTATCCATGGTGAATATAGAGATTTGTTTTATCATGGATATATATTTTCCATCGATAGAAACAGCACCTTTTTTTTCGATACAAACAACTGTTGTTAATGTTCCACAGCCAATAATGTTGGTATGAGAGGCAAGTACATAAGTAACTGAATGGTATAAGGGGTATGAAGAAAGCAAGGTGTGCAATAGATTTAAGGGCACTTTATTAAAGGATATCACCTTATTTGTATCAGGATCTGAATATCTGAACGATTTCCCAGTCTTTCCATTTTTATCGTATAACCAGGCATAGTCAGTTTGGTATTGGACATCTTCTCCCACCTATAATTTATCTCTGTGGTAGAAATAATGGATGACATAAATGAAGGTGAAGTGCACAACCAATGCACTGAAGGAGATAATCTGAAATAAACCAGGACTGTGTAAGTATTCTTCTAAAGCAACTTTAAGGTAACATGGGAAAATGACCATAATGGATATCCAGGGACTAAAAAGAAATAACAAGATGGTAAACCATGAACAAAGTGAGCACTGTGTCATGGTTGGATCTTCCAGCATGACAATGATCTAAAACATACATCACCCCATAGAAAACATGTGGGGTGAATTGAAGAGGAGAGTCCATCAACGTTGACCGTTGATGTAATTTGCAGGATCTAAAGAGAGATTCTATATGGAGGAATGGTATCAGGTCCCTTGCCATGTATTCTCCAATCTCATCAGGCATTTAAAGGAGAAGGCACAGAGCTTTTATCTTTAGCCAATACCTTTTGCAAAGTAAGCTAGCACAAATTATTGACTAAAAGAGTGCCAATAATTTGGCTACACATATATTTAACAAAGATATATATATATATATATATATATATATATATATGTGTGTGTGTGTATATATATATATATATATATATATATATATATATATATATAAACCTTTGTTGTGTTTGCAATTGTTTAATATCCATTAGAGCAGATTATTTTTGTGATTTTTTTTTTCAACAAAAGATCAAAAGTTTAAACAATAAAGGCATTTTTTTCACACCCTTCTTTGCTTATATTTACCATGGTTGCCAATTTGAAGAGGGCACTACGTCTTTGTAACGTTTTCAGATATGTTAACAATTAATAACAATTATAATGTATAAAACATAGGGAAGGGAAACTGGGGGAAATTGGTGTCCATTAATATTTACAAATTTATACATTAGATATATGTATATTAAAATATATATAAATAAATTAATTAGTGTCTATTAAAATTTACATCACAGTAACATAACAGGCAAATATTAGTATATTACAAAATTATTAATGACACTTTTTTTTTCACATTTACTTCCCATTAGGTCCAAAATTATTTAAATTTATGCAATAAAGGGGATGGTTGTCTGAGGGTCATTTCATGTGTTTTATTTTCTATCATTGCATTAAAATCTTCTTTGATAGATGGCAAAATAGAAAATTTCCAATAACGGGGTTTAGATATTGCTGCAATCAGGATGTGTCCTATGATTTTTTTTAAATCAAATTTATTAATAGAATTTTGATTTGTTTTTAAACAAACCTATCTCAGACATGAAAATAATGATAGACGGGTCAATCTTTAAAATTAGTTTGTGTACAATTTAGGACAGTACCATCGTATATGGGATATTGTACCTATTCAGATGTCTCAATCTTTTAGTGCCTTTTTGTGTTTATCAGTTCTCTAGCGATGTGCCTATGTGTGAGTCTATCTTGAGTTTTCCTTTTTAACTTTCTGTGTGTCAGTGTATTTGCATTCCTTTCTGTTTTTGTATCTTCGTTTATAGACAAAAAAGTAATCCTCAGCTGTTCCTTCAAAAGAGTGGGTTATAGAGATAGAATGCTCAGACAAGTGTGCAGTTGCTTGTTTTCCGAACTTCAAATTACACTTTCTCAGTTCAAAACACCTCAACAAGAGGAAAGTGGGGAAAAAAGAAGATCCACTGCACATTGAGGTACTAGTATGCATCTTTACAAAACAATCACACAGGAATGTATGTATTAAAAAGGAAACCGTAGGTATTTGATAGTCAATTTGTAAATTTTAGGCCAATATAGATAGTTAAAATTCTCAGAATTTAAAATGTTTTTTTTCTTTTTTTAATGTGCTGTATGTTATAGTTGTGCTCGTGCCCTAAATGATCCATTACACAATATTTAAATCACTCACAGGTGAGGTGAATAACATTAATTATTTAGTTATAATTGCACCTGTCAAGCTGTGGGATATATTAGGTAGCAAATGAACAGTCAGTTCTTGAAGTCCATGTTCCCGAAGAAGGAACAATTGGCAAGTGAAACGATCTGAGGGACTTTGACAAGGACCAAATGTTAATGTCTAGACGACTGGGTCAGAGCATTTCCAAAACTATAAATCTTGTCTGGTGTTGCTGGTATGCAGTGGTTAGTACCTACCAAAAGTGGTGCAAGAAAGAACAACTGGTGAACCGGCGTTAGGGTCGTGGGTGCCCGAGGCTCATTGATGCTTGTGGGTGGGTGAAGTCTAGCCATCTAGTCCAATCACACAAAAGAACTATTGTAGTTCAAATTGCTGAAAAACATAATGATAGAAAGGTTTCGAAACCCACAGTTTGCTGCTTTGGGGGCTGCATGGCTACAGACCCGTCACGGTCAGAGTGCCCATGATGACCCCTGTTCCATGCCAAAAGCTCCTTCAATAGGGATGTGATTGTCAGAACTGGACCACGGAACAATGGAATAAAGTTGACTTCTCTGATGAATCATGTTTTCTTTTAGATCAGGTTGAAACACTATAGTGTCCTTGTGCATATTTAGATTCAGGGTCCTCCTTTTCACCTGTAAAAAAAATTTATTTACTTTTTCTTTTCAGCATCTAGACTCCCTTTGTGTTGGTGCCCACTCTGCCTCTCACAATGTCATTGTGAAGCATCACTTCTACAATGTATGTCCAATTCAATGCTCCTCATAAAGGGGCATTGAGGATGAGCTACTCATTGAACATTCAATCAAATGCTTTTCATAGGAAAGTATTGAATTTAATACTCTCCTATGAGCTGAATTTTAAATTTTTGCAAAAGTGCCTCTAGAGCAGTGTTTTCCAAACCAGTTTTCAAGCCCTGAAGACTGTTTGGAAACCACTGTTCTAGAGGACAGTCACTTGACATTTGACCAATGTTTTACATTGCAGGGTTAAAACTATAGGGAAAACTACATTGAGATGAAATGGTCTATGTGCATTTAGAGGTCCTTCGAGCTTCTTCGGCCCAAAATGTACAATTTTTCATTATCCTCTGTTAAATGTTTAAACCTATTTGCCTTTTTTCTATCCATCAATGCTATTCAGAGTGTTGCTCAGGGATATTCACTTAAACAGGTAACAACATTTTTATGTTAAGACAAAATTAGAGCAATGCTAACATGCACCAGAACTAGATAATATCCTGGTTGTGACCTAAACAAGTACTTGTAAAAAAAAAAAAAACCTTCTGAACATAAAGAGAGCTACGTATAAAAACTGTTTTCTATTAATCATTAAAACACAAATACATCAATAGAAAACAAGAAAGTAAAAAAAATGTTTCTCCATGCAACAGTGTGAAAACCAACAGAAGTATTATTAGTACATTTGAAAATGGGTTCTATATAAGTAAATAAAAATAGCCCTTTAAACTTTGCCCTTTCTTTGGTAATGTCAGAAGTGCACCTGCATCTACAGTTTATTGTCATTGCAATAAAACTATAATCAGAAAAAAAGGCTGGCTTAGTCAAAGCCTGAAATAAGGATCAGATATTTCTAAACAAGTCAGTGTATTTTTTGCCGAACATGACATATTATCAATCCCCACAGCCATCTCTTTGACAAGACTCAATCAGTCAATCTTGGTGAGTCCCAGTTTAACATCAGTTAAACTGCATTAAAAGCTTTATGCAAGGCTACACATGCATTTAAGGCTGTGGAGTCTTACCATCTGTTCATGTAAGGATTCTTCAACTTAATGCACGGAATTAATCAGGTGCTGATGGAAAGTAACATACTGACACATTTAAAAGATAAATGGGACACCTTTTTGCACGGGGCAGGCAGGATGACAAGTGAACGACTAAATGATGTGCTATAGAATTTTATCTCAAGAGCTGGAACATCGTTCCTAAATAATCCTGAGGGCTCCATCCTGAAGTAATTAAACTAATGAGAGACAACTCATTGATGGTCATTACAAAGACAATATGTAAGAAAATATTACCATGTGCACCATGATAATCAGCATTAATTATATTTATGTGTTCAATGAGCTCATATACTATGTCATTGTGTGCACTTTAGAGTTTGTGTGTATGTGTATGAATGCATCTAAGAATATCCATATGTCAAATCCACTATATAAGTCTACATTTTAAGGCTTGTTAGGGATTGTGTTCAGTGTAAACAGCACATAAATAGTTCCAAGTGTATGCAGAAAGCAGAGAATAATGCAGTACTAAGTAAATAGACTTAGATTGGTGAATGTGGGGTGGTTAGCAGCCATAACTATGTGGCAGCTAATGACACCAAACTTTGTAAAACAATACAATGTGAGCAAGATATTACTTTGCTGCAGAGGGATTTAGATAGACTGGGGGACTGGGCACTCAAATGGCAGATGAAATTTAATGTAGAAAAATGCAAAGTTATGCACTAGAATACACAAGCAACGTATACCCTTAACGGAAGCGAATTAGGGATAACAACACATGAAAAGGACTTGGGAATTGTTATAGACAACAAACTATGCAACAATTTGCAATGTCAATCAGCAGTGGCCAAGGCCAGTAAGGTATTGTCATGCATGAAAAAGGGCATTCATTCTCGGGACAGGAATATAATTTTTCCTCTTTATAAATCACTGGTAAGACCACATATTGAATATGCTGTGCAATTTTGGGCACCTGTTCTAAAGAAGGATATTATGGCACTAGAAAAAGTGCAGAGGCGGGCTACAAAATTAATAAAAAGGAATGGAACATATCAGCTATGAAGAAAGGTTAACAAATTTAAACCTATTTAGTTTAGAAAAACGTCGCATGAGAGGGGATATGATAACATTATACAAATATATTCGGGGCCAATACAAACCATTGTGTGGAAATCTATTCACAAACCGGACTTTACATAGGACACAAGGCCATGCGTTTAGACTGGAAGAAAGAAGATTTCGCCTAAGGCAAAGGAAAGTTTTTTTTACTGTAAGAACAATCAGGATGTGGAATTCTCTGCCTGAGGAAGTGGTTTTATCAGAGTCCATACAGATGTTCAAACGGCTACTAGATGCATACTTGCAAGAACAGAATATTCAAGGATATAATCTTCAATGTAGGGTAATAACTGCTTGATCCAAGGATAAATCTGACTGCCATTCTGGGGTCAAGAAGGAATTTTTTTCCTAGTTTGTTGCAAAATTGTGCTTCAAACTGTTTTTTTTTGCCTTCTTTTGGATCAACAGCAAAAAACAAATGTGAGGTAGGCTGAACTTGATGGACGCAAGTCTCTTTTCAGCTATGCAACTATGTAAGGATGCCCCAAATGTGAGGACTTGGCAGCTCACTTGCTAACAGTTACATAGACAGCAAACTTGCTTCTAGATTACAAGTTGCTAACATCTAACTGAGCCCAGCCAGATGCCCCAATATAATCTCGAGCAAGAAGGGCAGGCTATTTCAGCTGCTGCCCGTCCTCAGTATTCTCTTGCGACCCATTTTTGACTCTCTACAAGTTTAAAGGGATAATCCAGACGTGGACCCCTTGCTCACGGTGCCTAGGGAGATATCAGCTATGCCTCACTGATGATGCCTAACAAGGCTGAAACGATCATCTGGGGTTGCTGTATCTCTCGTGCGGAGAGAACTTGCTGGCATTTCGGATCTGGACTGCCCGTATGGGTGGGACCAGTCTGATATGCTTCAGATATGTTCTCTCTGTAATGGCACAAGATGAGCAAAAATCAGCTTGAGAACTGAGCGGGGACCGACCGAAGGGCAGGCTATTTCAGCTGCTGCCCGTCCTCAGTATTCTCTTGCGACCCATTTTTGACCCAATATAATCTCTGCCCCAATAGAATATCTGTTGAGAAGAGCTACAGCATACAATTGGAAGTGAAGCCTGCACCTACCACTTCTTCTGTGGAATTATTTTAGCTTTGAATTCAGAGTGATCCCACTGCTAAAATTCCATCAGGGAACAGGAATATACAACTAATAGAGAAACTACAACACAAATACAAATTTTTTTTTAAAGGCATGTATACCCCTTTAAGATGTTGCACTTTGCTTTGCTTTGATATAGCAGCAGAATAATTACACTGTAGAAAAAAAAGGTGTGTATACCCCTTTAAGTAATTGGAGCAACACATTTCACTTTGCTTTCACAGTAACAGCAGAGTAATTGCAATATTCTATATGGAACAAACGTAGAGTAAAAGTTTTATAGCGCAAAAAAGATGACTCTCTTTAATTGAAATCACTCACATGGTGCAGAGGCATGACTAGGCTCTACAAATAAATGCACAAGAAGTGCCCTCTCGGGGGGCGTGGCCTGGACACGGAACAAGCTGGACGTGTCTGCTTAGAGCTCCGCTCCGACCGCACAGCAAAACAGCAAACTATAGCGTGTTAAACTAAATTGGCGAACCCAAAGTGACCCCAAAGGAATGGATAAGAGACCTGCCAAGAAGAACCCAAAGAAGGGTCCAGACTCGGGTGTCTCTGTGGCGGAATACTTCGCGGCTCCACGTGTGGGGCTCGCGGGCCCACAAGATGGCGGAGAGGCGGGTGTGGAAGAAAGGACATCCCCAACAAGATCTACAGCCACAGCAGGAGGAGTCCCGAACACAGCAGACACAGCGCAAATTCTCAACACCCTTGCAGAAGTAAAAACATATCTTGCAGGGGAAATTGAGCATTCTACCAGGGTCCTACATGGGGAAATTAAGGCCATCAGCGACTGCCCCACGAAGCTGGAAGCTCGGCTGGAGACAACAACCAAGGCCCACAACACCGCAATAATGCAAGTGAACTAGCTGACTTCCAGAATGGCGGTAGCAGAGCTTGCCATAGAAGACCTGGTGAACAGATCACGCCGAAATAATTTACGTCTCCGTGGTCTCCCTTAAAATGCAGGGGAAGACACAGTGGTGGACTCAGTGACATCCATACTCAAACCTTTGCTGCCGGGATTGCTGGATCACCTCTGGTATATAGAGCGTGCTCATCAGGCACAAGGAGGCCAGATGCAAACTACCCAAGGGGCATCATCATCAAGTGTCACATCATGCCATGTTCTGCGGAGATGTCTGGCTTTGGTTTCTGGTATCCAGTACTCTTTTTACAATTCTTGTTTAGTTTTTCTTGATTTTTTGGTTTTCTATTCTATGTCTGGTTTTCTTTATGCTGAGTTTTTCTGGGTTCATTCCTGTAATCTGTCCCTGGAATTCCCAGTCTCCTGGATTCATTTATATGTTTGTTTTATGTTGCCACACCCGTTTGTTTTCCATTTTCCTTTTGTTTCAGTCTGGACCTGCAGCAGTGTTTCAAGTCTCTGCCCTTTCTTGCAGGTAAGTGCTATTGTGGTTTAGTATGGTTCTTTTAGCAACATTAGGTAGTGTAGGACCTGCGAAATATGGGCTACATTGGCGTTGTGGCAGGCTTATGCAATGTATGATCATGTAATGTAACTAAATCCCCATACGTTTCAAATATAGTGCTTAGTTATGTCTCCTCTTGTTTTCCCTTTTATATCTTGTCTTGTTTTATTTTGTTAACCCAGTCCATGTACAGTCCTGTCCTGCCCCTGTTTAGTTAATGTTCCCTTATATTGTGTACATGTTCTGGGTTTAGCTTCCTATCCTTCTCTGGTTCTGGGTTCTTCTAGTTCTGTCTTGTTTTCATGTTTGGTGACTATCCTAGCTTTGCCTTGTTTCTGTACTGGATACATGTCTGCTGCAGAGCCCCCCTATCCAGTTCCTGGGAGGTCTGCATATCAAGCTCTTAGTTCCTGGGATCCGCTGTAGTTGCATCAGGGTTCTGGTATGTGGCCGCGCAAATGCTGGTGCTCAACGCCAGAGGACGTGTGGTTACCCTGCACCAGGCCCTGATAATCCTCTTCCACGCTGAAGACTCCTAACTTCTCATCAGGCACTCAGGGATCCCGGTTTCCGTAACGCCACCCGTGACATCAGGTTCCTGCACTATCAGACCAAGGAGGCCCTTCTACGGAGAAACATGGATGCCCCCTTATCTACAAGGGGGCAGAACTATCCATATTCCAGGACCTCACTCCAGCTACTTTACAGAGGAGGCGAGAATAGAGGCCTATTACAGAGGCTCTGAGGGGAGCGAATGTACGCTAAGCATGGGGCTACCCCTTTAAGCTTCTGGTGTTCCAAGATGGCAAGACACACGTCCTCCAGCCGGGGAAAGAAGCAGGCGCCTTTTTTGCTGACCTTGGGATTCAAGCTCCTGCGCAAGTGCCTGTCACGGTGGCGGGAACAGATCTCCTACCTTTGCAGTGAGAATGGCAGACCGCCGGGGAGTAACTGGGGCATGCCGCTAGAGGTCTGCAGAGACCCGCCTTAATGTAAACAAGACAGCTGAACTGGGACGCAGGGAGACTAACTACTGGTTGCGGAACAAGCTCGTAAGGTCTTTGTGGAGGCAAAAAATCCCCCCCCAGCACCGGACAACAGCAGATGCAGAATGGGGATTTGGGTAGGGGGACGGGATGTGTTGAGGAGGTTCTTGGGGAGGATGGGGGCCTGGCTTGAGGGGACTCTGGGAATGCACTCCCGCTCGAACGATATCGCAGATACAGATAGCCTCCATTTGACTCGGGGTGGAGGGGTGTTGTCGGTGGCCCCCGAGTGGATCCCCTAGAACATTTCTCCACCCTGACTAGTATAAGTATCAATAGCCTATGTATTAAGCTGTTTGGGTGGACTGGGTGGGGAGCCTAGAGGGGAATGAGACATAGTGGGCGACGGGATACAGGGAGCGTCTCAGCAGCCCAACACTCCAGACCATTCACAGACAGCTTGGACTGAACTATAGCCCAGCATATTATAAGGTCCTAGGGAGAAGTTATCAAAGGCCAGAGGAGGCCCCTCACACTTCTGTCACAACAACACCAACAATCATTCATTGCACCTCAAAACCCACATTGACCCATCCCACTGTAGATAATACCCCCTAGGTTAGGAAGCCCCCACCACAACACAATGACAGACTCACCAGAAGTAGACAATAATCCCCGCCACTAAATACTCCAGTGATAACCCGGTTGGGACCCGACTCCCTGTGGGACACGACTGACAAGTACAGGAAAGAAGACGAGCAGTACCACCTCTTGCACACTGTACACACGAGGGCTAACCGACCGTAGGACACAACTAGGAATCCATAGCATGACTTTAAGATGTAGAGAAATATATGAAATCTCTCATACACTCGTAAACTCACAATAGTAATTCCAATATCCAGAAATATACAGAAATTTTAAATAAAAGTGATTATAGTGAGAATGAAAAAATAAAAAATAACTTCCCTTCGCAGTATAGGATATACTGGTGAAGATTTCCTCCTATCTTCAATTCAACATGTGTATGGGATAGGGCTATTCCTGGCTAGGGAAATAAGAAATATGTGGCATAGTGCAATACTGTAGATAATAAAATTGGATATATAGGTAAGTGATACATTTATTTTTTGCAACTTGTTTTTTATGAGATTTACATGCATCAAGCATTGAAGCAAGAAGGCACACCAAGTATATCTTTGAAGGAATTTCTTGGGATGTTAAAGTGTGAGTGAACACTTGGCACTTACCTATATATCCAATTTTATTATCTACAGTATTGCACTATGCCACATATTTCTTATTTCCCTAGCCAGGAATAGCCCTATCCCATACACATGACTTTAAGATGTGTCAGATTGTATGTCACACGACTGAAACTGTATGCCAGATTTCTACAAAGCAACGACAGGCCTTACTACCCCGTGGCCCGAATCCCACATATATGCTACGTTCCATCCCATATCCTCTGCTGGGTCCCCCGTATATCCAGCCCAACGAGAAATACTATACCCATACGGCTTTATTAGCGGCATGCATAAGATCTAATTACGGGCATACAAGACGTCCCCTTACGTAAAATTGACATGGGGAAATGAGGAATGCAGGTTGTAAATGATACTATTTGTTTATTTTTTATATCCTTTTTTTTTTTTCTTTAATGTGTGGGTTTCTATATTCAACCGTTAATCTCCAAGCAGTAATAGTGTAAATAAGGGGAAACTTAACAATGTTGCTGTTCCTTAAGATGTGATCTGTAATTAGGTATATACAAACAGCGTTGGCGCAGCACAGACACCACCCATGCTACAGGTGGCTAGTGAGATGTCCTGAAATCAAACATGGACTAACCCGTGGGAGCTCCACATACCAGGCCCACAAACCAGGCCCACATTCAGAGGTTACAACGTATAAGCCCCAGACCGTAGAGGACACCATCCCTTCCCAGACATGGTGGCCTTAGGCACGAGATTTATAGAGCCTCGCAGCTATCAAACATAGCGATGGCACGATTAAAAACTCCCCATCAGATATAGCCCAAGTCTTCACCGACTACTATACGAAGCTCTACAACCACACTCCGAGAAATCAAACCTCACAGACAGAAGCACTGGAACATATGCACAACTTTCTAAAGGACCTAGACCTACCAAACCTCCCGACCACAGCAACACAGCTCCTCAACGAGGCAATAACAAGAGAGGAAGTGGATAGAGCTATAGCGGGCCTAAAGGGCAACAAGGCACCAGGATCAGATGGTTTTGATGGAGCATACTACAAGGCCTTCCACGAGGAACTTTAACCACGCCTGGAATGGTTGTTCAATGACCTCATGGACGGCGGAAGCACAGAAAGCAGCATGTCCCTAGCTAACATAATACTTCTACAAAAAACAGGAAGGGACCCCCTACACCCCAATAACTACAGACCCATCTCGCTGATCAATCATGACATCAAGATACTGGCGAAATTCTTAGCGGACCGACTGAATCCTGTATTAAAAACGCTGATCCATACAGACCAGGTGGGATTTGTGCCTGACAGACAGCTCTTTGAAAATACCAGGAGGAACATTGATCTCATCTGGCGCCAAAAGACCACCGACACACCAACGTTACTAGTATCAATAGACGCCGAAAAGGCCTTCGACAGGGTCGAATGGCCGTACCAGTTCGGCTTACTGAAACACCTGAACTTCCCAGAACGATACATCTCATTGATCAAAGCTATGTACGATCACGACTCCGCACAAGTCAAAATAGCCGGAACAAGGCCTAAACCTTTTAAGCTGGGGAATGGGACAAGACAGGGCTGCCCCCTCTCCCCGCTCCTCTTTGTGTTATCACTCGAGCCGCTAATGCAGGTGATGCGTCAACACCCACGCATCACGGAGATAAAGGTGGCAGGGCAGGAGTTCCTCGCCTCTGCATACGCAGACAACGTATTGCTGACCCTAACGAGACCTACAGAATCCATGGCAGCTCTTAAAGACTTACTAACACAATTCGGAACCTTCTCCGGCTATAAGGCGAACCTAGAAAAATCTAGTGCCCTCCCGATTTTCATGAATGTGAATGACATAGCAACGCTACAGGAAAACCACAAAATCCCTATAGTAAGAGACCACCTTAAGTATCTAGGGATACGACTACCAAGCGGCCCAACCAAAATACACCAACTGAACTATGCTCCACTAATTCGGACATTGATGCAAGACATGGAAAAATGGCAGGACAAATCATTATCATGGATTGGGCGTATTCACGCTATAAAAATTAAAATTTTTACCCAGAATTCTGTTCCTCTTACAAGCACTACCCATGAAACTGATGAAATCTGACTTGGCCCACCTACAAAAAGCAATAAGTGATTTCATATGGCAAAATAGTCGCCACAGAATCTCCAGGAACATATTGTATAGACAGAAACAAAGGGGAGGGTTGGGCCTGCCACATCTCTACTTCTATTACCTAGCAGCGCAGCTGGCACAGGTCGCGATGTGGCACGCACCTCTAGAGATGAGGAGTTGGGTTGACATCAACTCTGTCCCCCTTAACTCCAATACTGAGAAATAGGGCATTCCCACCAGGTATGGCAGCCATGGAATTCGAAACCTTAGAAAAAGCGGGGTTACAGAGAATTTATCACATGTACGAAGATAAGAAACTATTCCCCTTGACCAACTCCAACAGGCAAGACATCTCACTCTCACAGACTTTTTCAGGTACATACAGATACGGAACTTTGTCCAGCAGACACTCGTACAAAAGGCGGCAAAAGGTCCTTTGACCTTTTTCGAAAAAATGTGCCTTGACGAATCCACTCAAAAGGGTTTAATAACCACGCTATACACACATCTGTGTTTGGAAACAAAGGAGTGGGGATCACTGACATACACGGAAGCGTGGGAAAGAGACCTAGGCGAGGTACTTGAGGGAGAGGAATGGAGGGACATATGGGAGGCAAACCACTCTGTGTCCATTTGTGTGACTCTACAGGAGCAATCCTACAAAATGATGTTTAGGTGGTACACCACACCGGCCAAGCTATATCGGATGCGACAAACACCTACGGACAACTGTTGGAGGGGTTGCGGACACAGAGGCACATATTTACACATGTGGTGGGAGTGTCCCAAAGTTCAAGCTTTCTGGACAAAAATACACAAACTGATAAAAAAAAATCTTCCACAGAGCACCCGTCCTAAACCCAAGGACATACCTTTTAAATAGACCCATAGACGACTGGACCAGGGGGGAACAAAAACTGATTCATAAGATTACACTAAAAAGAAAAATATATAGCACAATGCGGTTCGTTTTCCTATGTCATAGGGACTAACCACATATCCCTATAGCACAATGCGGTTCGTTTTCCTATGTCATAGGGACTAACCACATATCCCTAGGGCATCTCCTTCTCATATTTTTTTATATATGAGCACTGGGCACTGGTGATTTTAGCACCATGATTTATATTTAACACCTACCTTCTTTTCTATTTATTTCCTATGCCTGTCTAGTTAGATTTACAGGGAGAGAGGCTTTGTTTAAATGCTAATACCAGTCTGCTTTTAGACTGAATACTGATCTATTTCTCATCTTCTATCTCTCCATTCTACCTTTTACTAGCTCTATTGGGAGCATTCTTTATATACTAACTACTGACAATTTGGAGTGGGGTATTTAGCTGGGGACATAACCGTCTGCTTTTCATACCCTTATAGTGTAACAATATAATAAAGCTGATAATGTAGGGTTTTTGATAGCACATTGGATGGCTGAATCTGATCCCCACATATACCCTCTCTATTTGGCATGGAATCTGAATCACATTTGTATATACTTTATTTGACTTTTTTTGTTTTTGGGTCTTTAGTATTTTTTCATTAGACGCTATATTGCGATAGACATTTCCAGATATGTGGTTAGTCCCTATGACATAGGAAAACGAACCGCATTGTGCTATATATTTTTCTTTTTGGTTTTCTTGGGGTTAAGCCCCGTTTGGGATCTATGGAGTCCCATATTGGTACACTGGTCTCTGTGGGACATCTGTCGGTACACCCTGGGTTTTGCCCCCGGGGGGTAGTTATGTACGGTTGTATACACAGAGACATTTGAACCTTGTGTTCATTATTCTTCTTTTATAAGATTACACTAGCAGAGAGGAGGACGGTGGCACAAACATGGTTACAGGTGGACATGCCCCCCATACAGAGAGTGATAGGCAAGAGAAAGGAGGTACACTTAATGGACAGCCTGACGGCAAGACTGAGAGGGACCACTTCCAAATTTGACAAACTGTGGAAGCCCTGGCATAGCTACACCATATCCGGTCCCCCCTGAGATTGATACTATTACAGAAAAAAAAATATATAGCACACTGCGCTGAGCCGTCATATATGCCGTCTTTTTCTTCCTATACTTATCTTTCTTCTCTTCTGCCCTCTCTCCCTGGAACACAAAAGGGCAAGGTGGAACAAGGTTTCTACCCATACACTCCAACAACCTAGAAGGACCCTGGCGGGCCCAGAGACACGACACAAAAGGGACCAGGGTGGGGGCCCCAACCCGACATAAATATATCAGGACCTGTAATGCTAACACAGACAGGAGCTTACGGAATATAGACAGGGAAGCCATATAGATTGTTTAGAAGCAAACCATAGAGACAGGCCTAACCAGCAAGGGGCCCCAGGCAGCTGGGTCTAACCAAAGTGTGAAAAACAAACAAGGATTGTAAATGCACAAAGGTTATAAGAGTTTTGCATGTTATACTCAGTATGCTAACTATACTATGAGACAAGCACATATTCATAAAGTTATGGTTATTATTTAAAAAAAAAAAACAAGACTTATTCTAAAGGCAATCGAGCAGACAAAATGCTATCTCAAAAACTTAGAAAACAAAAAGGACAGAACAAAGTGGAAAAACTAATATATAATTGAAAAACAGTAATAACTCCTAAAGAAATAGGAAAATGCTTTAATGAATTCTATAGTAATTTATATAGTATATCTCAAACTACTACAGATGATGATATCAATAAATACTTGGAAACTATAAATAAGTTTCAATTAACAGCAATTGGCAATGAACTCTTAAATAAATCAATAACTATGGATGAGATTATGTAAGCCATAAATGAGCTAGAAAGAGCAAAGACACCAGGCCCTGATGGATTTAATAATTTATTTTATAAAACATTTAAAGATCTACTATGTCCTTATTTGACTAATGCCTTTAATACAGCGGCAAATAGAGGATTTTTGCCAGCAGAGATGCTGAAGGCCAATATTTTGCCAATTTTAAAAAATTATAAAAATCCTACTGATATTAAAAATTATCGTCCAATATATTTGATAGATGTAGATACCAAGTTATATGCTTCAGTCTTGGCTGTTAGAATAAAGAAACTTCTTCCACTAATTATCCATAAAGATCAAATAGGATATGTTCCAGGCAAAAATTCTTATACAAGTATGAGGAGAATTGTAAACATCTTAGATGATGCAAATAGAAATGAGATTCCAGTTCTGACTCTGTCGATTGATGCTGAAAAAGCATTCGACAGAGTCAGCTGGAAATATTTAGAAGCTGTTTTATCACATTATGGATTAGAAGGCTGGATAAAGAAAGCTATTATGGCCCTTTATGTAAACCCAGTTGCACGTACTATTGGACCTAATATTGTTGCTCCGTGGTTCAAACTTAAAAATGGTACTCGGCAAGGATGTCCTCTTTCACCATTACTTTATTTATTATCTATTGAGCCATTGGCTGAAAATATTAGAAACAACAAGAAGATTAAAGGTTACAAAGTTATAGATGAAGATCAAAAAATCAGTTTATATGCCGACGATATCTTAATCACTGTAACAAATCCTAAAAGCTCACTGGAACATATTATGCAGGAAATAGATCGATACAGTTTCATATCAAATTATAAATTAAATGTAAATAAATCCTTGATCTTAGATATTAATCTCGATAAAAAAACACAACAAGAAATTAAAAACAGTTACGAATTTATTTGGGTCAAAGAAAGTATGGCCTATCTAGGAATCAAAATTACTAGAGAGATAAATAGAATTATGGAAATAAACTTTCTGGCATTATTATTGGAGCTTATCAAATGGTTAAAAGATCGTAGAAATTTAGAAATCACCTTTTGGAGACAAATAAATGTGATTAATTCATGCGTAATTCCAAAGTGGAACTATATGTTCCAAATGCTACCTCTTCATATTCCGACTCATTGGCTTGAGTTAATACAAAAAAGCTTCACTCAATATATCTGGAAAGGTAAGAAGCCAAGATTAAAACAATCAATATTAGTACAAAATATATACAAGGGCGGACTTGCTTATCCATTCATAGTGAACAACTTCAAAGCAGCTACTATTTTGCATATCTATAGAATGCAAATAGAAGAAAACAAAAATGAAGGATGGTATAAAATGGAAATGAGGGCAGGAGAAGTTCCTAGCTTAGATTGTTTAATTTGGAACATAGATAAAATCTCAAAAAAAAAACAATATGCCAATGCTATTTTGACTCAACTATTAAAAAACTGGTTTAAAATAAAAAAAGCATTAAACATAGAAAAAAAAGTCCTGAGCTACTTGAAATTAACCAAGTGGAAGTCTTAAATCTTAATAATTGGAAAAAATTAGGGATACTACGATTAGAACATTTATTGACAGAAGGAACAATTAAAACTTTTGCCCAAATAACAAGTCTATACAATCTTCCATCTGGAGAAGTGTTCAATTTTCTTAGACTCAAAAGTTACATGTCTACACACCTTATCATACCAAAATCGAACGTAAGCAGTTTGATTGACTTATTATTCACCTCAAAAAAAATCAATAAACCACTTTCTAAGGCTTTGATACTAATCAAATCTAGCGTTAAGGATATAAATCCAACAGCCATATCAGCATGGAAAAAAGATTTAAGTGTTGATATCAATATGAAACAATGGGGTTCTTCAATGATAGATGTTAAGAAGAACATACATTCATTAAATTTGTTGGAAACACACTTTAAAGTCTTAAATAGGTGGTACTTGGTTCCGGCGAAATTAAATAAAATATACTCTTTAACTAATCCTATTTGCTGGAGATGTAAATGTGCTAGAGGTAATTTCAAACACATCTGGTGGGACTGTTATAAATTAAGAAATCTTTGGCTGATAATACAAAAATTCATATCCAAAAATCTAAAACTCGAGTTGAAAATTTCTCCAGAGGTTGTTTTGCTACATTTAAATTGGCCACCTATGGCGTATGAATTAAAAGTAATCCTTATACACCTTTTTCTAGCTGTTAAAATAGTGGTTGTGAGATGGTGGAAAAAAGATTTAGAAGTCCCCTGGAGGAATGTAAAAAACCAACTCGAGTTTCAGATAAAAATGGAGTTGATGCTGAGTAAACAAAAATTAAGCAAAAAAGCATCTGTCTGGATGAAATGTCTTAAGTTGATCGATATGGAAATTATTTGTGATTAATTGAAGGTAATTTGCATACCTTGAACATTGAAAATATATAAGCTATACCTGAACCTTCCTCCACTCTACTTATAGTAATTTTGTTGTATATTTTGCTGCTACACTGTCTTGTGTCATATTGTAAATTTGTATAATATGTATATATTATCAAATACTTAATGTTAAATTGTATTTTAAAGAGGCCTATATAGTCCTCTTTCTTTGCGAACAAGATCTGTAGGAAATGAATATTGATTACAGAATGTACAAATATTACAATTTGTTAAATGTTTAAAATAATTGAAAAGAAAGAAAAAAATAAAGATAAAAAAAAAACAAAAAAAACAAGACGAACGGTTCTACAAGGCACACGGATGGATCAAACGCCTAAACACAACGAGATATTTGGACGCAAACAAGAGGAAGGATGCAATACCACGAGCTGAGAACTAGATGGTCAAATATAAATGTAATAAGGGATTAAACAATTGTTAACCTCTGCTTTTTGTACTGAACCAAATGATTGGAAATACATGTAGCATAAATCCTAAATAGCAATTACACGTGTTTTTAATGAGCCAGTTGTTCTGAGCATAGTGAACCAGGATTTCAGCAGTGAAATGATGCCTTTATTCCTGAAGCTGCGGGTGATACAGTTCCCTCTGTTGCACACGAATAATCTGGAATTCAAAGAAATGTTGCCTTCAAATAACACTTTACCACCCACCAATTTTTGGATGCAAAGACCTTCAGTGCAGAACCTTTGGTGCTCTAACATACAGGAGTGAACTGTTATTTCTATTAGACAGGTAGGATCATAGAGATGTCCTTTTTTAATTATGCTACACACAAGGGGGGGGGGGAGGAGCTTCTCCTGTTTCTCTTTAGGACAGAGACTAACCCGTTGAATGAAAGCTATCAGTAGTGAGGAGTGATATGGATTTACAGTGTGTAAGTCCCACCTGATAGTGTTTTACACCTATATTTATTATTTAATTGAAGTACAAGTATGTTTTAATATAGTCGCTTAGATGAAGCTTTCTTTTATTGATTATCAGTCAGATTAAATCTTTAGAAGCTATTTCAATGTATATATTAAGTAAAATAATTGTTTATTTTTCATTAATCTTCCATGATTCTACATTATATATTATACAATGTACTGCATCTAATGATCAAATTCTAGAGAAAATGGGGGAAATTTATTGTAACATGATATCAGAATTGACATAACAACCACTCACCACCATGTGTCCAGTTTTTTTTAGTCACAAAACCCTATATTTAAAAGGGCACTCCAGGCACACACTGGGCACCAACACAACAGCATTTGATAGGTTTTGGCCTCAGGAGAGCAGACACGGTAGTAGAGAGTGGGGAAGAAACCACAAAAAGACTGGGGGAAGAGAAAGAGACATATAAAAATGGCTGTTGAAGAGGATAAAGAGATGCACAGAGGGGCTAGGGAAATGGGAAAAGTGACACAAAAAAGGAGAAAGGGAAAAAAAGACACAGTGCTGGGCGGTAGAGACACAGACGGGCTGGGGGAGGATAGACACACAATAACGGCTGGGGGGAGATATACTATCTCAGTAGGCCTTGGGGAAAGTCACTCGGAGTGCTGGGGAAAGGTAAAAGAGACACAAAGGGGCCTGTGTAGCCCAAAAATGTTGCACCTGCCCTGATTAAGCCATTGTGCTGGCCTTTAAAGAGGTCTGTGGAGAGAATCTATCTGATCTATCTGCATCGATCTGATCTATCTGAATCGTTCTGATTATCTTATTATTTCCTCATACAATAAATCAAAATGCCAATCTCAAAATACAAAAACAAAATCAGAAAAATACACCTCTGATACATAGTCTTTCTACTTACTACCTTTCTACTAAGTCTTGTGGTGGTATCTTCCTGGAGCCAACACTTTACCACAGGTGTCTACATGTTTTCTTGGCCTTACTTTAAAAGCAGGTCCACCTTCCTTCTTTCCTATATCTCCTTCCATAAATCCCAGGTCACACCAACTCTTTTCTAACTCTCTCCTTCCAGGATTACTTTTATTGCTTTACTTCAGGTACTTTTTTTCAACATGATAGATTGACAGTGTACTGCTGTGAAAGTTTATCTTCTTTCTTGCTTCAACTACCCAAGTTTTTGTGTTTGTCTCTCAAAATTTATTTCACTGCTATTTGGAAGTGATGTATTTCATACCTGTTTTTGAGCTGAATCACTTATCCTCACAATGCCTAAATCTCATACTTTTTTCTCTCTATAAAAAGGGTTTACATAAAACATCTGCTAGGATATAAAGAACCACTAATCCCCGAAAAACCACACAGTATGATGCTTCGAGATTTTTTTTACACAGAAATGTGTATAAATAATCATACTAAAGAACATCTAAAAATGCATCTCTATGAAGACGGGGAATTGGAAAATGGGGGAGCAGATGCAATCATTTTTATTTTTAATTTTATAATTATACAATCCAAGTATTTATATACACTCTTCTCACATCCCAGCATATTCAAGTCATCCGTATAAACATATGGCCTTGTCCATCTCATCACTTCAACAGGAAAAATATTTTCATTATGAATTTATTTCCCACTAAAATAACTTTCTCATTTCATCTTGTATAATTTACATACATTTGCATTGAATATTTCCACTTACAGCATTTCCCTTTTTGAGTAAAAAATCATGGTCCTTAATTGTTTCTCTAGGGGCTTGACATCTTTATACTTTGGATCACATCTAAAGTAATGAAACAGGAAGAAAGCTCCAGAGAGACCTTCGTCTCCTGCCGAGCCTCTTAACTTTCATCTTTTGCATATTTAATGTTATTCATTTCTCTGTGCTCTGCAATATATATGTATGCAAGTGTGTTATGTAATAATTACAAAGATATAGATGTATATAAGATAAATACATGATGATTGATGTTTTGGTGCCTTCATTTTGATGCAGCTTTATTTAGTTTAGGAGTTTGCAATGTACTTTAATGCATTTATATTTAGGTATGAGTTTGGCGTTTGGTTTGGATAGTTCTATGTTTGTTACAGTTTGGTTGTCATTTCATTTTTAAGTTCAGGTTTATGTTTTGGTTTATTGGAGCTTAAATATCTGGGTTTGTTTTAGGGTTAGAAAAAAAGCTCTTTTTGGCATCTCTTTTTTTGTGAGATCTTTTTGGAGATTTAAATGCGGTACAAACAATGTCACAAACAAAGATCCAAAACACAAGACAGCTCCACCCCTGAAGGATTAGATGATTATGAGACAAACATGTCTCCTGAAACAGTTCACGGGCTTGGCATCTCTTTTGTAGCACTTAGATATTATTTTGTGATAATTGGTATTTAGAGTTCATTAGTGTTGTATGTGTTAAGGACCTGTTTGTTGTTGTTTTTTTAATATTTTTTGATGATGATTTAACCCTTTATATGTGCTTTATCTTTTTGTTTGCATCTGATGTTTGTATCACACAGCTATGTTACATTGTTGCCACCCACCCCGTGTTTGTCTTACTAAGAGTTTATAAGTATATGTACTGGCAGCACCCCTTGCTGTCTCAACAGAGAAATTTGCCTTTTAGCTAATACTGGCCAGGTGATTTGTATGTGTTATAGCCCTGTTTAGGGTTAATAAGTATGTAGGGGTTTATAAAACACCCCTTCATGTCTCATTAGAGGTGTTTACACTTTGTCTGAAGTTTATTGTATGTATAGAAGCCCTATAAAGGGTTAAATGTGAAAGGGTTTATAAAATACACCTTCCTGTCTCATTCGAGATTCTTAGCTGATATCAGCAAATCTAATGGCTAGTGTAGGACTCACCTTTTGGGGCTTGCCTTGGCGTGGCAGGTGAGCTTATATTCAAATGGCCATTGGAATAAAACTAAAGAGCCTCCATTTTGTTTAAATGTACATAGGGATTTAGGCCAGAGTGCAGGTAACATTCTCTTTGTTTGTACTTACATAAACAAATTCAAGGATTCCTCAACTGTATCGCAACAAAGGATTGTCCTCAAACTCGTAAGCGTTTTTGGAGGCCCACCTATAGTGAATTGGGTGAATATCAGACTGACCCCACCCATAAGGGCAATCCAGAACTGAAATGCCAGGAAGTTCTCTTTGGCCAAGAGATACAGGAAGTCCAGATGATTGTTTCAGCCTTCTAAAGTTACAGTCATCCCTAACTTAACTCAACTCATCTGTTCAGATAAATGCTTTGTCTCAATTAGGGAGTATGAGAAATAATTGACCATTCAGCAGATATTAAAATTTAATGGAAATTGAACTTCCCACTAGCACTGCCCATTAAGTGTAACCTCAGTTTTCAAAGTGTCAGAAGATTAACTTCCAGAAAGTATTGATCTATGTATGATATTTGTTTTGACCATGTGGAGGCTCAAAAAGAAGAACATATTCAAATTCTATGTTGTTGAAGAAACTGGAAGACACTCCAGAGCATAGAAATTGTATTATATGCATGACTCAGATCAAAGAAGAACTCAGTCAATAAAGGAATAAAATAGAATGTGGGTAGAAAAACAAGTATATCAAGGTTAAAAAAAATCTAGAGGATGGAAAATAATCCTATGGTCACCAAAGGGCCTTGTTTGAAGGAATCTGAAGTGATAGCAGGTGCCCTTTACCACAGACATGGGTAACAGGATCTTGGGCCTAGGATCTTGCCTACATGGAGCTCAATCAGAAGATGCAAACATATACAAATCCCTCAACAGAGCAACAAATAGTTTAAACATGTCCATGAGAATGCTAAGATCTGCTCTTTGAGGCCCTAGCACTATCACTGTCCACATCATTCTTCATGATCTCAATCTCAATTTATCTTGCTGGTATCATGTTTAATAAAGCAGCCATATGATTTTATTAAAGCTTTTGACACTCACTATCATCATATCAGTGCCCACAGTAAAGTTACTGATCATCTATATGTGTTCATATGCCATTCAGAGATAGAACTCTATACAATTCTCTATGCTAGATTTTTGCTGCCACTATGCGAATAAGCATGGCTCATAAAAGTCATTTACAGCATATGCACATAAATTTCTCCCTTGCAGCCCCTAAAGAGACATAGATTGTGTGAATTTTTAATATACTGTTCCTGTGGCCACCTTCTGAGAACTATGATTTTGGTCTATATTACTGCGTTCCACTTTGAGAATGCTAATTGCTAAATATTAGGAGTTGCCAGGGAAACCATTTTCTTTAGAAATGTTAGGCACTAATGGCTCAGTAAATGTTGCTAAATTTCATGGGTGTTGTGAATTGGGAAGCATAACGCAGCTAATGACCAGCCTCGGTCTAATTTATCAAAATATACTGTCCCAGTGAATGGCAGGCACATATCAATTTACTTACTATGTAAGTACATGTGTATAGTTAAAGTTATATACAGCTCCTGATATAATACATGAAAACAGCAAGTTTGACAGCAATTGGCAAGCTAATATTTGGTTTTTATAAAAATAGTAATTGATTTAAAAAGTAATTGATTTGAATCTTGCATTTTTGGAAAAGTCTCACAAATATTAAGCATTTGTTGCTTAGATTATAAAGCTTGGTATCCATGAGTCCTGTCCCACGATTTATAAACTGTACAATGAGAACATTGCTGTATACCATCTGTTTATTGCTTTAATTGATGTCTATCATACAAGTCGTTTCTAGTTAGCTGCACTGCCTTTAGGTGATGGGTGTTGTTTAGCTCACCATTCACCTATTCACACATTCACACACTTTGATCGCGCGGATGTTGTTGTTGTTGTTGTTTTATTTCTTTCACTTCACGTCCCTCCCTAATCGTTTAGGCAGATCGTTGGCTTGTCATTAAAACAGACATTATACACTTTTTACTTGTCCATCATAGGTCTTATATCACTTATCACTCCTATTTATCACTTGTATTTAGCTCACTGGGCTCACACTGACACCTTTGACCACACACTGGTTGTATTTTCGTTGCCTAGTTACCGACTCCACGGAGATTGGCGTCTTACGTCACTACGTCACAGTGGGGTCACGTGTCCCACATAAGCACTTCCATCACTTAGATTGGTAAGTCACTTTATTTCTTGTCTATATATTGTATCTGCATACACTTTACAAATTGATCTTGAGAAAAATCCTTTTTGGGGTCGAAACGTCGATCAGGACTTTGTATATTTTTTTTAATACATTAAAGTAACACAGTGATTCATGAAAATCCCTTGGGATTCACCCTCATTTTTGGATTATTTAATTTACGTGGATTTGCACCAGGTTACCAATTCAATCATATACTCTAGAGGTGAGTGCCAAGCCTTCTCCTTTTACATGTGTGTATATATATATATATATATCATACAGCTCTAAAACATAAAGATTTCATTTTTATTTAAAGTAAGTAAATATTGTGTTTTAATGACAGCCGGGGAAAGTTAGTGATGGTATGTGATTTTTTTTTAAGCTCTTTGATTTTTTAACATGTCATTGAACATACTAATAAACCCCTAGAATAAGTTTTAAAGTTTTAGCACAATAGGGTGTTGGCTGTTTACAGTTTGGACTTTATAGCTTCTTTCCTTCCCCCTTTACTGGCCTGCCTAATAACGATAGTAAAGTCCCAACAAACCACCACATTTTACTACCCTCTTTATTTAAGGGGTATCTATCTGATTGGACAAAGAATAAAAGCACACAATGTTAAAGAACACCATATATACCTGTGCTATGCAATAACATTTATGAAGTCATTTTAAACAACTTGTGTCTGTTCATGGTGGCTTCCCCAGTGCTGGAAATAGATAGCAGGACAATCTAGAGATTGATAAACTACATAAAAGTCCATGACAAAGAAGTGGTCAATTATTTAAGAGATCTTAATTTTGTTCTAACAGTTAGGGTGATATTTTTTGAAAGGGACAAGGGTAGTTTCCCCTCAAATCTAATTCTTACCCTAAATTAAATTGTAACTCTAAATGCATTGTAATGCATTGTAATAACCTTAAATGTAAATGTTATCTTACATGTAACCATAATTCTCATTAACCTTTCACTTTAATTTTAATGCATATCCCTGTGCATTTTGTAACGCTACCTGCAACCTTAATCCTTACAGGACATTACCAAGAAGCCCTGTTCATAGTCTGTGTTGTGAATTCCCAAGAGCAGGACCAGAATAACATAGAGTCAATTGGAGCACACACCAATTAAAATATCTGAATTTATTTTTTGTAATCTGAAGCTGACTGGATTGCTCAGTACCAGATACATGGCTTGAGGAAGCAAAATAGGAAACACTATCGTAAACACCTTTAAAGCAGGGGCCTATCCCTGCTTTATGTCAACTGAATGTCCTTCAAAGTGCCCCTTGACCAATAGAGAGCGACAGTTTCTATACTTGTATACATTGCTACTCCAGTGGATTACTCTGTGGTTCACATGGATTACATGCATGCAGGGATGGTTTCATAAGTCTAGATGCTCATGATCCTCTAAATCAGGTGTAGGCAACCTTTGGCACTCCAGATGCTGTAGATTATATCTCCCATAATGCTCTTTAGCCATAATTATGGCAAAGCATCAGGGATGGTGTAGCCCATCTGTAGAGCTGAAAGTTGATACCCCTGCTGTAAGTACTAAGCAAACAGAATCACAAATTTTTATTTCATAATTTCATCCATAGTAATTTTCAGCTCCATGGCAATGAAGACACAAAATCCAGCAACCCATTTCTACAGGTAACCAACTTGAGCTCAATACCTGCAGCACTACTCCGTTTGTTAGTACCAATATTATTTAGAGTGAAATTTACATATGGGTGAATGAACCCTTTCAGTGCAGTTAATTTAGTAGTTGGTGCTGTAAGGGGTCAGATATTTAGTAGTTGCAATATGAGTTAAATAAATCTGGGTTAGGTGTAATAGAGGTTAGTTATTAAGTCCTGGATATGTGTAAAAGAGCTTCCTATACCCCGGCTGGGTACCACTTGTGGGTGGTCCGGCTGTTCGACAGTTTGTTCGGTAAACGAACACCAGAAGCCTAATCCATTTGAGGGGAAAGGCACAAACAATGTTTTTAGCCCAAAGTTCACCACAGGACCATAGTCACAAGGCAGGAGACTGGCAAACAGGCCCCTCCAAAAACCAGTGACGAGGATACTTTCACCACAATATGTTATGAGTATTGTACCAGTAGGTGTAGTAGGCGTGAATTAGTGTATCTATGATTGTGTCTCTGTGAAGGCTTATCTGTGTAATTAGTTGGAATTAATTTTTTTTGCTGTGATAATGTGATTACAAAATATTATACCTTTAAAAAGAAATATCAAGTCTTTAAAATTTAACTTTGCAAAGATGATTTTTTTCTGCTTATGATCTAGAAAGGAAAAAAATCTAATTTGAAATAAACTCCAAGTGATCAAAAAACGGGAAAAATTCCTTCTTGAATTTAAAGTAGCAATTAGATTTCTCTATGGACCAGCAAACTGTTAATATCACAAACATTCAGTATTGTGGATCTGAATATCCTGTTTTGCCAAATGTATTGAGACTTTTTGAAAGATATCTACTGAACCTAGTTAGCAAAAAAAAAATGTATACAGTGAATGTATTGTTCTAATTGTAAATAACACTTTCCGCTGCTGAAGACAACATTGTCTTTCCCCTTCTTAATTTTCTAGCCCCTCTCTGCACTTTTTCTAATTCCATAATATGCTTCTTTGACACAGGTGTACAGAATAGCACTGTATGTTTAAGGTCGACTCTGTTGATTTACAAAGAGACACGTTTTTCAATGCTTGTATGTTTTGCATTTTTGTGTATTTTGAGTGTACATTAGTTATGCTCTTTAGTTAAAAGAAGCGTTCCACTTAATAAGTCTGCAGAATCTCTGTAACAGAAAGATCCCAGCTTGTTACAATCTGGTTTCCCAGCAGGTAATGGCAGAAGTGCAGCAAGTAGGGGCAACACATCGCAAGTGACATATTTCGTTTCCTACAGATGCAGCACAAACGTTGATGCATCTCATAAAAATATAAGCATAATGAACATGTCTCTTTCAAAGATAATTTTTTAACTTTTGAATATTTATTTTCACAATGTATGAGCAGGTGTTACTCCAGTGTCATCATAGCATTTAATACATATATCAACATAAATAGTTAGCCGTAGTGTGTATGACTGGCAGACGATAAATGCAGGATAACATTACCGTCCATTACTTCCATTCAGTGCTACCCTTAAAGACTCTTTACCAGTTAAAGACATTTTCTGACAGTTAACTTTGTCACCACTTGAGATCCAGAGAGCACAGAATAAAGAGTTGCAATTCTGATTTATAGAAATATTTTCTACTAAAAAGTTGGCTAATGTACTAAAAGTGGTACCACCACATCCACCATGAAGCAGTGCTGAAGTGGTAACTAACATCCAAGAGATACAGTCCATGACAGAACTGTAGGAAACTACATAAACAACCAGACAGACCAACTGTTACTTTTAGCCTGTACCCTATACCTTTTGTCTCTATGCCCCTCGGTGTAGTCTTTAGTCCTCCATATCTGTTTGGTTTATGTAGTTTCCTACAGCCCTGTCATGGACAGTATCTGTTGTATCTTAGTTACCACATTGGCACTGCTTCATGGTGGATGAGGTGGTATCCTAATAACCACGTTTGTTCGCTACTTGCGTCTTGATGCAATGACGTCACACGCAGTCTTCCGACACTTCCGGGTTTCAATCAGACAGCGGGTCGGCACTTCTCACGATTGGTAAGTGTTTGTTATAGTTTTTTTTATTTAATTACACTTCACTTGTTACATTGTGATCTTGAAAAAGACCCTCGGGGTCGAAACGTCGATCGTCCACATTAATGTAAAAATTTTTTTATTTTTTTTAACACATTAAATTATGAAGACCTCCGAGTGAACCCTTTAGACTTAGTAATTTTTTTTCACGGGTCACACCTAGGCTGTAAAGTTTATTATTTCTTGTAAGGAGAGTTACAAGTTTCCTGGACAGATAGATAGATAGATAGATCAGTTGCAATTTATCTCTTGCTACAGCTATAGCTAAAAGTTTAGTGTAATGACAGCTAGACAATTTACCTGGTAAAGATTTAAGGCTGAGTCTACTGTAAGTGTTCGAAGTGTACAGGTGATTAGCGAAGTGCAGGAGGTTTAAAATACTTGAGCGAGATTTAATTTTTTTCATGTTTTTCTGGATACAATGTCTATCGATGCTAGTACATTTAAGGTTATTTTAGGTTAAGTGTCTTAGTGGGTAAAATGAAATCACAGAACTTTGCTTTGCTATTAGTTTCTCATATTGACACTCATTAAATCAATCTCCAGATGCCATAATTACGCCATAATTACCTTTTTTATACGAGAGAAATGGGAGAGCAGTAAAGTTATCTATATGTATTATCACATATCAAAGTGCGTGATAAGGAGGTGATTTCCCTGTGGATTAGAAATGCAGTTCCAAGCTCAGAGGTACAAGCTACAATGGAGTTTCAATATCAGCAAATAAGTAAGAAATATGACTTTTTCTCTCAGAAATTCACTCAAAAACAAAGTAATTTGAGGTAGAATTCAAATATAAGCACGCATGTCATACAGAATAGTGACCTCTATATCCAAACCCATATTTGTATTGTTCTATAAACATCAGTCATGACCACAGATGCATTCATTAGCCTCTCTGCTTTCGAATGGTTTCACAGTGCAATGCTGAGTCTAGAGGTTCTTCCTTTTTCATCGACTGTCAACAGTTTTCGCACTGCTACAGTGATTAAAGAGAAATTGGCCTGTTTAGAAAAGCTATGCTCAGAAACCCTTCGGACGTGAGAGGTCATCAACATTCAGGAATCAGTCAATTGTTCTAGGCCAGTGATACGAGACTTCTGCACAAACTCCAAAATGCAATTGTAAAAATACAGCAATATTAGCCAACTAAAGAATGATGGATACATATTATTTGTGAGTTACAAACTGATGGTTTATTCATTGCTCATTAATACAAGTGAAAAGATAAGCAATTATGCTAGTATACAACAAAACAAAAAAAGTCACTGTCACAAATGTTGGAGTAAGACTCATCTAAGAGGTCTGCTTTAGTATGGAAGGTCAGCTTACACTTTAATGGCCTTTGCATTTGGTACCTGATATTTAATTGTGCATAGGGATTTTGCATAGTGTATAAATAATATATTTGTGTGCCTTTTAGTAGTTATGTATGGTTATTTACCCAGTACACTGATTCTGCAATGTTTGTCATTTCTATACATTTGATATGGTAATTTATTTAGATTATTAGCAATGCAGTGATTTCTAACAATTCCAGGATGACGCGTGTTTGATCCTATTTTAGTTATCCAAATGGTGATTTTGGCGAAAGTAACCTCGCCACCGGTTCTCGGAGGGGCCTGTTTGCCAGCTTCCTACCCTGTGACTATGGCCCCAGTGATAAAACATGGTTAAAACCACTGTTTGTGCCTTCTGGACTTCTGACCTTATTTACCCAGTGACACTTCGAACTCCCAAAGCGGTTTGAAGCGGCATTCAAACACGTGGTGGCGGCGGCCATCTTAGCCATGAGCACAATGAGCGGTGTTTGGTTGTCAAGTACATGGAACTCAAATCGGACACACGACAGCGCAAACACTGCTCACTACTTACCTTCCACGGATGTTCGGTAAGAATAAACTCCCGAATGAGAGACATGAACAGAGACTACTCTCGAAGCTATACGTTCGGTATTTTATATTTCACTTCAAATTCCCAGAGTGGACCGATTGCACAGCCTGATTCTCTGGAACTGTTTTGCGCATGGGACCATGCATGCGATTGGTAAAAATGTGACTTCCATAAAATTCCTGAACCCCTTAACTGATCTGGGTGATTTTTGGATATGTTGGTCACCCAGATCAGGGCTATCAGGGGATGTAACAATTGTGGGGATTTTATGTGTTTTGGGGTACTTTGGGGTTTTTATAAGAATATGTGTTTTTTCTGCCTGGAGATAATTGAGTTAATACAGTATCTAAATCAATTATCTCCCAGGCAGAGGGGAGGGATTGTATGTTTGTTATGGGAGTGTCATGCGTTTAAACACTGTTATGATTAGTCTGTGAATTTGTGTTGTAGTCCTCAACAAGGTCCATGTGGGTGTATCTCTTGCATGGGGATTTTCATATACGGCCAAGTGTGGCACCATTAAAATCAGTTCTCTTCACCCTCAACAGCCTCGTCTCGTGATTGTAGGGAACAGCTATACTGCTATAACGATTAGCTCTTATAAGAACTGTTCCTGCTATACTCTCTGGAGTGGGAGTTTACAGTGCTGCTGGTGTCTGGTGGAGTGCTTGGAGTCCACAGTTAGCACTAGGAGCATCGACTGACGGAGGCACATGGTCGGGGTGCCAGGCGGTCCGTCACAGTGACAAACAGTACATCCGTGCCAGTTTAGCTCTGCTTTGTGTTTCTTTGTCCTTGAAAATCCCTACAAACAAACAAAATCGAAATAACACACCCATCTAAAGATGCCCTTGCCATTCACATGCCTTGCAACACAAAGTACCTTTAACCTTTCCAAAACTATACATTTGGGATAAATGTAGTTATAACATTTTAAATTATTTAATCTTATAACCATTTTCATAACCATATAAGCATTTTCTGTTTTCTTAAATAGTGAAGTGTGTTGGCAATGTCAATGTTTAAATTAGAATGCAAAACAATCAGTAGGTCATGCTGCGTTGAGATAGTATGTCATGCTACAGTATTCTCAGAACAAGATATTTGGTAATTCCAGTCAAATTATTTGAAACAATACAACAAAACATGTAGTGACAACTAATGTTACTTAGATTCGGTGGCATGTTCCCCATCTTGCAGGAATAAAGAGGCAACACAGACACAGGTAACCAATATATAAATAGTAAAAACCAAAGAAAAAAGTTACCTGGGCTCTTTCCACATCCCTATGTATTTTTAAACAAATGGAGGTTTTTAGTTACCTCATGGCAGCACCATTGCTGCCCATCCCATGTGTTCCCTATTAAGGGTTAATAAGCATGTAGGGATGTATATAAAAAAATACCCCTTTCTGTCTCATTAGAGATATTTTTGCCAGAAGCTCAAGGAAGCAAGGCGAATGGTTAGAGTTAGGACCCACCTAAGAGGTCTGTCTTGACGTGGCAGGTGGGCATACCCTCTCATGGCCATTGGAGGTAACTAAAAACCTCCATTTGTTTAATAATACATAGGGATGTGGAAAGAGCGCAGGTAACTTTTTTCTTTTTTTTTTTTTTATGTATTTTGAGATGGGAGTTTGAGTGCAGGACTTGTTTCTTTGTATTTGTAACCAATATATAAAATTCATGAAAAAGCTTTGAACCATGTAAAAGGGTCAGCTCACACTTTTATTTGGTCCCTGTATCCATCCTGGCATGGTGGTTGTACTCTGAAGTGTGTGGAAACATCGCTCACTTGTATCACAAGCAAACTATTGCATGCGAATGCCAAAGGGCAGTCTCTAATTTAAAATCACACGTATGTCAAATCAATGAGCCAGGATGTCACACTCCATCCCATCCATAGGAAATGCACAACTGGTTAGTGCTGTGCAACCTATGCTGCAGGATGGTCATTGTTCCAGCAATTGATCCCTGGCACTGCCAGTTCTTGTTTCTGTCTTTTTTTAGACCTGTTAGAATTATCTTCCCCAGCACTGTCAGGTTAATTTCCAAGTCTCTATCCTGTCTACTTCAGTCTTGTTGAGTTATTGGCTTTAGTTTTACAAGTCAAAGTCTGAGTCCAAATCCATCAAGTTCTGTCCTGTGAGCTGCCTGCTCCAATTCTGTCTAATCAAGATCTGTTAAGTTCACCTCTGTTAAGAGTTTGTTTCAATTCTGTCAAGTAACAATCCTGTTCCTGTAAAGTCACAAGTTAGGTGACGTCCTGTGTCTACCATGTCACAGTTATATTTCTGCAAGGGTAACAGCCAAGGACATCGTTCCTGTTAAGTTACAGCAAGTTTCCTTTGCATTGCTAAACATGAGCTAAGGAAGACACTAGTAGCCTCCATTGATCTAAATTATGCCCACTTTCAAACCTAGTGCATTCAAAACATAGGTGTGAGGAAAAGGTGTGTCCAGATGCACCCTCATGGAGAGGAGCCTAATTGTCCACCAAGTTCACTTTTTAGCACCCTGTGAAAACCTTTGCATGAGATCGCATTTTCGAGTGGTATTTTTAAATCATGACTGCCTTTGTACATGCCAATTTATTTTATGTAAAATTTAGGTGGTAATATTCTCTGGTGAACATCCAAACTCAATGTGCTGCACATACCTATGATTCACAACACACTGCTGACATTCTAGTTTGTCTGTCTCCATCTGTACTATACCAACGGCATAAATCCTAATCTCAATCACGGAGAGATGATTTGGCAGAGCAAAAGGCAGGTTTTTAGTTTTAAGTTCACCTAGCATTTTTTTCAAATAATGTTCCCTGACTCCACTGCTTCTGTCACTAATACACCCATACATCTCCTCCCGGTTTGCTCTACAAGTGATTTGGCGTGATTTGTCATCTCAGTATTAACAATATCAGCATCAAGGCTGATATAGGCTTTCCCAGTTGGCTGTGGTAGGTTCCAAGTCCGAACCTACCACAGTCAACTTAGGAAGCCCATATCAGCAAAACTCTGTGTTATAGTGAAATCCGTTGGAAGAAGGTGGGGTGCCACCTATATGAGCACCTCTGCATTTATATAGAGCCTTAATTTTCAGGCTCTGAGCATTGTTAGCTTACTTCTAGAGGTGGCTCTCTAATTCGGCAGTGTAGGCGGCCGCCTAAGGCCTTGTGGCCGCCTAAACCGCCTTAGACCCGACGCCAGGAGGGGGTCTGGCGGTTTGCTCAGTATGCCGCCGGGTGCAAGGCACTTCCTGTCTGCCCGGCCAGCAATCGCATACACCGGTCTGCAGCTCCACAATGTGCAGAGCTGTAGACCATGGGTCTCGCGAGAACTGGCCAATCACAGTGTTGCCTCGGGTTACCATGGCAACGTTCTGACGGGTCTCGCGAGATACATGGTCTGCAGCTCTGTGCAGCTGCAGATCGGATATAATTGCCACAGGACCACCAGGCAGCCCACACTGGACCACCAGGGAATAAAAAAAGGTATTTAGTCCCCCCCCTCTCACCATCACCCCCTTCTTCCTATCACCATCACCCCCCTCCCTCTCACATCACCCCCTACACACCATCACCCCCTTCCTCACACCATCACCCTCCCTCTCACCATCACCCCTTCCTCTCACTATCACCCCATTCTCCCTCTCATCATCCCCTCTCTCTCTTACCATCACCCCCATCGCTCACCTTCACCATCACCCCTTCCCACTCGCCATCACCCTCTCCCTCATCACCCCCTCTCACCATCACCATCCTCCCTTCACCATCACCCCCCACCATTACCCTCCCTCTCACACACAGGATCACCCCCCACACACACACACACACAGTATCACTCCCTCCCTACACTGTCATCACCCCCCCGCACATTGTCAGCCTCTTCATGCATCCACACTCACATTAACCACTCCTAATCCTGTTAATCTCACCCCCTCCAAACTCACCTGCCCTCGCTCTGCCACATTTACCCTGTCACATTAACCCCCGTAATCCTGTCACACTCGTCCCTCCTACCATGCCACAATTGCCCTGACACACTTACTTCCACTCGCCCTGTCACACTCCCTCATCAAACCATGTCATACTCCCTGTCTCTCATTCTCTCTCATAACTCCCCCCCCCCTCCACCGTGTCCATTTACCCCCTTTGCCCTGTCACACTGTCCCTGCCACTGGTACCCCTTTACTCACCTTGTCACAGTCACCAGCTGAAGACATTTATCATACACACACAGTCAGGAAATATAGCTTTGCCATAAATACAATGCACAAAGGCTATAGGCAGACCCGACACACACAACACACTTCAAGCAGCTACCCCATACACATACGGTCCCAGTCAAAAACGCAAACATGCTCACAGAGATATACATTCACACACACAAGGATACTCTCTGTCAGACACACTTTCAGGCACATACACGGGTAAACTGTGCATCAATGTGTATATGTAACAGTGTGCACAGTATATGTGACAGTACAGTGACAGTTGATACATATGACAGGACAGTAAGATAATGCTGGGGGAGTGTTCATGTAAAGTGTTGGTAGTGGGGCAGGAATCCCAAATCAATATTTAGTCCTCTATTCTTGCTGTTAAACCATTTAATCATTCTGGCTTCAAAAGTTTTTCTTTCCTGGGTATTTTTAAAACCCCCTTTCAGTACTTTGATTTTTAGGTCCTTCAGTGAGTGGCCAGGCTGGGTAAAGTGGTGTCCCACAGGATTGCAGTAGGATTCTTCTTTGTGGTGTTTAATAGAGTGTATGTGCATATTCATTCTGCCATTTAATGGCTGGGTGGTTTCCCCAATGTAGAAACATAGAAACATAGAAACATAGAACATAGAAACATAGAATGTGACGGCAGATAAGAACCATTCGGCCCATCTAGTCTGCCCAATTTTCTAAAAACTTTCATTAGTCCCTAGCCTTATCTTATGGTTAGGATAGCCTTATGCCTATCCCATGCATGCTTAAACTCCTTTACTGTGTTAACCTCTACCACTTCAGCTGGAAGGCTATTCCATGCATCCACTACCCTCTCAGTAAAGTAATACTTCCTGATATTATTTTTAAACCTTTGTCCCTCTAATTTAAGACTATGTCCTCTTGTTGTGGTAGTTTTTCTTCTTTTAAATATAGTCTCCTCCTTTACTGTGTTGATTCCCTTTATATATTTAAATGTTTCTATCATATCCCCCCTGTCTCGTCTTTCCTCCAAGCTATACATGTTAAGATCCTTAACCTTTCCTGGTAAGTTTTATCCCGCAATCCATGAACCAGTTTAGTAGCCCTTCTCTGAACCCTCTCTAAGGTATCAATATCCTTCTGAAGATACGGTCTCCAATACTGTATGTAGCATCCTAGGTGGCATTTGGTGCATTGAATCATGTATACCACATTGCTGGATGTGCAGGAGTATGAACCTTTAATGCTGTAGGTTTTATTGTTGTGTGTGGCTGTGTTGTCTGTGCACACAGTTTGAAGCGAGTTTTTTTGCATTGACTGGTCCCAGTTTCTTCATTCTTACCATCAGTGGGCAGCTTCCTGTTGATTAATTTTTGTTGGAGGTTTGGTGGTTGTCTGAAGGATAAAATGGGTGTTTCAGGGAAAATGTTTTTCAGAGTCTCATCTTCTGTTAATATTGGTTGTAGGTCTTATTTTCATTATTTCCTCAAGAACTGGGTTGTAGGTGACCACAAGTGGCACTCGTGTAGATATTTTTTTCTCTCTGTACTGTAGCAGGCGCATGTGTGGCGTTTTTACAGCAGAGTTGATTTGTTTGGTAATAGTCTTTGGTTTGTAGTCTTTCTGTCTCATAGATTGGGAGAGTACATTTAGATGGGAATTATGGTCATTAGGATCAGAGCATATGCGATGGTACCTAGTGGCTTGGCTGTAGATGATGCCCTGTTTAGTATGGGAGGGGTGGAAGCTGGGGCTGTGTAGGTAACTGCACCTGTCTGTGGGTTTTCTGTAAACCGGGGTGTGGATTGTGCCATTGTTACATGTCACAGCGGTGTCCAGAAAATTCACAGATATAGTGGAATATTCCATTTTAAGTTTGATTGATGGATGGAATGTGTTGAAAGAGTCATGGAACTGTATCAATTTTTCTTCGCTTTCAGTCCAAATTATGAAGATATCATCGATATAGCGATAATATTTGTATGGTTTGGTGTGTTGTATTTCTAGGAATCTCTGTTCAAGATCTGCCATAAACAGATTAGCATATTGGGGTGCCATCTTCGTGCCCATAGCATTGCCCATGGTTTGTAGGTAAACCTCATTGTTAAAACTGAAGAAGTTATATGTGAGGATAAATAGTGCCAGTTCTGTGATAATTCGGGGGCTGTATTTTTGGTTGTTGACACGAAAGAGAACATGGAAGCAAGCATTGATGCCATCTGTATGTGGAATGTTGATGTATAGAGATTACACATCCATGGTTACAAGGAAGGTGTTAGCAGGGAGATTGGTGATTTGGCTGAGTTTGTTGAGGAAGTCGGTTGTGTCTTTTATGAAGCTGTTGGTGTTGGTGACTAGAGGTTTTAGGGTACTTTCTACCAGTCCTAAGATCTGTTCTATGAGAGTTCCCATTATTGTAATTATGGGTCTTCCAGGGGAACCTGCTTTGTGAATTTTGGGAAGCATATAGATGCTAGCAGATGCTCACACACAAAGACATCCACACACACAGAGGAAGACAATCACACACACAGAGGCAGGCATCCACACACACAGAGGCAGGCCTCCATATACACAGAGGCAGACATACACACACACACAGAGGCAGACATACACACACAGCTTACTACAGACAAGCTTACTGTCACACACATACACTCACTACAGACAAGCTCACTGGTGCACACACACTCTCCCTACAGACAAGCCCATTTACACACACATGCTTCCTACAGAAGAGCTCCCTAATACACAGATTCACTACAGACAAGCTCATTGACACACACATGCTCACTACAGACAAGCTCACTGACACACATATGGTCACTACAGACAAGCTCACGATTACACACATGCTTGCTACAGACAAACTCACTGCACACACATGCTCACCACAGACAGACTCAGACACACCTATGCTTCCTACAGACAAGCTCACTAACACACACACACGATCCCTACAACAAGCTCACTGACACACATACAAGCTCCCTCACTAGCAGGCACACACACACAAACACAATCTCACTAACAGGCACACACACACAGAAGCTTCCTCACTAGCAGATGCACACACAGAAGCTCACTCATTAGCACATGCACGCGCACACACACACACACACACACAGAAGCTCACTCACTCACTAGCAGATGCACACACACAAAGACATCCACACACACAGAGGCAGACAGCCACACACAGACAGCCACATGCACACAGAAAGCCACACACAGACAGCCACACACACACAGGCAGACAGTCACACACACACACACACAGGCAGACAGTCACATACACACACACAGGCAGACAGTCACACACTCACGGGCAGACAGTCATACACACACACACACACACACACACAGGCAGACAGTCACACATACAGGCAGACAGTCACACACATAGGCAAACAGCAACACACACAGGCAGACAGTCAAACACACAGAGAGGCAGACAGACATACACACACAGGCAGACAGTCACACACACAGACACACACACAGGTAGGTAGACAGTCACACACACACAGGCAGACAGTCACACACACACAGGCAGACAGAGGCAGTCACACACTCACAGGCAGACAGTCACACACAGGGCCGGCTTTTGGGGTGTGCGAGCTGTGCGGTTGCACAGGGCGCCATGGCAGCAGGGGGTGCCATGTGGCCGACACAGCTTGCCTCCCTATCATCTAGCAGAGAGAGCTTAGCAGAGAGAGACTAGGAGGTGGAAGTAAGCGGCTGGCGGGGTGGAGCTAAGCAGTCGGGGTTGGGCTAACGAATCTGCTGCCTGGTAAGTGAGTCCATCTACACCTATAGTGCCCCCCTCTACCCCAATAGTGCCCCCTCTACCCCTATAGTGCCCCCTCTACCCCTATAGTGCCCCTGCTCTCCCTATAGTACCCCTGTTCCCATCTATTCCTATTGGGCCCCCATCTACCCTATAGTGCCCCTACACCCCTTATAGTACCCTTGTTCCCCATCTATCCCTATAGTGCCCCCATCTACCCCTATAGTACATCTGTTCCCCATCTATCCCTATAGTGCCCCATCTACTCCTATAGTGCCCATGCTCTCCCTATCTACCCCTATTGTGCCCCTGTTCCCCATCTACCCCTATAGTGCCCCTCATCTACCCCTATAGTACTCCCCTCTACCCATATAGTGCCCCTGTTCCCCATCTATCCCTATAGTGCCCCCATCTACCCCTATAGTGTCCATGCTCCCTCTATCTACCCCTATTGTGCCCCTGTTCCACATCTACCCCTATAGTGCTACTGCTCACCCAACTACCCCTTTACTGGCCCCCATCTACCCCTATAGGGCCACTACTCCCCCAACTACCCCTATAGTGCCCCCATCTACCCCTATAGTGCACCTGCTTTATAGTGCCCCTGTTCCCCATCTACCCCTATAGTGCCCCCATCTACCCCTATAGTGCCCCTGCTCCCCCTGTCTACCCCTATAGTGCCCCTGTCTACCCCTATAGCTCCCCATCTACCCCTATAATGTCCCAACTCCCCCATCTATAACTATAGTGCCCCTGCTCCCCATCTACCCCTATAGTGCCCATGCTTCCTATCTACCCCTATAGTGCCCCTGCTCCCGATCTACCCCTATAATTGCTCTGCTCCCTGTCTACTCCTATAGTGCCCCTGTTCCCCCATCTTCCCCTATAGTGTCTCCCCATCTACCCCTATAGTGTACCTGCTCCCTCCATCTACCCCTATAGTGCCCATGCTCCTCATCTATCCCTATAGTGCTCCTGCAACCCATCTACCCATATAGTGCCCCATCTATCCCTATATTGCCATTGTTCCCCATCTACTCTAGTGCCACTGCCCCCTTATCTACTGCTATAGTGTCCTTGCTCACCCTTCTACCCCAGTGCCCCTGCTCCCCCATCTACTGCTATAGTGCCCCATCTACCCCAGTGCACCTGCTCCCCCTATCTACTGCTATAGTGCACAAAAAATCACACACGATCAATACGCACATATATCAAACACAGTCAATACACCCGTTACAAATATGGCACACAGCCAACACATCACACAATCACATCTGACACACACAATAAATATAGCTGTCTTCTGAGTTCCGCCAATCAGAACGTTGCCGCGGATTACCACAAGAAAGCTCTGATACTGTAAGTGCCTGAACTCATGAGACAGTTACTGATGGTCTGCACCCAGTGAAGGCACCGACTAGATTCCCAGCAAACTGGATCACCAGAGATCAGCATGCCTCCCTCCATGCAAGGTAATGACAGGGAAGAGGAAATAAATGTTTGTTTTTAAATTTTCATTTAATAAATCCCCTATACACATGGATGGAGGGGAGCAGGGGGGGCGCTGTTAAAATTTTTCGCACAAGGTGTCTGAAGGCCTAAGGCCGGCCCTGGTCACACACACAAAGGCAGACAGTCACACAGGCAGGCAGACAGTCACACACACACAGGCAGACAGTCACATACACACACAGGCAGGCAGACTGCCACACACACAGGCAGACAGTCACACACACACAGGCAGACAGTCACACACACACAGGCAGACAGTCACACACACACACAGGCAGTCATACACACACACACAGGCAGTCATACACACCTGCTTCTTACCTCCACATCCCTTGGAGTTCCTGGGGACTGGTTGTTGGGGAAGCAGGGACTCCTTCCTGCTTCCCATGCTGTACTTACCAGGGCCCCGCTGCACAGTAAGCTCTACCCTGCCGCATTGTAAGCTCTGCCCCCGCCGCACGCTAAGCCCTGCACCCGCCCAATATTATTATTTTTTTTATTATTATTTTTTTAATAATCTCATCCAGCCATGTGTGAGCTGTGTCAGCCGCCTGGCGTCCCCTGCTCCCATGGTGCCCTGTGTGGCTGCACAGCTCGCACATGGCCGGCTGGGATTACAGGAGCCTGAGCAATAATGAATAGGACTGTCAGCCCAGCCCCAGGTGCCGAAATTTCTGGTCCTGGTTCTGGTCAGGATCCAAGCCATTATTTTGGAACTTTACTGCCTTTCATTCAATATCTATGTTTTGCCACTAGTGGCCTCCCTAACCACTAGATCTGAACCTTGTTTCTACCTCACCTGGATAGGTTAATTACTGCACCTACAAAAGGCTACACCCTGCTTAATGGTCAAACTGAAAAGACTTTTGTTCCTGGCTCCTGTGAACTTACCTTCATCGTTATCGTCCTGTTGGATTTTAATCTTATCTACTCTACCAAACCTCTTAATTCCAAGCCAATCCACGTGACCAACCTTCTTTGATACCAAGCTAATTTATTTCCAACCTGAACTGATCTACAAACCAACCTGCATTATACCACTATCCAACCTGATTTATATTACCAACCATCTTTATTACCACCCTGCTTCACACCAACCTGGACTACCCTACCAATCTGCTTGATATTACCAACCTGTATCATAACACCCTGGACTATGCACATTAACCAATATTGCAAAGCGTTATTTGCCAACTTATCAGTGCTTCATCCAAGCAGATTCACTAAATTACTCTTTTGTTTGCTATGCTTTTTACATATATTAGTTCCCTCCCTTTATCCATTCATCCAATGTCCAACTTTGGTGATGTAGAACAAACACATAAACAGCGACAAACTGAACAACTAAAAAGTTACTGTAAAACTAGGTATGATGGGAGTGGCACTGATGTTTCAGTGCTCTCCACTAATATTGGCACCCTTGGTAAACATGAGCAAAGAAGGCTGTGAAAATGTGGCTTTGTTTAACCTTTTGCTATTTTGTTAAAAAAAAAAAAAAAAACTACACAAAAATACTCTCCTGGATATCAAACAATTGCAAACACAATTCAGGTTTATAATATATATATATATATATTTGTTAAAGGAACACTATAGAAAAGGCAGTGTTTACATGAAAATGCCTGAAGGGAGCTATTATACTCACCAGAATAACCACATTAAGCTGTAGTTGTTCTGGTGACTATAGTGTCACTTTAAATATATTTGTAGCACAATTATTGGCTCCCCTGTGAATTCATAAGAGAAAAATATTTTACATTTTTTAGTACATGGGTGACTAGAAACAGGAAATTGTTCATCCATGACTACCTGTTTCACATGGCTATAAAAATTAGGTAACAAATATGCATACTTCCCTTAGTCATTCTTCACAATAGGTAAGACCAAATATAGCTGTGATGTACAGCAAAAGATTGTTAAGCTTCACAAAATGGGAAAATGTAAAAAATGCACATTTCCACCATAAGGGCAATAGTAAAGAAGTTCTATGTTATGAAGCAACCTGGAAGAGGATTTGTTTATACCATGCGTCAATGCGCTGTGAGGAGGACAGTTCAAGTGGCCAAAAAATCTCCAAGGATCACAGCTGAAGAATTGCAGAAGTTAGTTTCGTCTTGAGGTCAGAAAGTCTCCAAACCTACAATCCAACATCACCTACATCTCCACAAGTTGTTTGGAAGGGTTTCAAGAAAAAACGTTTCTATTCTCATCCAAAAACAAACTCAAGTGTCTTCAGGTTGCCAGACATTACTGGAACTTCAAGTGAGATGAGATTATATGGTCAGATGAAACCAAAATAGAGCTTTTTGGTAATAAACACCAGAGGCGGGTTTTCAGTACACAGAGAGGTAGCCATATACAAAAGTACCTCAAGCCCACAGTTAACTATGGAGGTGCCTCTTTAATGTTTTGGGGCTGTTTTTTTTTTGCCAGAGGACGTAGACATTTTGCTAGAATACATGTCATCATGGACTTTATCAAATGTCAACAGATATTACAGCCATGGCCTTCTGAGTCACTGACTTGAACCCCATAGAAACTCTGTGGAGTGAACTGAAGAGGAGAGTCCATTAGCATCAACCTCGAAATTTGAAGGATCTGAAGGATTCTGTATGGGGGAATGGTCGCATTATAGACAAAGACTCAGAGTTGTTATCTTGGCAAAGGGAGGTAGCACAAAGTATTGACTAAAACAGTGCCAATAATTGTGCCACACATACATTTAACAAAGATTTTTTTATATATATAAACCTGTGTTGTGTTTGCAATTGTTTGATTTTCATGAGAGCAGAATATGTTTGTGCATTTTGTCGAACAAAAGGTTAAGCCTTATATACACTTTTTCACAGCCTTCTTGCTTATACCAAGGGTGCCAATAATAGTGAGAGGGACTGCACTTAATAATCATAATACTAATTCATGATAATTTAATAAATACTTAAAATGGAAGTTTATCTTGTCTATGTGGAATCTTTCCAATTAGTTAGAATTTCTGCATTTTAGAAAAATATTCTGAAAATAGTTTTCCTTGAAAAAGCTCTATCCAAAAATGTTGAGTCACTTATGCTTCAAAAAAAGGGTAGAAAGCCTCAGGAATGAGGTTCATATCCATTCAAAAGGCAATAAAATTATATTCGTCTTTTTCAAGTATTGGGAGCAAGTATTTTTAGCTAGCCTCAAGAGGGTTTACTCTGTCTGAAACAGCAAAACTCATTTTTAATCCTTGAAAATGCCAGAAGGGTTTTGCTAGACTGATAAACCTCTTCTTATGTTTACAGAAATGTAGATTTTACACCTTATTCCCAGAATCCTATGTAATTCCTATTGAAAAAAGCTGTTCTAAAGCACTGAAGGGAGAAATTGCCATGTTTTGTACAAAGGTTTTTCCATTGTGGCTTCTATGTACAATAGTGACATCTTGTGGACGGATAGGATAATGCTGTTAAACATTTGCAAAAATCTGAACGCTTCCAAGCAGGCTATTTTTCAGGAAAAAATAGATGCTATTTCGGGGAAATGGATTATTCAACAACAGTTTGCTGAATCATGGAGCCAAAACATCTGGAAAAATCAGGCAGTTCTCAGAGCAGTCACCAAAGGCTATATTTATCAAGGCAAAAACAGGTTCTAGGGGAAATGCTAAGTAATGATCATGGAAACCAGTAGAATGTCTCTCAACATTTATACTTTAACACGTGATATTAATATCAGTGTTGGGAATTCTGACTGCAAATTCTACATCCTCTCCATCTAAACACACTCTCCATATATCCATCTCCCATTCCCTATTCTCTGGAATCTCTGCCTTAGCCATACTTCCAGTAGGGTTGGGATTAAGAGAGAATGAGTTTCTTTGTTACTATCTCAAAATATAGCATGGAAACTACACGGGAGGATCTTGTTAATGATCTCAAGGCAGCTGGAACCATAGTTACCAAGATAACAATTGATAACACACTACGCCGTGAAGGACTGAAATCCTGCAGCGCCCACAAGGTCCACCTGCTCAAGAAAGCACATGTACAGGCACGTCTGAAGTTTGCCAATGAACATCTGAATGATTCAGAGGAGAACTGGGTGAAAGTATTGTGGTCAGATGAGACCAAAATTAAGCTCTTTGGCATCAACTCAACTCGCCGTGTTTGGAGTAGGAGGAATGCTGCCTATGACCCCAAGAACACCATCCCAACTGTCAAACATGGAGGTGGAAACATTATGCTTTGGTGGTGTTTTTCTTCTAAGGGGACAGGACAACTGCACCGCATCAAAGGGACGATAGACGGGGCCATGTACCATCAAATCTTGGGTGAGAACCTCCTTCCCTCAGCCAGGGCATTGAAAAAAGGTTGTGGATGGGTATTCCAGCATGACAATGACCCAAAAAACACAGCCAAAGCAACAAAGGAGTGGCTCAAGAAGAAGCACATTAAGGTCCTGGAGTGGCCTTGCCAGTCTCCAGACCTTAATCCCATAGACAACCTATAGGGAGCTAAAGGTTCGAGTTGCCAAACGTCAGCCTCGAAACCTTAATGACTTGGAGAGCATCTGCAAAGAGGAGTGGGACAAAATTCCACCTGAGATGTGTGCCAACCTGTTGGCCAACAACAAGAAACGTCTGACCTTGATGATTGCCAACAAGGGTTTTGCTACCAAGTACTAAGTCGACAGGGTCATATACTTATTTCACTCATTGACATGCAAATCAATTGAAATGTGTTTTTCTGGATTTTTTTTTTTATTCTGTTTCTCACTGTTGAGATATACCTACCATTAAAATTATAGACTAATCATTTGTTTATCAGTGGGCAAACATTCAAAATCAGCAGGGGATAAAATACTTTTTTCCCTCACTGTACACACACACAGACAGTGGCGGCTCTAGACTTTGTGAGGCCTTAGGCGAAACTTTTTTTTTTTTAAATAGGGGTTGCATTGTGTGTATAAGGTTCTGTGGTTGTATTTAAGGACAAGCTTGCAGCACTGGATACGGAGAGCTAGTCTCTATATTCATTATTCAGAGGCTTGCAGTGTCGCAGCTCCCTGTGCCGCGGCATTGTGATCTCTCTGACTGTAGTTATGGCATAATATGCAAACTACAGGGTCAGGGTCATATACTTATTTCACTCATTGACATGCAAATCAATTTATAACTTTTTTGACATGCGTTTTTCTGGATTCTTTTTTTTAATTCTGTTTCTCACTGTTGAGATATACCTACCATTAAAATTATGGACTAATCATTTGTTTGTCACTGGGCAAATGTTCAAAATCAGTAGGGGATAAAATACTTTTTTCCCTCACTGTACACACACACAGATACACACATTCTGACACAGACACACACCACACATTCTGACACAGACACCAATACACAAGGACACACACACAGATACACATACAGACTGCCACATACAGAAACACACACATTTAAGTCACATTCAAGTAATAATGTTCATATTTCAGCCACTCCCCGATTTGAAACCTGTAATATGTATGTTGTTTATGACCAGTAAACAGTATATATGGAATTTCCATAATCATTGGTTATAAATAATATGAATTTATTAAAATAGATTTATTTGTTCAATTTCACAATACATATAATTCTTCATTTGTTTCCATTAAGACTAACAGCTATAAATTAATACTGGTATGTGTAAGTGAATGTGTTATTGAGCTTCAGGTTTTAAAATTAATTGCTATTGCTTAAGTACTTAGATTCGATGGACTACATATTTAAGACATATACAGTCTTCAAAATTGTAATTTTGTAAAATGAGATATTAGGAAAAAAGACATTATGCATACTGACCACTAGAGGGCAGTGTTAATGCACTCAAAACACAGACTGACTCATCAAGCAAAATGACAATTATAGCGTAAAATAAAATTAGGAGGCTATTCAGACAGTATTTAGTTGCCTTTCTTGACAGCTTGTTGATAACAAGACAACACTAAATATGAATTTAACCTTTATATATTCAAAAACTTCAGAGCCAGATTTACCTGACACTTAGCACTATCTACGGTCTTAATTGGAACTTTAGGCACCAAAGCAACTTTGGCTTAATGAAGCAATTATTTTTTTCTGTATAGGTCGTGCCTCTGCTCAATTAAGTGCCATTTAGGGGTTGAATCATTTTTGTTTCTGTCAGCCTGTATTAATTTTTTTTTAACAGATGATTGAGGGACACTATGGTCACCAGAACAACAGCTACAGCTTATTGAATTTGTTCTGGTGAGTAGAATCATTACCTTCAGGCTTTTTGCTGTAAGCCCTGTCTTTTCAGAGAAAATGCAGTGTTTACATTACAGTGTAGTGATAATTCCTTGTATAGATACGTAAGATTGAGTAATATCGCTAATAGCGCTAAGTTATTTTTTCCAAACGCTTTATATAAACAAAGCAGGTGGAGTATATATTTGGTTCTATGAATTAATGATGTACTATTTAAGAAAAGTGATATATATATTCTAGCTACAACACTTCAATGTGTTCCCTTCACCACATTACAAGAACATCCAGCAAAGTATATATTTCAAGAAGTGGAGCGATATTTAGATAATCAGCCCCTTCCCACATGCAACCAAAAATTAGGGAGTGCCATCCATTGAGGAGTATAAGTATAATTATTTCTTCACTCCCTAATTTTTGGTTGCATGTGGGAAGGGGCTGATTATCTAAATATCGCTCCACTTCTTGAAATATATACTGGTGATAACTCCACTGGCCACTCCTCACATGGCTGTTAAAGCTGCTTTCTTGGGCATTGCTGCAGAGTAAGCAGAACTGCCATTCAGTGTCTCCACCCTCTGCATGCAGACACTGAACTTTCCTCATAGAGATGCATTGATTCAATTTATCTCTATGAGAAGATACTGATTGGTCAGAGCTGTGTTTGACTTGTGCTGGCTCGGTCCCTGATCTGTCTCCTTGACAAGCTCAGCTAGTCCTATGTGAAAGCATTGTGATTGGCTCAGACCACCACTTCTGATGATGTCAGCAGACAGAGGCAGTTCACAGGCAGAGGCAGCAGCTTCAGACTTGAATACAAGTAAGATTCTACTATATTTAGGGCGGCAAGAGGAGGCCAGGGGGGCTAGATGGTGGTTTTAATACTAAAGGATCAGGAATACATGCTTGTGTTCCTGACCCTACAGTGCTCCTTTAATTTAGAAATGTTTATATCCTTCTCTATATATTGAACTTTAATCATATACAGCAGGCTCCTCCAAGGTCAAGCAAGCTATTAACAGTGCAGGAGATAATTAAACAAACCGTGCAATAAAGGAAGTATAAACATTAGCTCTCACTTTACAGGAAGTGTTTAGGGAGGCTGTGCATGTGACATACAGGGAGGTGTGACTAGGGTGCATATACAAAGTGATTTAACACCTAAATGGCAGATAATTGAGTAGCAAGATTGCAGGGACATGATCTATACACCAAAACTGCTTCATTAACCTAAAGTTGTTTTTGGTGCTTATAGTGTCCCTTTAACTTTAATTTCGAGAGAGTCTATGGATTGCCAACAGATAGATCCTCATCTGTTCCAGAACTATACATTTTATATTTGTGCCATTTTTTAGACTGGTAAAGCATGGGAGGTGAAGTTGTACAATCATTGTAGTGTCACCATTTAGTCATCCCTGATATGCCCCCTGGCGCATTCTTCCTGAGGTCCGATCCCTCCCCCTCCTACTCTTTTTTTTCTCTTCTCACACTCAGACACACACACACACGGACTACGGCTAGGGACTCCCACTCCTGACTAACTGCCATACTGATCTATGTAGACATGGACAAGGAGAGACAATGTTTAACTTAAATGTGGAATCTATTCATTAAATGAAAAATTGTAACAAAGTGAAATCTGAAAGGCAAAATGTTGGCAAATATTGCCAAGTGACTATGACTTTGACTTGTAGATGTTTTTTTGCTGTAGATGTTATCGGCGTTATTTACTAAAGTGAGAATTCAAAGAGAATTTCACATTTAAGGCCAGAGTAGCTAAACTGGAATTATGGCTGACTTTGAGATTTATTTCTAATTTTTCAATTTCCACCTTAAATTCAAAATTCACTTTGACTTTTCCTTGAATTCTCCCTTTAGTGAATAACCCTGTAAATATTAGCATTTAGGTGGATACAGCGTATTGTCAGTATTATCTATCAGTATGTTTATTATATAACCATTTTTGCTTTAATCTATATGATATTTACAAATATGAAAAAAAAACACCAACATAAAACTAAATATTTATCATTCAAACGTCTGAGTAAATTTTGGGGAAATTAAGTTTAAATAGGAACCTCAAACACTATAACTACGTATATTTTTGTATTCACAGCCTCTCTTAATTCTGTAAATGAGTTGGAGAAATTCACAAATAGAGATGTCGCGAACTGTCCGCCGAACTGTTCGCGAACTGTCCAAATGACTTTCTATCCTTACATAAATCAGAACTTGTCCATGCTGTACACGCAGTCACAAACAGCCAGCAGACACATTCCACCCAATCAGCAGCAGACCCTCCCTCCCAGGAAGTGTCTGCTGACTGTGAGGTTCCGGGTCAAAGTTTACTCAATGATGACGTATAGGGGGCGGACCGGAAATCGGATATGTTCGCCCAACGCGAACACGCTTTTGTTCGCCGGCGAACAGTTCGCAAACAGTTCGGCGGACAGTTCGCGACATCTCTATTCACAAACATCACTGTAGATGTACCCTACTTGGGGACATCACAGGCGGAAGCTACAGCATGTTTGTGTCTGTGTGTACAGCATGGACAAGTTCTGATTTATGTAAGGATAGAAAGTCATTTGGACAGAAGCAGACCTAATCCCTAGATGGTTCATTTAATTGTAGCAGAGCACAGGTCAGTGCAGATTACATTTATTTCTACTTTTTCCATATTTTTAATGTACAGAAAAAAAGAAGCATGTTGACATTGTTTGATTTGATAAGATTACATTTTTATTTTATAAATTATCAAAAGAAAATTATACATTGTAATGTTCTCTTTAACACATGCTGATATATCCCACTGCCGTAATGTATATTTTTTTCTTTCTTTTCTTCATCATATTTGACGCCAAATAGTTTTTGTTGATTTTTTCCTATTTTATTTACACATTTTTTAATGTATTTATTTATTTTCATTGAAACGTTTTCAGTTCATAAAGATGCACAATGAGAGGTCAGAAATCACATTTCACAGTGATACACAAAACAGAGCAGTGACCGACATCGTACATTATGGTCACATAACAGTACATAATGTATTACATGACATAACTCGAGTTATGAAATAGAAAATTTAAAGCAATACTGGTAAGTGATGAATTACAAAAAACAAAACAGAATAATAGCAACTCAAACAGCTTGTGATCAACTTTATATTTTCCTAAACTGTTATGCGTTCGTGCTCAAGGGAGCTAGTAATACGAGCAGATCTCAATAGGTACAGTTTTTCGATTTTTGGTATGTAATAATCTAGCAAGGGGGCCCATATTTTCTCATATTTATAAGGATGCACAGTGTATTTCCTCCATGGTCCTAATAGCCTCCTCCCTTGCAACCACCCACTGTTCCACTGTGGGAGCTTTAGTTTGTTTCCACAGAGTAGGTATTGAATCATTAGTTCCCCTAGTAGTATCCAGAGGACGGCTGGTTCATGTTTATCCGGGAATGTGTTAGGCCAGCCCAGGAGGATCTGTGCTTGAGAGAGACTGGTGTAAACGTGCAGAATGTTTTTTATAGCCACAACTATTCTATACTAGATGTGTTCTAAGGAACATGTCTCACAACAGCATCTACAACACCTATCACTTACATGCGGAAATATAGCGTGTAAAACCACAAGCGTCCTATACCACCTAGCGATACTTTTATGAAAGGACTCCTGCTTTTGAAAGCTAACTGGGGAGGTTGTAGCTTTATTTTATTATTGTCTTATATCATATCTATGTTATTTGGAAACTACATAGATGGACGTATCTCCTCACTGTTCATTAATTGAATGTTATGAAAGAAAGAATGTTATTTAAAAAAAGAACACACACACTCTCGCTAAAAACAAATGGTAACCCAACAAGGGTAGACAGCAAACTCAGTATAATAGCATTGAGAGGTGTACCCTGTATAATAGCTCCTGCAGGCAGCTGTTTAACCTTCCTGAGGGCATACACAGACAGACACATGCTAAATGCAGCTCAGCCAGATACTTACATTGACAGACACATATATGTAAATACATACATAAACATGGTTCTCTTGCTTACATCCCCACCATAACCTTCATACCTAGCATGAAAATAATTAATTCCTCTGCCTTCACTCTGGCTGTCATTCCTTGGCCTTGCCTAGCACATACAGAGTATACTGCCAGCTACATTACACTGAACATGCCTCTCTGCCCCACAAGATTCATGGAGAGGAAGAAGAGCTCCAGTGAGATAGTGTCTGCACAGCACATGGTGCCCATTGCACTGCGCTTCAAGTTATGTATTTCTTGGCTTTATCACTTTCAACACCATTTTTATGGTTAACTTTCTTTCATGGGTTGCTGCTAATAGATCAATAACAAGGACAGCTACAAGAAGCCCAGAGAGCAGCTGCTGTGGGTCCCCGAACCAACTGCCCTTTTTGCCCTGTTGTAAATGGAATACAGCTTAGAGCATTAACCCATGTCCAGTAGAATCCTGTGTATCAACAGCAAAACACCAATGTTGGCACAGGAATTGTGACAATATCATGCCAATTAACTCTTACTCAGTACTGGAATTAGGGCTTTGTAGCCCAAGAGCAGAACATTTTGATGAGCCTAATGAGACAAGATGAATTTATATTTCCATAGTCATATTAGTTGTGGACTTCATGTGTTACATAGAGTAAACCTAGTCCCCTTTGGTTCACACAAGTTCTGGACTCTTTCCTCTGAGATTAGTGTCAAACATTTGGCTTTGAGGTTGTTGCACACAATATGAAACTCAGCTTAAGTGCCCAGTAGGACATTAATAGATAAAGATAACTTGATATGAAAGGAGCAACCTGTAGTGGCAGAGGCCTATTCCATAATAACTGTAGGTGATTTGAGCCTACATCAAATCATGGGCCTGGAACTGCCACTCCAATAGACCCAATGTTAATCTGGCCCTGCCATACCCTTTCATACAGAAATAAGAAGGGTTACTTTTCAACATCCAGTAGTTAGCAGGGAATTTAAGGGATCCTAATCACTACACAATGTGTGGGGAAGGGGTGGCAGCAGAAACAGGTGTCTCTCAATATCCTAGATTTTGAATTGATGCCCTGTCTATGTTATCCCTTTATTATACATTTTGTTTTGTTTAGATCAAATACGCTAATGGGACTTTTTTCTTTCTTTCTTTCTTATGACACTGTTGGTGCTTTGTTAATGGTTCTTTTATAGATAAGGCACACAAAGAAACCATGTCCGAATGTCATTCAATGTCCTTCCCCAGCTAAAACATAAACCATTCTATTATTTTATTCATAAGTGAGCAGTATGAGGCAGATATATCACTACTGAGTCGTTACATCGTTTGCCCTTGCCTGGCACACCTCACCACGTCAATCACGTTATTGCATATATAATATATGGCTTCTCAATTCCCTTGCGAGTGTTTGAAAATCAAGACCACACATGAGGCGCAATACACAATCTGCAATATTCCTCAACGCCTGCGGAACAAACCACAGAATGCAATCAATCACATTCTAATGTGCTTAATTGCAGAGTTAATTAAGTTAAATGATAGACCATCAACTTTCAATGCGAGGAAGAAATGAGATGAATGAATAAATAGAGAACATGAATTGTCATGGAATCGTAAATATCCTAATAGTCAAACCTGTTTTTAATCACCACATGATTAAGTACAAGCTGGTTATTATTAAATCAAGGTTAACAGTTAGACTACAGACACTGTGTTCTGAAGGCACGCCAGAAAATGTTCTAATTTTCCCTTTTGATACAAATATTAATTATGAGTATATTCATTATAATAATACATACTATTATATTATTTTGGCCTAGAAGGAAGTCAGTTTGATTAATTTAGACCTTTAGGGCATTCTTCAGATTACAGTTGTTTTCCTATCCATCTTTGTAAAGGATTATTCAGATAATGTATATTTGTGTACGGGATTATGGAAGGGGGCGTACACTTAAAGTGAGTGTAGTTTTGATAAATAAGAGTCGGTTGTGGTGTGCCGAAACCGACGAGAGGTTATGCCTGTAAAAAGAGGGCCCACCCGGATATATTAATATGTAAATAGGGTGTGGTGGGAGGGGAATTTCTGGAATCGACTAAGACAGGTAAGTAAGGGGTTTGCTGGGTTTATATAGGCCTTAAATCCCTCCCACAACTTCAGGCATACACCTTCTATTTAAGAGATAAAACTATAATGCCCATCATTTGCTGCAAATTCTTATGTTTTGCAGCCTCTGCATTTACATGTGCAGAGACTATTTTATTAATGAATTAGACAAGCACTTCCTCTTCACTCAGGTATACATAGCCCATTTCTGAGATGTATTCCCAGAGACTCCTGTACAAATCAGGTTGTTGTTTTTTTTTTTTTTTTAACGAACACACGTACTTGAACATGTTGATACTTCACTCTCTCATCTTATTGGAATAGGGAGACACAGGGCGTGGTGATTTTGTGCGAGCATTATTTACAGTTTCTACAAAACCTTTGTGTTTCTCATCATGAGAAAGATAACTCATTGTAAAAATTGGTTAGTGTGGCAAAGATACCTCTGCCACGTGTTCCTCCTGCCCAAGGACTATGGGCCATGTAAAAAGACATGTTAAAAGTTGACTTCAATGGAAAAACTGAACCACTGAACTGATCTGAGTGATTTTTGGATATGTTGGTCACTCAGATCAGGGCTATCCGGGGATGTGACTCTTGAGGGGTTTCCATGGATTTTGGGGGTACATTTGGATGTGTGTTTTTTTGTTTGTTTTTCTGTACCTGGAGATAATTGAGTTTGTACAGTTCCTGATTCAATGATCTCTCAGTCACAGAGGAGGAGTATGTTGTATGTATTGCTTGTATGTGCCTTTTCCCTTCCACCTTTTTCCTGTCCTATTGTTTACCCAACAGGGCGTTGTCCCAGGGACACTGCCAGACCAGTTTAAACTAGCTGCTTTGTCCCTCCTAAATCTCACATCAGCCCTTGCTATTGTCTGACCCCACCCTTCCTTGTACTATAGTACTCTACAGGGCCAGATTAAGAGCCCAGTGGGCCTGGAGCTGACAATTATGATGGGCCTAATTACAGAATCTTTTCGACCAAAAACACTGAAACAACCATACTTCCCAAGTGTCATATATCTGATGGAGATGATGTTGGAGGGAAAGGATGCAGTTATATGAAAACACATACTCTATGCTAATCTCTCTCTAATTTATGCTTTCATCTTTCAAGTAAATCCATACCCCCTAACAGCAGTGTCCAGTGAAGCAGGAATCAATGGGCAGGGTAAAAGGGTGTGCCACTGACGCGAATCACGTGACCAGAACTGCTTAAAGGGGTGAACATGCCCAAAAAGGGGGCATGTTTGTCCAAAGAATGGAAGGCCAGCCTGGCATGAATGCATGTCAGGCTGCCTGCCAATCATACAGGCTGTCCAAATAAGGGTATACTATGCAGGCAGCACCCTGAGCTTGGCATAAATGTATCAAATGATGCTCCTACATCACACTTTCTAAAGACTGTCCCCTAGCAATCACATGTCCACTTGTCTCCTTATCGTCTAACTAGCAGGCTGAAGTTCCTGGTATATAGTCTGGGACAGAGTAAAGGTGTATGTAGTGAGTGTAGTGTATGTAGTGAGTGTAGATTAAAGGGGGTATGCCACAGTGTTAGAGAAACCAAAGGCTGCATTACCTAAACTAATTTTATTGTCAGCCAGTCCACACAGGTTTTGTTGCCATACATCCCTCTTAAGCTTCCAAACTTAAAGGGACACTATAGTCCCCAGAACAACTACACCTTATTGTATTTGTTCTGGTACGTAGAATCATTCCCTGCAGGCTTTTTGCAGTAAACACTGTCTTTTCAGAGAAAATAACTCCACTGGCCACTCTTTAGATGGCTGCTAAAGGTGCTTCTTGGGGCAGAACTGCCTAGGGTGCAGCACTGCCATTCAGTGTCTCCACCCTCTGCATTGATTCAATTTATCTTTATGAAGAGATGCTGATTGGCCAGGGCTATGTTTGACTTGTGCTGGCTCTGCCCCTGATCTGCCTAGTTCACAGTCTCAGCCAATCCTATGGGGAAGCATTGTAATTTGCTCAGACCAACACTTCTGATTATGTCAGCAGACAGAGTCAGTTCAGAGGCAGAGCCAGCAGCTGCAGACTTGAATACAAGTAAGATTTTACTATTTTTAGGGAGGCAAGAGAGGGCCAGGGGGGCTAGAAGGTGGGTTTTACATAAAAGGGTCAGAAATATATGATTGTGTTCCTGACCCTATAGTGTTCCTTTAAGCAAGAGTAGTGAGGGTTGCCAACTTTCGTGGAAAAATATACCAGCCTTTGTATAAAAAAAATCTGTAAAATCACCAACAAACTACTTACAGTTTGATTCTGCTGTATAGATGAATTGCTCTCAGTGTCTCCCTGTCTCCCAGCTTCTCAGTCACGCAAGTCTCCCCATTTCTCCCAGTGTCCCCATGTCTCAGTGTGTCACCATGTATCACAGTGTCAGTGTCCCCATGTCACCCAGTCCCCTAGTCTCCCAGCATCCCCATTTCTCCCAGTGTCCCCATGTCCCAGTGTGTCCCCATGTCACTAGGATACTAGGGGACACAGTGAGACATGGGGACACAGGGACCCGGGGACACAGTGAGACACGGGGGCACTGAGACACTTGGGGACACTTGGGGACACTGGGAGACATGGGGGCACTTGTGAATACAGACATGCGGACACTGGAAGACATGGAGACACTGGGAGACATGGGGACACTGAAACATTTGGTGACACTAAGACACTAGGGACACTAAGAGACATGGGAACACAGACACTGGGAGACTAGGGGACACTGGGAGACTAGGGGACACTGGGAGACATGGGGACACTGAGACACTAGGGATACTGGCTGGAAGACAGACACTTAGGGACACTGGGAGACATGTGGACATAGACATGGGGACACTGAGGACACTGGCTGGGAGACATGGGGACACTGGGAGACATGGTGACTCTTAGTCACTAGGGACACTGAGAGACTAGGGGAAACTGGGAGCCATGTGGACACTGAGACACTAGGGACACTGGCTGGGGGACATGGGGACACTGGGAGACATGGGACAGTGTCCCTATTGTCTCCGTGTCCCAATGTCTCAGTGATTCCCATTGTCCTTTGTCTCACAGTGTCCCCATTGGTCTCAGTGTTCCCCATGTCTCACAGTATCCCCTAGTGTCTCAGTGTCCCTACATTTTCCAGTGTCCCCATGTATCTAAGTGTCCCCAGGTCTCCCAGTGTCCCCTAGTGTCTGTGTCCCCATGTGTCCCCGTGTCCCCATATCTCCCTGCTGCCTTTACCCCCATCCCTCACTTACTTGAGCTGTAGAGCTGCTGTCTGGACTCTCTGTGCTGTGTAGCTGCTCCCCCACAGATCAGTGAGTAGTAGAGAGAGGCAGGGATATGTTGTAACTTTCTATCCCTGCCTCTCTCCACACACAGTGACCACTACTGGCCCGTGCAGGTATTGCAGAGTAAACTCGGTTTATACTGAGAAAAATACCTGCATCTGTATTGCCGGTGTTACTGCAATACCAGCACGGCCAGGCAGCCTCAAATACCGGCTGTGCCAGTAAAATACAAGTCAGGTGGCAAACCTAAGAGTAGTTAGTAAAAAAACTATGGGCCTATTCCATGGGCCTGGGCCTTGAGCTGCAGCTCCATCAGCCCCTATGTTAATCCGGCCCTGGTGCTCTATGTATCCTATTGTATGTAAATGAGGCTTTTGGGGGTTTAAATGTGTGTATAAATTGTGAGTGTTCACCTACATTAAACAGTCTACTCCCAGCATTAAGCCTAAACTGCAGCAGCTAGGGGCTGGAAGTGCTTATAGTGTCCCAGTGCAGTGCTTATGTTACTAAGTGATTACCAGGAAGCGTGAATTAGCGGAGGTACCCAGTTGGGGTACCAGACGGCCTGCCACAGTTGGTATTTAGAGTTTTTAATAATTTCACTGTGACAGTAACATGTCAAGAGAACTTTTGTTTTCATCAAGTTTTATTCCACTGATAATGTGTATATCCAGAGAATCAGCTTACTAGTTTCCATGAAAAATGCTGAAAGCAGAAAAAAGAAAAGTTGGACTGGCCTTTAATGACAATTTGGACTGGCCAAACCCAAAATGTGAAGAAATGTATAGGTAAAGGATAGTGAGATGTACTAGCAGTCCTTAGTATGGTCAGGATTAACATAATAACCTCATATTAGGCAAAATGATAAGAAATCTCCAAAAGGATAATCATAGTTAGCATGAATTAGAAATACTACAGTGCCTAATCTTGCAGGCCAGATCAGGACCAAAATTAGTAAATTACAAGCAGGGCCGGCGCTTCCTATAAGGCGAACTAGGCAGCCGCCTAGGGCGCCATATAGGAGGGGGCGCCCTGCGCCCCCATCGCTGGCCCTTTAAATGCCACAGCCGCCTGAGCGCTCTATAGAGAACGCTCAGACGGCTGCCGCACTGCCTCATCTCCACTTCCCGTCTCAGTGTGCACTTCCTGTCAGTCCCTCCGGGTCGCGGACTGGAGAGGAGCTCGGTCACGCTACAGGGCAGGGGTGGTGAGGAGAAGATGATTACGGGGGGGAGAGGGGGAGTGGAGAAGGTTACAGGGGGGGAGTGGAGAAGGTTACAGGGGAAGATTACAGGGGAGGGCTGGAGAAGTGGAGGTGGGGAGTGGAAGATTACAGAACAGGGAGGGAGTGGAGAAGGTGGAGGGAGAAGAAGAAGGTGGAGAGGGAGGGAGGGGAGGGAGGGAGAGTGGAGAAAGGTGGAGGAGGGGAAAGAAAGAAAGATTACAGGGATTAGGGAGAAAAGAGGGGGAGAAGAAGAAGATTATGGGGAAGAAGAGAGAGATTATGGGGGAGAAGAAGAGATTACAGGGAGGGAAGGGGGGAGAAAAAGAGAAAATTACAGGGGGAGGGGAGAAGATTACAGGGAGGAAGGAAAGAAGAGAAGATTACAGGGGGGGGAGAGAAGAGATTACAGGGAGGGGGGAAGAAGAGAGGAGAAACGGGGGGGAGAAGAAAGAGAATGAGGGGGTGGGAGATGAGAACGTAGGGGATGGAGAGACCACTAAAGGAGGGAGGGGGCGGTGGAGAGACCACTAGGGGAGAGGGGGTGAGGAGAGACCGCTAAGGGAGGGGGGTGGATGATAGACCACTAGGGGACGTTGGGGGGAGAGGAGAGACCACTAATGGAAAGGGGGGCAGAGGAGGGCAGAGACCACTAAGGTGGAGACGAGAGACCACTAATGAAAAGTCAGGGAGAAAAGGAGACCACTAAGGGAGGTGGGGGGGAGAGGAGAGACCACTAAGGGGCAGGGGAGATCTCTAAGGAATGGAAGGGAGAGCTCTATAGGACAGGGGGCAGGACAGGGAGCTCTTTCACACCACGCGCACACACACACACACACACAATGCATCCCTATACACACAGAAACACAACATACTTCCCTTACACACAGAGAAACACACAATGCAAACCTTACACATAAAGACAATGCATCCTTTGCACATATACACAGAACACACACAATGCATCCCTTACACACACATGCAAACACACACTGCTTCTCTTACACACACAGAAACACAATGCATCTCTTACACACACTCAACGCACCCCTTACAGACACACACACTGCATCCCTTACATACACAGAAACATACTGCATCCCTTACATACACAGAAACACTTTGCATCCCTTATGCATACAAACACAGATTCACACAATGCATCCATTACACACAAGAAACACACAATACATCCCTTATACACAAACACTCACTGCTTTCTATTCCTTACAAAAAAACATACTGCTTCCACCACACACAAACACACTGCATCACCTACACAAACTGGTATCCCTATGCACTACAATCCATAAGCACACACATTAGATCCTCTACAGTAACACATAACATACCCCCTACACACTCCACTCCCTGTGAGCGAACTCATGGGTGGAACATGTAGGTGGACTTATGGGTGGGCTTTATGGGCATACTCACCGTCAGGCCCTGGGGCCCAGACCTTGAGCTATGTAAGAGGCCCCTAAAAATGGAGCTGCTTCCCGTTCTCCCAGAACATTGAATTTTGTGACCACAGTTACAAACAGCCTCCAGAGATCCTGTTCTACACCAGACCAGTGGAGCCAGACTGCAGCCAGAGCCCATCACCATCCTCATCTGATTGTAAGTAGGCAATCTAGTATATTATTAGTGACACTAATCTCTAATTTACCTCACCTTAAATGGACACTATAGTCCCCAGAACCACTGCAGCTTAATAAAGTTGTTCTGGTGTCTATAGTTTGTCCCTGCAGGCTTTTTAATGTAAACACACACTGTGTGCAGCACTGGCATTAGTTCATATGGCAGATCATATGGGTGGGGCATTGCGATGTCCCTGGGGGGGGGCAACAAATCTTTCCTTTGCCTAGGGCGGCAAAAATCCTTGCACCGGCCCTGATTACAAGAGCATATTAAAAGGGCATTGTAGAAAGGCCTAAGTGGGAAATAATTTGGCTGGTGTTTGGTGGATTTTTGGCTGTTCCAGATTTTCCAATTTGGCATTAATAAAAGCAGGAGATGTCATAGCATGTCGGCTGTAGAGGAGACCCCACAGGAGCAAGAGTTGTGTGTGTCACAGCACAATTTAATTTCTGTTACGTTACATGGGGAACTGTAGACCATTCTGGAATTCCTTCACCTTACCTGCTCAGGAATCTGTGAATAATCCTGCCTTCCAATCTCTTTTTGCATAAAAACATCTGGAAACCAACCAGTATAAAAAGTAAAGGTGTAATGGATGAGGCCTAAAATGAGTTTCAGTGCAGGTAGAAGAAAGCTGTATCAATGAGCAATGCCTTCAGTTTCTTTAGAATTGTTAGATGGTCTTTAGTTATTTTGATGAGGTTTCCAGAGTTGTGAACAATGCAATTGAAATCTACCACCTGTTTTGATATTATTAAATCATGTGATACCCCCTGCTGTGGAGTAAAAACAAAAAGAGAGAGTAAGCGCTTAATAACAGAATGAGGCAGCAGCCTTTAAAGGGAATCCCTCAGAACCCTTGGAATACAACAACAATAGAACAAAGATAAAAGCTGCCTATATCATACTTAATGCAACATACTGTAAGTGATAAACCGTAAAAACGAGCATTTATTCGCTAAATAATTACTTTTTTAATGCGGTCACATGACTTTAATACCGCAATGATGGATTGGATATGTAGTACGAAAAAAACGCATGCACGCATGCGTGTTTAGTGGGGAATGGAAATAGCATACGTCGGCCCATGCGTTTTTTTCGTACTACATATCCCATCCATCATTGCGGTATTAAAGTCATGTGACCGCGTTAAAAAAGTAATTATTTAGCGAATAAACACTTGTTTTTACTGTTTATCACTTACAGTATGTTGCATTAAGTATGATATAGTTATAATTAATGTTTTAAATGTATTTTATTAACATTATTAATGTTTTACTTTCTGTATTCCTATTGGCTGGCCTATGGTTTAGGCACCATTTTTAAACATCTGTACCCCTATTTAAAGTCACCTTGCCAGGTAATATGTTTTATTCCATCTTGATAAAGCCTTTTAGGCGAAACGCGTTTATGGTTATTTTTATTGTGTATTTCACTTATTAAAGATTTTTGGGACAATTTTTATTTTGCAAATCATTTTTATAATACACCTTATATTTTATTTCATTCCTGGCATTTTTATTATCCTGGACTCCAAGAAATCCGCAGTGGGGATTATTCCACCTAAGCTATCACCAAGGAGCAGTCTGTCTGCTCCATCCTTGTGAGTACCATTTTATACTTATTTTATTTCTATACCGTTTTTAATCAGAGAGCACTATTGGTTGTCTCCTTTTATTCTTTTTGAGTGGTCCACACATCTTTGAAGAAAGAAGGTTGCGTCATATCCCATACACAGGGATTATACCGCCGTACGCTTTCTCTACTAGAGCTAGCTATAGCTCTAAAAAACGTGAGTGCATTACCATCTTCTTCTAACATTTGTCGTACCTTAGTGAACATATTACACTATTTGGTCTTTTATCTGTGTTATCTTTTCATATTATTGGATCCCCCTGAGGAAGGACAGCGAGAACGTTTGCTCCTGATCAAACAAAGCACAGACTATTTGATCTTCGTAATATCTATTCTAGCTAAGATTTTTATATTTAGACTACCTATCTATTATCTATCGGTTATATTTGGCGCAGCTTTTATCTTTGTTCTTTTGACGACTGAAGGTGACGAGAGGGAACATTAAATCCATGTGTATAATATAAATTCTGTGGCTTGCTCTGCAGAGGTTGTTTGGTTGGGTTTAGTATCCCTGGTCAATCGATGCTCCGGTAGGAGAAGCATATTGGGAAGTGCTAATCCCAGGCTGCCCTGCAAATATAGTGCATGTCAGTATGGACATCAACAAGAATATAAAAGAGAAAGAGAAGCATTATAATTAAGGAGTAAAAACAAACTTTTATTAAAAGAAGTGGCTTAAAATATTTATTTATTACTAGCATTTATAAAACACCAACAGATTCTGCAGCACTGTACAATTAGTAGAGAACGTACAATATACAGAGACAAATACAGGTTTAGAGAGCCATTGGAGCTCTTTTATACAAAGTTCTTAGCTAGATGGCCCATGAGCGTACAATCTAAAGGATACAATGGGGATTTGAGACAAGAGGTAACAGTGGAAATTTGGAGGTGATCGCTAAAAGAGTTAAAGGGATATATATATATATGTAAGGGATATAAAGGGAATGAATAAGTAATTGAGGGAGAATCTCACTCAGCTGGACGAGCATGTTATATATTTAGGGGAAACCTGGGTGGGCAGTAAGTGGCGAGGGTTGTTGGATTTGCTGCAGGATGTTAAATGCAGAGCTCCACTGAGTATGAATATGAGATGAGGCCTGAGGGTTGTTGGATTTGCTGCACGATGTTAAATGGAGAGCTCCATCGAGTATGAGTGTGAGATGAGGCCTGAGGGTTGTTGGATTTGCTGCAGGATGTTAAATGCAGAGTTTCAATGAGTATGAGTATGAGATGAGGCCTGAGGGATATAGATGGAACAGTTTTATGAAGGTATTTACAGCTGGGAGTAGAATAGGAAAGAGGGGGAGGAGGGTAGAGTAGCCATGTGTTATATACTATTGAAAAGTTTAGCAACCAAATTCTATCACCCAAAATATTAATAACTGTAGTGAGAGAAAATGTGGAATGGTTGTTGAGGGAAGATATATTAGGCCGCTCGCCGTACCCACGAGGCGGAGGGGACCGCGGACGGCTGGAGGGTGAGTACTGCGAGCGGAGTGCAGCCTCCCCTGGGAGCCTGACATTACCCCCCCCTCGAAGACCGCCCAGGGGGCGGGAAGCGGAAGGCTTCAAAGGAAAGCGGGCATGAAAGGAGCGGACCAAAGAGGGAGCGTGCACATCGGAGCTTGAAACCCAGGACCGCTCCTCAGGGCCGTACCCCTTCCAGTCCACCAAATATTGCAGCCGACCCCTAGAAACACGAGAGTCGAGAAGGGCAGCCACCTCGTACACGTCGTCAGAGACAGCTCGAGGGGAAACGGGCCGCCCGAGGGGACGAGAGAACCGGTTACACAGCAAGGGCTTCAAAAGCGAGACGTGAAACGTGTTCGGGACACGCATGGAAGGAGGCAGATCAAGGGAGTAGGAAACGGGGTTAACCCTACGTAACACCTTGAAGGGACCAAGAAACCTGGGGGTAAATTTCATCGTGGGAACCTTGAGACGGAGGTTCCGGGAGGACAACCATACCCTATCACCCGGAAGATAAGAAGGGGTCGCAACCCTACGGCGATCAGCAAACTTTTTCTGAGCAGCTGCTGAACGAGACAGCGCAACATGGACCTGATCCCACGTCTTCCGCAAAGAGGCGAGGTGCTGGTCCAAGGCGGGCATTCCCTTGTCGGAGAACGCACCGGGAAGGACAGAAGGACGAAACCCATAAGCAACCTCAAAAGGACTTAAGCCAGTAGACGAATGAGACACCATATTCCTGGCAAATTCAGCCCACGGAAGAAGGCGAGACCAGTCATCCTGGTGCGCATTAGTGAAGCAGCGCAAATACAATTCCACAGACTGATTAGCACGTTCGGCCGCACCATTAGATTGCGGGTGATAGGAGGAAGAGAACGACAAGGAGACCCCCATCTCAGCACAAAAGCCCCTCCAGAACCGAGAGACAAATTGAGGGCCCCTGTCAGATACGATATCCTGAGGTACCCCATGCAATCGGAACACTTCTTTGGCAAACACCTGAGCTAACTGAACCGCAGAAGGCAGTTTCTTAAGCGGAATGAAGTGCGCCATTTTAGAGAACCTATCCGTCACAGTCAGTATCACCATCTGACCATCAGAAAGAGGCAGGTCTACAATGAAATCCATGGATAAGTGGGTCCATGGTTTCTTGGGTATAGATAGAGGCATCAGAAAACCCTGGGGTCTCACATTAAGGGACTTACATTGCGTGCAGACCTGACAAGCCTGAACAAAATCCACTACGTCTCGCTTGAGTGAAGGCCACCAGAACTGTTGAAGGAGGCCCTTGTAGGTTTTGGTAACCCCCGGATGACCAGCAGTTTTGGCTGTGTGAAATAAAGTTAACAACTTTTTTCTGTCATTAGCTTCAACGTATAGTTTACCAACCGGCGTCTCAGGGGTGCCTGGGTTTGGTATGTCTTAATACTATCAAGGAAAGGTGAAGAAACAACCAAACGGGTAGCAGCTATTATCTGAGACGCAGGTACAATAGGTTCAGGAGTCGGGTTAACAAATTCTACTGGTTCATGCTGCCGAGAGATAGCGTCAGCTTTGGCATTACGGCAACCAGGTCTATAGGTAATAACATATTGGAAGCGTGAGAGAAATAGAGACCATCTAGCCTGCCGGGCAGATAACCTTCTAGCATCAGCAATATAGGATAGATTCTTATGATCTGTTATAACCATAATTTTGTGTCTAGAACCCTCTAATAAGTACCTCCATTCCTTGAAAGCCAACACAATAGCTAATAGTTCCCTGTTCCCAACATCGTAATTCTTCTCAGAATCAGACAACCTTTTAGAAAAATAACAACAGGGATGGAGGGGTTTGTCATAAGACAACCTCTGTGACAGTACGGCTCCCACACCTGACTCCGAGGCGTCTACTTCCATAACAAAGGGAAGAGAAGGATCAGGGTGGTGCAGCACTGGAGCAGAGGCAAATGCCTTCTTGAGGGTTTCGAAGGCCTTAAGGGCTTCAGGAGTCCAAACCCTAGGGTGTAGACCTTTTTTTGTCAACTTCGTTATGGGAGATATGAGTGGTGAAAAGTTTTTTATAAATTTCCTATAATAGTTGGCAAATCCTATAAAACGCTGGATAGCCTTTAGTCCTTGGGGAAGTGGCCAGGACATTATAGCTTCCAATTTAGCAGGATCCATACTGAAACCCTGTTCAGTAATGATATATCCTAGGAATTGCACAGAGGTCTGATCGAATAAACATTTTTCTAACTTACAGTAGAGTCCGTTCTGCAATAGCCTTTTGAGCACCATCCTAACATGGTTATGGTGTGACTTCAAATCAGGAGAATACACAAGTATGTCGTCAAGGTACACTACAGCACAGACATGCAATAGATCCCTAAGGACATCATTTATGAGGTCCTGAAACACGACAGGAGCATTACACAATCCAAAAGGCATGACCAGATATTCGTAATGCCCACTGCGTGTGTTGAACGCTGTCTTCCACTCGTCATTCTCCTTTATACGGACAAGGTTATAAGCCCCCCTGAGGTCTAATTTGGTGAAGAATTTAGAACCTTTAACACGATCAAACAACTCAGTGATGAGGGGGATAGGGTAGGCGTTTTTAACCGTTATATTGTTCAGACCCCTGTAGTCTATACATGGCCTCAAATCGCCCTCCTTCTTAGCCACAAAAAAGAAACCAGCACCAGCAGGAGAGGAGGACCTTCTAATAAAACCTTTTCTTAGGGATTCCTGTATGTACTCCTCCATGATCTGGTTCTCTTTTTCAGAAAGAGGGTAGACCTTTCCCCTAGGAGGCATAGTGCCCGGTAAGAGGTTTATGGCACAATCATACTCACGATGTGGAGGTAGCTTATCTGCCTCCCTCTTTTCAAAAACCAAGGCAAGGTCTGCATAAACAGAGGGAACAGAAACCGAGAGTGGTTTAGCCGTGGGCACGTTAAGTAAACAGACAGGACGTACATGAGCCATACAGTCTCGCTGACAAGATTCCCCCCAGGAGAGTATGTCTAAACAACCCCAATCAAGAACAGGGTTGTGTTTAACTAACCAGGGAAAACCTAGAACGATGGAGGCTGTTGGGGAGTCAATTATTTGGAAGGTTAACTTCTCCTTGTGCAAAACACCCACAGACATAACTATTTCCTGGGTTTCATGGGTCACCAGAGGTTTCTCCAGTGGTCTACCATCTATGGCCTCAACGGCCAAGGGTGTCTCCTTTCGGATCAAATTCAGGGCTGCGGTTTTGGCAAAGGTCTCATCCATAAGGTTGTCTGCCGCACCCGAATCGATCAGGGCTTTGGTTGTTATAGTGGTTTTATTGACCAAAGAGAGAAACCGTAATAAACGGTCTGGAGATGGACATATGAGGGGACAAAGTCATAACACCCGAGGCCGACCCCTCTCTAGGCCTTAGGTGCTGCAGTTTCCCTGTACTTTAGGGCAGGCTTTACAGTGATGCCCCCTCTTCCCACAATAAAGGCATAACCCCTCCCTTCTACGGTACGCTCTTTCGGCCTCAGTTAACCCCGTAGCACCCAACTGCATGGGTTCAGGGGATGGTTGCATAGGAGCGGGTAACGCTAGCAGGAAGTACTGGGTAGAGCAGGTAACACCCGTGTATCCAACCGTCTTTGGCTACGCCTCTCTCTAATATGGTTATCTATAAGAATCACATAGTCTATAACATCATCTAGAAGAGCAGGTAATTCCCTGGATGCTATTTCATCCAGTATATAAGCGGCCAGACCCTCCTGAAAGGCTGTTACGAGGGCGTCATTATTCCAAACCACTTCAGCTGCTAGAGTACGAAATTCGATAGTGTAATCTGCTACAGACCTGTTACCCTGTCGGACCCTAAGCAGAGCCTTGCCAGCAGAAGCAACCCTACCGGGTTGATCAAACGTGCGTCTGAAAGCTGTCAGAAAATCTGCAAAGGACATAGGAGACGTATTTTCCCAAATGGGGTTGGCCCATGCTAAAGCTCTCCCGGACAAGTGGTTTATCAAAAAGGCAATTTTAGATCTGTCAGTGGGATAGGAGCGTGGATTCATCACCAAATGGATGTCGATTTGGTTGAGGAAACCACGACACAATGCTGGGTCACCACTGTAGCGCTGTGGCGGCGTCATGTGAACTACATGAGCGGGAACAGGTACTGGAGTGGGAATGGGTTCGGGCACAGCAGCAGCAGCCTCCTGAACGGCAGGTTGCAAGTGTGCAGTACGAGCCAGAATGGTTTGCAAAGCTTGAGCAAACTGATCCATACGGTGGTCCAAGCCATCCATTCTAGCCTCTTGATTAACTAGGAGCTGTGGTATGTCAGCAGGTTCCATTATGGCCCTGTTGTAATGTCACGATTCGGGGAACCCAACACGCTGGCACACACACACACACACAAAAGGTGCCGTACCGGACCTTAGAGTGGCCGGGCTAAGCACACACAGAATAGTCAGGAAACAAGCCGAGTAAGGGGAACCAGAAGACAGAATAACGTGAAACGAGCCGAGGTCAAAGGGTAGGAGAAAGTCACAGAGTCAGATAAACAAGCCAGAGAGTACGTAACCAGAAGCACAAGGTAAGTAGCAATACTAGCAAGCAAAGACCACAACAGGGCAGGGAGGAACAGGAAAGGTAAGTATTTAAACCATCAGGTTAATTCTGATTGGATAATTTCCAATCAGAATTAACAATCACACGTGGGAGATATTTAGACCTCCCACTGTGATTGAGGCACTGTGCCTTTAACGCCGGGTCAGGTGACTGACCCCGGCGTGTATAAACCTGGGCGGTCTCCCAGCGTGCAGCGTCATGCATGCTGCCGCTGGGGGACATGGAGGGAACGGCGGGCGGCATTCGAGGCTGGAAGGATGCCGCTCGTCGTACCCACGAGGCGGAGGGGACCGCGGACGGCTGGAGGGTGAGTACTGCGAGCGGAGTGCAGCCTCCCCTCGCAGCCGCCCGCGGGAGCCTGACACAATGTCACTAGTTGCTCTGTAACAGCCAGACCAGGACTTGTATATACCTTGGAAGTTCCAGAGATGTGAACTAATTGATACTCACCTGTAGCTGGTCAATTAGCAGGCAGGCTTTTAAAAGAAGATATCATCCTGCTGCAGAGTGAGGGAGAACGAACCAGAGGAATGGTGTGACTTGCATGTATATATTTGTTATTGTAAATTGGTAAGTGGCAAAGCCACCCAATTCCAGATAGTGATTACTGTGTTTAGTAAGTGCTCAAACAAGAACAAGGAATTTTGTTTTGTTTATTTCATTTTGAAGCACATGTATATTTTTCACCAAATAAATCAGAAAAACTGAGCTGGATGTCTCCTGGACTTTGATTACCCTAGAAGGCTGTGGTTACCATAAGATGTGTGAGAAAATCCTACCCGTAAAAGAGGTGGTTTGTTGCACTGTCTTCATGAAATATTGGTCAGAAACATGAAATGACAATAATACAAACTGCACAGCAAATTACAGTTGCAAACTACAGGTATAAATAGTAACAATTCTGTAGTAACACAGATAGGTTGTATAGTCTGTGAAACTCAGGTAATAGTAGACTGTTTCTGTATAGAAGTAGGTTGTTTTTCTGCAGGGTAGAGAATGTGGCTACTCAGTGAGAAGACAGTAGTGGGCCATGAAAGTCCCAAGGCAGTGACAAAGGCATTTGCCACCGAAATATCCAAGACCTGGAGTATTTTGCCGCCATGGCGGACATTCAAACTCTGCCCTGGTCCCCATCTGTAGAATGGCAAAGGCATTTTCTCTAAAGATCTTGGTAATGGGTCTAAGCATATGACTCCATGCAATAGTAGAAAGGAAGAAACTCAATAAAAGGAAAGGACATAGTTCCACAAAGGCATATGTTGGAGAGGCACAAGCTGCGGTCATAGTGGTGTTGTGGAGACAGGCTCAGGCACCAAGTGTAGTAGTAGTATTATGGAGACAGGCTCAGGCACTGAGGGTAGTGGTGCTGTGGAGACAGGCTCAGGCACTGAGGGTAGTGGTGCTGTGGAGACAGGCTCAGGCACTGAGGGTAGTGGTGTTGTGGAGACAGGCTTAGGCACCAAGTGTAGTGGTGTTGTGTAGACTATGGTGAGGCCTAATAGAAAGCAGTTGTTATTGGGGGATTCTATCATAAGAGGTGTGGAGCTGGACAATGGTGGTCTTGTGAGATGTCTTCCTGGAGCTACTGCTCACAGAGACAGGAGATGTATTTGTAATACTGTTAAGCGAGCAAAGCAGGAAGGGGAATTGGATAAACTTGTCCATCGAGGGACAAATGACTTGGCTTGCAATGAGGTTTCAGAGGTAAAGGAAGTTTTTAGTGTTTTTGCCAATGATATGCGGCAGGTTGCTTCCACACTGTCATTCTCTGAAGTTCTGCCTGTGCACAACACTCAGAACGACAGGCGGATGCGTATTAGGGACTTTAACTTGTGGCTTGGTGAATGGTATCGGTAGCAAGGATTTGGCTTAATTTCGCATGGTAGCTCTTTTTGGAATGGAAATAAACTGTACAAAAAAGATGTTTTGCATCTTTCTCACAAGGGAACAAATGTTCTCAGTGAGCAGTTCAGAGGTTTTGCTAGGATGTATTTAAACTAGGAGGTGGGGACAAAAGGATGATAAAACATTGATCCAATTGCCCCCCAAAACAAGGCCAGAAGGTGCCTGTAGCAAGTGTGTTAAAATATGATAAGCTTAGGGTCATGTCTACAAAGGCTCACAGTTTAGGGAATAAGATCCAAGAAAATAATGGCAATAATGGCAACTGATAATATAGATTTAGTCGCTGTTACTGAGACATGGTATAATGAGAAAAATGACTGGGACATAGCAATACCAGGGTACTCTTTATATAGAAAATACAGGGAAGGCAAGAAAGGGGGATGGGTGGCCCTGTATGTGAAGGATAGCATAAAATCTAGCCTAATAAAAGTTAGTGAGGCGAAAATAGAGTCTGTTTGGGTTATGTTAGAATTTGGTAATCACACAGGAACTCGTGTTGGTGTCATTTATAGGCCTTAGGACAAATAGAAGAGTTAGATAATCTACTAGTTGAAGAAATCGCTAAAATAACAATGAAGGAGGAAGTATCATCATGGGTGACTTTAATCTTCCTAATGTGAATTGGAAAACTAAAATAGCTGCTTGTGCCAGGAGCACACTTATTCTAAACTCCCTACTGAGTTTGTCGTTGAGGAGCCAACTCATGAAGAGGCCATACTAGATTTAGTGTTAACAAATGGAGATTTGGTATCAGATATTACTGTAGATGAAAGTTTAGGATCTGGTGATCATCATTCAGTGTGGTTTAATATAAGAACCGTGACTGAGTCACACCACACAAAAACAAAATTAGAATATGTGTAAGGGAGTCATTATCAGACTGGAGCAATTTATATGGAGTCCAAGAGAAATGGGATTATTTAAAAGTTGCACTGCTGAAGGCAACAGAAAATTGCATTAGGCTTGTCAGTAAAAGCGAAAAATTCAAGAAATCACTGTTGTACTCTGCAGATGTGGCCAAAATAGTAAAAAACAATAAGTTAGCATTTAGTAATTATAAAAAAAATACCCAGAGTGAGGAAGACAGAATGATCTATAAGATTAGGCAAAAAGAGGCAAAGCAAGTTAGTCAGAAAAGAAAATAGCACAGTCAGTAAAAACATTTTTTAAGATACATAAATGAGAAAAGGAAAGTAAAACAAGGATTAGTTAGATTAAAAACAAAAGAAGGAAGGTATGTAGAAGAGGATAAAGGTCTAGCTGACTGCCTCAATTAATATTTTTGTTCTGTATTTACAGATGAAAATGAAGGAAAGGAGCCTCAGTTAGGAAAAAGGACAAATTAGTAATTTGTAACATGTGAGTTTACAGAGGAAGAGGTTCTATTTCAACTGTCAAAAGTAAAGACAAATAAGTCAAAAGAGCTTTGTGGTGTACTAGCAAAATCATTAACAGATTTATTTAACCAATCATTAACAGGAGTAGTCCCAGAAGATTGGAAGTTAGTGAATGTTGTGCCCATTTTCAAGAAAGGTAGTAGGGAGGAGTCGGCAACTATAGGCCAGTAAGCCTTACTTTAGTAGTGGGGAAAGTAATGGAAACCATGTTAAAGGATAGGATTGTTGAACATCTACAATCACATGGATTTCAAGATCAGAGACAACATTGGCTTACTTCAGGGAGATCATGCCAAACTAATCTTATTGATTTTTTTAAATGGGTAACTAAAATAATAGATCAGGGTGGTGCAGTAGACATTGCTTACCTAGATTTAAGTAAGGCTTTTGACACTATTGCTCATAGAAGGCTTATCAATAAACTGCAATCTTTAAGTTTGGATTCCAGTATTGTTGAATGGGTAAGGCAGTGGCCGAGTGACAGGCAACAGAGGACTGTAGTCAATGGAGTATATTCGAAGCATGGGCTTGTCACCAGTGGGGTACCTCAGGGATCTGTACTTGGACCCATTCTCTTTAATATTGTTATTAGTAATATTGCAGAAGGTCTTGATGGTAAGGTATGTCTTTTTGCTGATGATACTAAGATGTGCAATAGGGTTGATGTTCCAGGAGGGATAAGCCAAATGGCAAATGATTTAGTTAAACTAGAAAACTGGTCAGACTTGTGGCCACTGACATTTAATGTGGATAAGTGCAAGATCATGCAGCTTGATAGAGTCCTAACCTCAACATCTGAGGAAAAGAATTTAGGGGTGATTATTTCTGATGACTTAAAAGGTAGGTAGACAATGTAATAGAGCAGAAGGAAATGCTAGCAGAATGCTTAGTTGTATAGGGAGCGATATTAGCAGTAGAAAGAGGGAATTGCTCATGCCATTGTACAGAACACTGGTGAGACCTCACTTGGAGTATTGTACGCAGTACTGGAGACCGTATCTCCAGAAGGATATTGATACTTTAGAGAGAGTTTAGAGAAGGGCCACTAAACTGGTTCATGGATTGCAGGATAAAACTTACAAGGAAAGGTTAAAGGAACATAACATGTATAAATTGGAGGAAAGACGAGACAGGGGGGATATGATAGAAACATTTAAATACATAAAGGGAATCAACACGGTAAAGGAGGAGACTATATTTAAAAGAAGAAAAACTACCACAACAAGAGGACATAGTCTTAAATTAGAGGGACAAAGGTTTAAAAATAATATCAGGAAGTATTACTTTACCGAGAGGGCAGTGGATGCATGGAATAGACATCCAGCGGAAGTGGTAGAGGTTAACACAGTAAAGAAGCTTAAGCATGTGTGGGATAGGCATATGGCTATCCTAAGTATAATTTAAGACTATGTCCTCTTGTTGTGGTAGTTTTTCTTCTTTTAAATATAGTCTCCTCCTTTACTGTGTTGATTCCCTTTATGTATTTAAATGTTTCTACCATATCCTCCCTGTCTCGTCTTTCCTCCAAGCTATACATGTTAAGATCCTTTAACCTTTCCTGGTAAGTTTTATCCTGCAATCCATGAACAAGTTTAGTAGCCCTTCTCTGAACTCTCTCTAAAGTATCAAAAGTAAAGGTGTTATTGCATCTAAGTTCTGTCTCTGTCTGGTTCCTGGCCCGTAACACTTATCTGCTGTCACATTATATGTCTATGTTTCTATGTCATCACAGCGGCTTGTCCGCCTCTGTGCGCTGGTTCTCTGGGAGAGCTGGCCACTCAGAAATGGTTTTCCACAGCTATGCCCTTGGCCTTAGCAGAGGTCAGTAATGAAGTCCAAAGCATCCTAAGTAAATGAGGCAACTCAAGTAGTCCTCTTATCCTAATATTCCAGTGCCAGTGCAGGTCTTCCAGATATCTTGTCACATTTAAGTCCTGTCACATAAATGTGATGCTGCTGTTGTAGTTGCTCCTCTGCAGTAGCCATGTCTTGCTGTCTGTCCCTGTAGTGGCCATCATCCTATTCGACAGCATGTATACGGCCCACCAGTGTAGTCATTGTGGAGCACCACCTGGTACCACGACTGGGTAGCTCCGCCAAACACGCTTCCTAGCTATCACCGGGACACCATCAGTGCTCCAGCCCCTAGCTGTCGCAGTTTGGTTGGGGTCTCGCCGTCGAATCTCACCCTGGAACAGGGTCCTGGATCCAGGTTCAAATGATTAAAGCTCTTCTGCAGAGAGTATAGATGCATAGTTGGTCCACTCAAACACTAGTTCCATAGCGATCATGGCTAAGTACCGTTGATTATGGTTCATGGGTTTCTTCATGTGAACGGCCTCCAGAGAGCTAGAGTTCAGTTACATTCGAATGAAGAGAAAGTGCCGAACCAGGGACACTGAGGAAAGCTGCTAATGGCGGCTGTGTAGGGTAACTCCTGAACGGGGTCTCCAACCTAGATCATAGTCGGTGGGCAGGAGGCCAGCTTTCACACTCCTCCAGGAGTTTGTGGCAAACGTTCATGTGAAGGAGCGTTGGTCAGAGTCACCTCCTCCCTCACCACTGAAATATCCATGGAAAACAGTGTTTTAATATCTGAGAGAAGAGCTTTAATTTCCACCTTACTGGCTGACAGGTTTTCGTCCCCTGTCCGGGTCATTCAAGGCATCTAGTGCTCTGGCATCTGAACAATCTAAAGGGTTGAAAGGTGGATGCCATATTAGTGGAATTGGACTGCAGCTGAGGATCCTGATGGAGCAGATACCCTATATTGGGGAATTTAGCGAGTGGAGTGCATCTAGTTGTTCTGAATTGGTACCCTATAGTGACCCAGTGGATATGGAAGGACAGTTGCCTTACTAGTAATGGAATAGGTAAGACATTCTCCATGGAACATCTGCAACATGCATCTGCTCATTTCGGTCAATGACTTTGATCCTGTGTTACTAATTTGTATATGCTAGTTGTTGATAGAGTGGGCAGTGCAGGTAACATCAAGCTATTACAGCTTTGTATGTCAAAGTGACTGTTTTTTGTAAATACATCTATAATCTTTTCTACTAATCTTGTGAAAAAACTAGTTTGGCCAGTTTGTCAAAATCAAATTACTGTTATTCCTCACCCAAACGAATAGTTCAGTCCAGGATTTAACTCTGAAGCTTTACTTAATGAGCCATACTTACTTACTTACAACTCCTCAGGTAAATTCCTGGCAAATGAGTTAGTTTGGGTGTGGATTAAAAGGATTTTACTACTCTAGAAATGCCCACTAACAAAATAATGCTGATTATTTTCACAGACAGTCCAAATTGTAGCACTTGTCAAGGTTGAAAGGAGAGCATCAAGGACACATTAAATGATATAATTAAAAGGATAAGACAGTTATAAAACTAAAAATAAAGCTTGCGGACTCAACAGGCATCTTTCAAGTAAGCATGTCAAACAGCCTGACAAAATCATTCTAATTTCATTCAGGTTTCAAGTGCTTTAATGTTCTGTAGTTCCATCAGCAGCACAAATGTAGGTAAAATGTTCTGTAATGACAAATATGTAAATGAGAAAGTATGTTTTAATCTAAAAGGTAATGTAACTTTAATGGAGGCCAACATGCTAGCATCTCTGATTTTAGGCATCATAACACGGATTGCAGATGGACAATCTTTAAGATGACGTGCCCATCATCTTCCATCTGTCTGATAGCCCAAGAGTGCCAGAGGCACTGCCAAGTTAGCATAACAGAACATTATCATTATCTTAGAAAGATTGTATTAAAAGCAGTGACAAGCAGACTTTGGAAAATGCATGGAAGATGAAACCTGAAAATCTGTTGCCATCATTAATCAACTCTCAGGAATCTGGCGGTGAAAGGAGGACAGGAAGAGTGAGGCTATTGTGTTAGATAGAGGAGTAATCAGCCTTTTAGAGGAGGGAGATTTAAGTTATTGCACCATGTGTGCACATTTAACAGATAGAAATAATGATCCAGCCACTTCAAATGCCATCAATTTGGGGATCTCATTATGTCCTCTGATGCTCAAGAGACATTTAATGAATTTAACAATCATTTAATTGATGTAATTCTCATCAAGTCATTCCTAGTGTAATAAGGAAATGCTGAAAATGTTTGCTTTATGTATTTAATTTAAAAGAATATTAATTCCTTGTTCAATTGCTGGGCCAAACCTCATTCCCATTTAAAAAAAAATTTAAAATCACAATAATTACACTGATGTCACATGACCTTTTCTTTTTATGTAGCACTATGTCCCATATGCTTTAAGATTTAGATTAAGATTTAAGTAAGGCATATTCTATCATTGTAAACCACCTCAGTATCAAATTATCATTCTCATCATATGTAAATTATATGTAATTTTTTTAATTAATATTTTGTGTTGTGCAAACACCTGTTAAGAAATATTGTCTAATAGGTGGCTAGTATCATACGCAGAGAAAGAGCTGTGACAACAACAACAACCTGTAAATATATATAGCTTATGCTTTAGCACCAAATATATCTAGTTACACACCACCTGTCTGTATCACACCTGTTGTAAATCATATTTCAAGGTGCAAGGCACATAGATAAATTAATCAATGCTCAATTTAACCATTATGGGTTAAAGTGATAAAGGTTGAGCAATTGCCATAGAAAACTATGTAAAGTTCTTGCAGAAAGGACTGTGTTTAGGACTTTTCACTGGTAATGTTCTTATACTTTCTTCATAAGTATGGACTGTAGAGTGCTGTGCAGTATGAAAAGTCTGGCTTTTAAATCAACAGTATACATAAAAATGTCCAATGGATACAAAGTGCAGAGGACACAAAGAAGTCCCAATATGAAAACCATATATTATACAATATGATTAGAAATTCCATTTATTATGCAATAATTAAAAAATATAACAAAAGCACAAAAAAAGGAAACTTATAAATACACACAAAATAAAATAAAATAAAAACAGAAGCTAATAATCTCTGCAATGTAAGAGGGGCAGAAAGGGTTCTGTAGCAATAAAGGCTGCTTATAAATTCTATAACTATAGGTAAGAGGAACAAACGTTAAATAGACCCAAGTCACTCTTGCTCAAAGTGGTTATGGTGAGTGACAAATATATTGTTCACAAAAGGTTAACCAACTATTGTGAATTGCTAAGCACTATAAAAACCTATAAAATTTGACAACAATAGATTGAAATCAGTAACCATCAGGAATCCCTCGGATATATTTTACTCACAAAGGGTTAACCAGCTGATTGTAAGTTGCTGAGCAATATAAAACATTTGAAGTCTAGCGACAATGAGTTGAAATCAATAACCCCCCACCAGAAAGCAATCCTGGGAAATAGTCACTGAAGGGGAAAATAGCAGCTAAGCCTTCACAGAAACTTACTAAAAATGAATCGACTTCAAGGTTGCAATCTGAAAAAATTAGTAGGCTGAAGGCTACTAAATAGAAAAAAAAAAAAAGGAATCCTGACAAGGAAAAGCTGCACCTTGCATGCTAGCTAGCAAATAGCCCTTAACTAAACACCATTAAAGAGAGTTTCCCCTCATAGTCTCATAAACTATCCATAGTGTTAACAAAAACTTGCAGTGAATTATAAAGTAGAGAGTAAGCCTGACTAGCGTTTCGGCACTACTATAGCAGCGCCGAAATACATACCTAATAAACGGAATTTCTAATCATATTCTGTAATATATGGTTTTCATATAGGGACGTCTTTGTCTTCTGTGCTTTGTATCCATTGGACATTTTTATTAATACAATTTATCTAATTCTTAGGGTTACCTCCTTTAGGTCCCTTTACACACTCCAGGTCCTCTCTTTCTCTTGTTCTTTTAAATCAAATCATTTTTCTCACTTCCTTTGCCAACTCTCCAAAAGTCCAGTTTAACACCTATGTTAAATGGATTTTATATTTACAGTTTAATGAAAAAAATACTTGTACTCTCTTGCATTTGGTATTGTTACATGTTTATGTCAGTTTATTTAGTTAAATATAACAGATAGGAACCAGCGCTTATTACAAATAATTTAAATCAATACAATTGATTACAAATATTTTCAGATTAGCTGCTAAACATTCATATGGTGCTTCCAACACCTCAAACAACAAAATACTTGAAAAACAGAAAAGAATGTAGCGCTTATGAAGATCAATTTTCACTTAGTAGTAGTCTCTGAGGAATATATACGAGATCGGTGACCAAGTCCCTAGAAAGGAAATAATCGCATATAGTGTAGATGGTATATAATAAATAATCTTTGGTGTAAGAATATATAAATAAACTAATAAATGGGGAGCTGTAGACTCAGCTCTGGTTTGTATCACTTTTGGATCCGTTTAGGCGATCCTCCCCTTATCAAAGTTATGTCACTGCTGGGTCCGTTTGGATGGTCTTCCCTTTTCTTTGGTTAATTTCCAATATTGTGACTTTTATCCTAAGAAGAGGGCAAAAACACGGACGATTGCGCAGTACTATTAGGATTCCCTTATGAAGTAATATAAATTCCCAAATGGGTACTTACAAGCCTGGAGTCAAGTATTTTGACTCAATTTTCACGTGTTGTGCAGTGTGGGACTGCACTCCCATCAAAAAGGTAGGTGGGTTTAGGTGAATCCAGGAATCCAAATTGCAATAAAAACTGACTTTATTATAAAATAAAATAAAATAAAAAGGCATAAATATGCCTAAACTCTATTAATAAAACAAAGAGCATCAATGTGCTAAAATACAAGGAACCAGAACGCGTTTCGCCACTATACTGTGGCTTTTTCAACTGGATAAATCAATACAATGTTGCTGCTCACTAGATACTGTTTAAATATTCTCGTGTTTGGCGGTGAAAGATCTGTGATAACGCCGTAACACGCTATTGCCACCCACAGGCAGAGCGTGTGCGGTTCAAGCCTCTATTTCATTAACACACACAGTCGGCAAGTGAAGTTCCCATACACCGATACAATTTAACTAGAACCTCGCACATATAAACGGCAGGTTTCGTCTCTGTATAACCTTGCCGTTAACCATTTACCAAGAATCATTACAAATACAGCATTTAAACTCATCGCTTGTCTAGAATATTTTCGGATACTCTCATATACAGATTTTCTTATCCCTTTGTCTTATATTCTGTCTGTGTAACGATATCATTTGTCACTTATCAAAAAGTCATTTTTGGTACAACATTACAGCTTGTCAATTGTCTCAAATAATTTATAAAATATCTCATATAAAAATTGTTTTTTCGCTTATCTCTCATATTATCTTCCTTCTTCTTCTCTTATTCTTTCCTGTGTCCGATGTAATAAAGTCCATACAAACAGATTCCCTTTCATGATCGGGAAGTGTGTAATTCATATAAATTTCAGTAATCCATCGAATTCCATAAATCAAAAAGAGTCATGAATACATAAAAGGACATAAAACAGTATAAAAAACCTATACATATATAACTAAGAATATGTTGTTAGAACCTCCTACAAACCTCAAGAACTTAAAAATAGGGGTAAAATCATTTCTCTTTTATTAATTTTTAACGTTTAACGGGAAGAAGAGAGGGAGATTATAGAAAATGGCATAACTCAAAATCTGAGTTTAAGCCGTAGGGGATCAAGGTGTTAAGTTTGTAGATCCACTCCATTTCCATTTTCCCTAACTCTCTAATAAAATCCCCCCCTCTCCAGTTTTTGTACAACTTCTTAATTCCCATAAAAGTTAGACCTTCCTGCTTCTGATTATGACATTTTTTTAAATGATGTGAGACACTGTGTTGTTCAAATCCTATTTGGATTTTGTATATATGTTCTCTAATTCTCGTGTGTAAAGGTCTTGTTGTTCTTCCTACATATTTAAGTCCACACGGACATATCAGGAGATAAATTACATTTTTAGTGTAGCAAGTCATGAATTGTTTAATTGGAATAGTGACATCTTTATTAGTTATTATTTCCTTTATTATTCTTCTATTACAACCTGACTTTTTACATGCTGTACACTGTCCACATCCATAAAACCCTTTTTCATCTTTGAACAGCATGGAGGAATGATTCTTTTCTTTTATAAAACTTCTCACCAATGTGTTTTTAAGGTTCTTTGCTCCCCTATATATCATTCTAGGTTTCATTGGGAGGATTTGTTTAAGGGTTGGGTCCTGGAGTAATATAGACCAATATTTATTCATAATTTTACGTACTTGATGATTGCTTGTGTTGAAATTACAAATAAATGGGACATCCTGTATTCCCTTATTAGTTTTTGTTTTGTAAGTTAGTAATTCCTTTCTTTCTTTAACTTTGATCTCTAATCTTGAATTTTCCAATTTGGATGCATCATATCCCTTATTAACAAAATCTGTCTTTATACGCAGTGATTGATCTTCATAATTGGTCACATCACTGCAATTTCTCCGAATTCTGAGGAATTGCCCTTTAGGGGCATTCTCTAGCCATGGAGAGTGATGGCAGCTAATCTTCTCAATAAAACTGTTACAATCCACCTGTTTAAAATGATTTTTGGTTTGGATTTTCCCTTCTTTTATAAAAATATCTAAGTCTAAAAATGTAATTATCTCCTTGCTATATGTGGTCGTTAATTTAATACCCCAATCATTATTATTTAAAAACATTAAGAACTTGGTTAACTCTATTTCTTCACCTTTCCATATTAGTATAATGTCATCTATGTAACGACCATAGAGGACCAAGTTCTCCCCCCAGTCATGACCTTCATATATAAAATGTTCTTCCCAAAAGGCCATGAACAAGTTGGCGTAACTGGGGGCAAACTTGGTCCCCATGGCCGTCCCATTGATTTGTAGAAAATAGTTTTCGTTGTACCAAAAGAAATTATTTTTCAATATTAATCCTATTCCTTCTAATATATATTCAACCTGCTTCGGTAAAAAATCATTACATTTAGTTAAAAAGTGCTCTACTGCTCTACACCCGTACGTATGTGGTATGTTACTGTAAAGAGCAGTTACATCGCATGTAACTAAGAAGCAATCGGAATTTCAAATAGTTTTTTCTAAAAGATTTAAAACAGTGATGGTATCCTTAATATGGGATTTAGTTTGCATTACTAGTGGTTGTAACTGTACATCTATATATTGAGATAATTTACTAGAGACAGAATCTATTCCTGCTATTATGGGTCTACCTGGGGGTTTATTAATATCCTTATGAACTTTGGGTAAAAAATAAAAAACTGGAGTCTTTGGAAACTTAATATTCAGATATTGGAATTCTTTAAGGTCCAGAATTTTTTCATTTAAACCTTTCTCAAAAAACGTTCGAAATATCTTATTTATCTCATCACTTGGATTTTTACTTAACTGTTGGTAAGTGTTTACATCTTTTAGAATATTTTCCGCTTTCATATTATAGAATGATTTCGACATTAGGATTATACCCCCACCTTTATCTGCGGGTTTCACAATTAAATCATCATCTGTCTGTATATCTTTCAAGGCCTTTTTCTCCATTGGGGTTAAATTATTCCTAAAATTGTCTTTAGAGCTTATTTTATTAATTTCTGTCATAACCATAGTTTCAAAAGAGATCATTTCATCAGAAATCATTTGTTTTGGATAAAAGGTCGATTTGTTTTTTAAGGTTGTATGTTTAAAATCCGGTACCTCTGTTGAATAGATTTCTGAATTCAAATGATCCCTATTTACTGGATTTTTAATAAAAAAAAATTTCAAACACAGACTTCCTTTAAACCGATTTATATCAATATACATGTCAAAATGATTAAGGCCTGTATTTGGCGCGAATTTAAGTCCTTTATTTAGTACAGATATATGGTTAGAGTCTAGAACTTTATTACTTAAGTTGAAAATGCCTTGCATTAATTTCTTAGGTGTATTTCTCTTCTTTTTGGCCTGTGCAAATTTCCCTCCCCTTGTTCCTCTGAGGGTGATACCCTTCTCTTTCTGGGGTTGATAGGAGTATCTGTTTCTTGGTCTATCTTGTGTCTGTCTTTCATCTTAAAAATTAATAAAAGAGAAATGATTTTACCCCTATTTTTAAGTTCTTGAGGTTTGTAGGAGGTTCTAACAACATATTCTTAGTTATATATGTATAGGTTTTTTATACTGTTTTATGTCCTTTTATGTATTCATGACTCTTTTTGATTTATGGAATTCGATGGATTACTGAAATTTATATGAATTACACACTTCCCGATCATGAAAGGGAATCTGTTTGTATGGACTTTATTACATCGGACACAGGAAAGAATAAGAGAAGAAGAAGGAAGATAATATGAGAGATAAGCGAAAAAACAATTTTTATATGAGATATTTTATAAATTATTTGAGACAATTGACAAGCTGTAATGTTGTACCAAAAATGACTTTTTGATAAGTGACAAATGATATCGTTACACAGACAGAATATAAGACAAAGGGATAAGAAAATCTGTATATGAGAGTATCCGAAAATATTCTAGACAAGCGATGAGTTTAAATGCTGTATTTGTAATGATTCTTGGTAAATGGTTAACGGCAAGGTTATACAGAGACGAAACCTGCCGTTTATATGTGCGAGGTTCTAGTTAAATTGTATCGGTGTATGGGAACTTCATTTGCCGACTGTGTGTGTTAATGAGATAGAGGCTTGAACCGCACACGCTCTGCCTGTGGGTGGCAATAGCGTGTTACGGCGTCATCACAGATCTTTCACCGCCAAACACGAGAATATTTAAACAGTATCTAGTGAGCAGCAACATTGTATTGATTTATCTAGTTGAAAAAGCCACAGTATAGTGGCGAAATGCGTTCTGGTTCCTTGTATTTTAGCACATTGATGCGCTTTGTTTTATTAATAGAGTTTAGGCATATTTATGCCTTTTTATTTTATTTTATTTTATAATAAAGTCAGTTTTTATTGCAATTTGGATTCCTGGATTCACCTAAACCCACCTGCCTTTTTGATGGGAGTGCAGTCCCACACTGCACAACACGTGAAAATTGAGTCAAAATACTTGACTCCAGGCTTGTAAGTACCCATTTGGGAATTTATATTACTTCATAAGGGAATCCTAATAGTACTGCGCAATCGTCCGTGTTTTTGCCCTCTTCTTAGGATAAAAGTCACAATATTGGAAATTAACCAAAGAAAAGGGAAGACCATCCAAACGGACCCAGCAGTGACATAACTTTGATAAGGGGAGGATCGCCTAAACGGATCCAAAAGTGATACAAACCAGAGCTGAGTCTACAGCTCCCCGTTTGTGAGTTTATTTATATATTCTTACACCGAAGATTATTTATTATATACCATCTACACTATATGCGATTATTTCCTTTCTAGGGACTTGGTCACCGATCTCGTATATATTCCTCAGAGACTACTACTAAGTGAAAGTTTATTTAGTTAGATCATTTTTGTGTTGTAGTAATGCTATACAGGGTGTCTGAAATACAACTGAACACACCAAAGATTGGTGCTGGTTTTATTTGTTTGGGATACTAGGTCATTAAGCACACAATGCATCTTCCTAAAAGTAATGTAAAGGGTCAATTTGAGAACCAAAACCTCTTTAGCATTCTCACTTGGCAATGCTCTGTCATTTAGAAGTTAAACCATTTAATCGCCACAGACTAGCCACGCCTTCCTTATTTCAAGCTCACACAGCCTCCTTATACACTTCCTGATAAGAAGTGTTCACTTAGGCGTTATCTCACCCTATTTTAGAAGCTCTGTTAATTGACGGCTAGTGCAAAACAGCCTCCTATGTGAGATTAGGTAAAGTCCTCACAGGAAGAAAGAAGAATTCTTCCAAGAATGCAGAGTAGGGTACTCTATCAGAGAAGTACATTTTGTGACCTATTACAGCACAGTATTATATCTTATTCATATGATTTGTAAAATATCCTGCAGGTATTTAAAAGGAAATATCCAAGCACCAAAACGACTACAGCCTGCTGTAGTGGTTATGGTGCCAGGAGTGCTCTGTAAGTAGTCAAATAGTTTGTGAATGGTTTCACATATTACCTGGTGTTTTACAGGCACCTTCTGACACTTCCTCTGAAACTGAAAGCTCCTGCAAGGAGCTTCCATTAGCTCCACTGAGTGAAGCTCTGCCACACAGGGCTGGCTCAATGACTGAGAGAATCAGTTGAAGTTCTCAGCCACTGAGCACTTATCTCTACGGCCAGGTTTTGCTCAGTGCAGAGCAGCTCAAATGGTTTGACTACTTACCCAGGAGCACATTTGCATTCTTGGCACCAAAACAACTACAATAGGCTATAGAGGTTATGATGCTTGTAATTTCTCTTTTAATAATGTGCTTACTTTTCTCTATGAGAAGCATTTGATAGGACAATGTCCAACATGAACAGGAAAGTTAGTGCTGGGCAATGCGCAGAAGAGTCAATATTGTAGGGAATAAAGAAAATAATTTTAAGAAAAACTAATAAACGCACTTTTTTTATCTTAACTCCTTGTTCAAGTGCATTAAAAATACACATTCACTTTAACTCATTGAGCGAGATTATTTGGGTTAGGTGTTTGCATACCACGTTAAACTAAGTTTTTTTTGTTTTTTTTAAATAAAATAATTAACTAAAATCAGCAGGACAATCATATAATAGACCACACAATCTGACTAAGGTAAGAAATCTAAATAAATGTTAGAAAATCACACTAATGGCATTTGCAAGAAGTTGTTGAGCCTGTATGGTAAAATCTTTAGCCTATGCCTATCTGAAAGGTATAGTCACAGCTTTACTATTTTAACCTAAATTTTACAATTCCGATTTAAATTAATTCAAATACATAATTTAGTAAATAACCCTGCGGGTGTTTATTAAGGTATGTACATACCTTTAGAAAACCGCTCATCCAGCCCTGCTTTCAGTATGAACATTGTTCATAGAATGGAAATATTTCTATAACTTTCTGACTAACATCTCACTTGCCTGGAACAGTCCTCTGCATTCCTTCACTTCTACAAACTCATATCATATACCTGTGTCTTTCTTCCATTCTAACAGTAAAAGAGAAAAAAAAAATCTCCAGGCACCAAAGGCACATTTATTGGCTCAAAAAGGCAAAGCAACGTTTCGACCTGCTAATAGACCTTTGTCAAGCTCTTAGCAGGTCGAAAAGTTGCTTTGCCTGTTTGAGCCAATAAATCTGCCTGTACTTGAACACTGAGTGCCTGGAGAGGTTCTCTCTTTTACTGTTATACCTATACTGGATTTGCTAGTCCTGCTTCAGTGCAGCCAGTGTCAAGTGGAATTGAGTGGGATTCCTTTTCCTTTGCTTCTACCTTTCTAAGTCTTATACCACTGTCACAGCCTACCTATTTAGGTTTTACTTTCTCAAACTCAAAATCCAACAGTTCATAAATGTCTTGCTTGACTATCTACAGTCTACCATTCCTTTACCTAAAAATTAACTTCTCCATAACAGTCCCATTCAATACAACTCATTTGTAATGTGAATACACACCACAGGTACTGTATTACACATCACATTAATTGTGCATGTTCGCATTAGTAAGATTTTATAGAAAATTACTCCACTTTCATTTATTTTTCCTGAAGTTCGTGATTAACATACTACAAAATGAATCACGTTGCATAGGATATTCAGCAGTCGACAAAAGGTTTAAAATCAACTTATGTTTACTCAAAAAAGCTGCCTCTCCCTTCCCACACCTGATTAACTGGTTTCACTTCCAACTATCATAAAAATTATGATTGCAAACCTTTCTAGCTACATACTTTTCCATACACAAAATTCATCCTTTCCTTGCTTCTTGTGTCATTTTACCCCACTCCTCTTAGAATGCAAGTTCTTATGAGTAGGGCCTTCAGTACCTTCTACTCCTGTACAGTCAACGGGTCTTATTGCAACTATTTGTTTGTTAGCCCTCCTATTGTACAGCGCTGCAAAATGTGTTGTTCTTCAGTAAAAATAAAGAAAATACATTCACATCTTTAAAGATTTTGAAGGAACTTATGTTTAATAAATACCATCATGATACAGAAAATAAACAACATATATTGCACCAAAGAAAAATAAAATATAAAAACTAGATACTTGATCACATTTCTTAAGTGTTCAAAAATATTTACATGATTATAATAATTATAATACCCCAATTCATGTGATGCTGAAACAGAGATAACAGTTTTTCCACTTAAGGTGGGTAAACTTAATATAAAAAATGAACTGTCTGGCTGATACGCTTACCCGTTATGAACTTAAACAATCACACCCTTTGTAAACTGCACTTAATGGAGATGGGTATGCAAATGTTTATTTGCAAATTATATATTACTCATGATAATCCTGACAGCTAAGTTGAGTAGTTACTCTGCCATTAGAATTTGTTCATTTTAGCTGGAAATTTAAATTGCAGATGTGAAAAGTCTGTTGTTTTTTTCAGTAGCTGATCATTTCTCTCTTCGATGTGAAGTTATTGAAGGCCATCAGACATAGAGGCAATAGTTCCCACTTCTTGACTGCAATGGCCACTCCGATCACATAGGAAGTAGTTCAGGAGGGCTCTCACCGTAGCAGTACTTAGCAATGGGGTTTCGATATGTGTTCTCATGTTGTACACTCTGTATGTTGACAGGAAAATAAGTTTATCTTTGTAATCTTTCCCTTGGTATCACAGTGCTTTCAATAAGTAAATGTGTTGCTAATGTCAAAACAGATAGAAGTTGGCACTTTGTGAAAAGATCAATGGAAATCTGCATGTAATCATGCCATCTCAAAATCTTCAATAAAAAATATTTGAAAAGAAACACATTTTTTCCCCACATAATTTTACATTTAATAGAGGACTGTTTCCACAAATTGCAAGCATTTGGCAAGAAATGCATATGCAAAATAAATCATGTCAAGATATTTTTCCATTACCATCTGTGTACCTAAGAAATCTGAACAATGGGTATAATTGAATTGTTCCCTGAGACACTTTATTGTCCACGATGGCTAACTTAAAACCAATGTAAATCTATTCTCTGATCAAACATGGCAGTGTTTACTTATGGGTAAGCTTCTCCCTTCACAGCAGAAAATACAATAATTAAAATTAATTAATAGTTTTTCCTGTCCTTCATAGCAGTTTGGAAAGAGCCTGCTTTAGCAGGCCTAGATTTTTATTTAATGTTCTCCAGCCCAATATGTTTGTAGGCAGAGTCAGATTTTTGTCTCTAATCCTTGAATACCCAAACAGTACAGATGTAAGAGTCGCCTCCCTGGCTACCTTTAGTGGCCGGGAGTCTAACCTAACCCCCTGAGATGACAGCATCCCAATGGATCCATGAGGCCAAGCCTTTTTTCCTGAATACTCAGAAGACAGCACTTCCATAAAGGGACTACCTAGGTATACCTCTTTTATGTATACCACCATGTCTAGGGTCTATTTTAAACCTTTCACATTGGTGATGACAAATGGCATATGGGGTGCATATGGAAGCCAAGGAAGCATGAGGCTGTTTTGTTCCTAAGTTTATATCTTTGGCAATTTTGCTTATTCATGTGTCTCTTGCCACAATGTATCCTGTGCCACTAGTTACCACTTTTTCATTGGTGTCCTGCCTATTACATGTCACCTACTTATGGAGATCAACAGTCTATATTATTTTGATTTTAAGGTTTGGCATAATTTGTACTATTTACAATATTTTTATATTTGAACATATGTCCTGAGGTTGTTGGCCTAAATTTCCTAATTATAATTAGTAGTTGTTACAATTTCTATGTTTCATCCTGATATTCCTTTACTACAATTTGAATGATGTTCTTCTTCCTGCCTTTGGCAAGTAATAGCTACTATTTGTGTTATTGGTTTCTACCTCTCCTGTGATTTATCATAACTGTATCACACAATTGATTTACAGTGTGAGGAGAGTCCAATATTTGCAATCCGTAGTCATTGTTACAGTGTTTTCATAACAAATTTTCCTATTTCTCTACTAGGCTCAGTCTTTTCTTACAGGCAGATATTTATTTTGTGTTTACTCTAACTACAGGTAAGTAGTTCACAAGGCAAGATGAAGCAGTGAGAATTACGCATTTAATAAACACATATTGCCAGAGAACTGTTGGATTTTCAGACAATTTTTTTCTCCCTGTTTGATAGCAGGGTATGACTGACTGTTTTTGTTCACCAGTGTCCGGAATTTCAGTGCTTGTTCCAGCCTGGTGTCTGGAAATTATGCAATTGACAAGGTTCTGATTTAAAAGATCCATCCATTGAGTATTTCTGGAGAAGGACACTAACTTCTGTTTTTGCCATAATATGTTTATAATTGCCAGACCTTGTCTTTAGGTTTTAAAGCGGCACTGTTACAGTTTGTGGACTTTGATTAATTCACCAGCTGTGGCATGGTCGTTGGGGGCCAGGTAAAGGTGAGATTTACTCACCTAAACCTGTACATCACGGGTGCAACTATCTTGATCCAGCAGATCGTCTTCGGAGTCATCGCTATTGCTGTATTCTGGCGCATGCTCAAGAGTATAACATTGATGTCTATGGAGGATCCCACAAGACCGCGGGATCCTCCATAGACACAGCTAATTTCCTGCAGCCGTCAGAGGTGACCGCCTCACTTTAGGAAGCTTCTCCTCTAATCGGTTTTATTATTCTCCATAGCAAAACAGATTCAAGACTGGTGTCTCATTCAAACAGGAGATTAAGTTATATTAGTCCACACTTGTTCATTTTATAGCTTTGGTTATCATGACATTAATTCTAACTAGCAATATAATTCTATAGGGTATTCCTTACATTTGAGTACCAGGGGGTTGCTGACGAGCAGCCTCTGGGTTACAATTACTTGCCTCAATAGATATTTTAACAATATCCTATTGGTGATTTGTTTTGGCTTTTGATAAGACTTATTAGGTTTGTGCCACACAATGTTTTTTATGACTATTAGATGTATCTGAACTCCGTCCCTCCCACTATATATACTGCTTGGGTATTACGTATAAGTAAATACTGCCATGTTTGGTTAGGAAAAAAGGGAAATTGTTTCATACTTACCGTAATTAGTTTTTCCTGATTATTTCACATGGCAGCATTATGTCCCCACCCATCTACTTTGAGAGTTGCAAAGCTAGTTACAAAGACTGCCTAATGGAAAGTGGGTGGACCTATTTATACCAATTTCAGTCTTTTCTGCAGTGAAGGAAGGAGCTAACCAATAAGTAAATGCTGCGATATATTATGATCAAGAAACCTTCTTGGGGTAAAGTAGGGTAATGGGGAAGACAGGGTGGTAATATGGGAGACATAACTGACTGGTGGGAGGAGAAGATGGAGGGTAAAAAAAGTGACTAATCTGAAATCACTCCATTATACATTGAATACACCATTTATAATTAAGATATATGGTGTATTTAATGAAAAATATTTACTCAGTTTTCCTCTTTTCCAGCACTGCTTTGTGGGAGTTACTCTTCATGTAACACCCGCCTCCTGGCTGTCTTTCGCTCCTCCTGAAGTCTATTTTGATTTGCCCTGCTTGGGACGCATCCTCAAGTAGAGCAAATCTCATCAGTGACGTCGACACGCCAGCATCTGAACAGAGTGACATCATGTCACTCCATTCCTATACACCCTAGCCAGCACTAGAAGCTCAGCTATGGCTAGGGAGTTTCCATAGCAATCACATACACCGTAGTTGGTATGAAGAAGAGCAGAGAAACCTCACGTGGGTGGTCTTTTCTGCTCTCCCTTGTCAGACTGACAGCTAGGGGATAAGCCTATGTGTAAGCATGTTTTTCTCCCAATATATACATTTGCTAGCAAAACTGGTAGCACAATTAATAGATAGAATGTTATGCTCAATTTAATGAACATACATTGTTTGGGGCATGGCACATGCCCTTAAATACAAATATGTATAATATAACCGTGCAATCTGTCATTATCTCATGAGCTGTGTTTGAGCGATATCATGTTTGTGGGTAAAAGTGAGTGACTTTTTGCTTAAAGGACATCAAGTTATCACATTTTCGTTTTTTGATTTCTGATAATTATGATTTTATTTTTGAGAAATTTGACTTTATCTGGCTGAGAAGCCATGTTGTGTCAGATGTTACGATTATCTGACAAACTTCTGTTTAACCTGGAGAAAAAGGAAAAGTTCTTAAAGCAGGTATATTGAGAGTGAGAACCTAAGTATCACCCAGATGCCAACTCTCAAAACCCGCCAAAGATTTACCCATACAAAAGGTGAACAACTCAATCAAAAGGGTAAAAATTACAAATATTAAGAATCTTTAATCAGTATTGTATGTTAGACATATGATTATATGCTCAATGTGAAAAAAATAGTGATACAAAAAATGTCCAAGTGATTTAAAAAAGGGAGTCTGTCAAGCCTGCCTGATATGTCCTATGTATAGCTGCTATAAAAGTATCGGAGTACAAAGCAGCTGCTCCTGTAGCTATTCAGGTTCTCAAAGTTAAATATCGTTGGAATTTTTAAAAACAATTGTAGCTATTAGGGCAATTTTGTAACAACATCAATCAGGTCAATATATACACAAGATCTTAGAGTATCTATGATAGCAATACAGCTAAAGCAGGTATAAAGACGGCTACATAGAGGCACAGTGTTGGGGTGTTGGAGATGAATTACCTCCCCTTCCCTGTGCAGAGTGGGTGGCCGAGCTCCTCTTCGTCCTGTCAGTCCGGCCGGGTACCGCGCGGTACAGGAGATTCAGTTACCTGTTCCCGGCCAGACTGAAAGGAAGAGATGAATTCCTATCAAAGTATAATAGCTGAAGGGAGGGAATATAAGAAAAATAAGAAGCAAAAAGTAATAACTTGCTCCTCCCTACTTTATCAATGCATAAAGCTCAAAAATCAGGGTGTGGGAGATGAGGGTTAACAAATCTCCCCCTTTTTTGGTGGATTATCTCTTATATATTGCTCAGATGTAAAGCAAAGTATCTGGGAACAGCAAAAAGCCTGAGTAGGTATTAAGAAAGAATACTCTCCCCACCAGGACCAAAAACTGTGATTTCCCTAGTAAGATACTCGAGCACTGTGCTAAGGTATTTCACCCCACACTACTTGATAGATGAATTGCCAAACTACACCAATTATTAAGCCAAGTATAGAGTATTACAAATAAAGCCCTGGCTCCCTAAGCTTGTCCTGCAGTAAGATAGCTAATATAAAGCAGATCTGAAGTGTTAGTAATCAGGCTTCATAGAAACCCCTATAAAGTAAAAAAAATAGCCTAACAGCAGCGTCTTAGCTCGACGCGCGTTTCGGCGCTATGTTGCATCTTTATCAAGAGCATTAATATTTGTAATTTTTACCCTTTTGATTAAGTTGTTCACGTTTTGTATGGGTAAATCTTTGGCGAGTTTTGAGAGTTGGTATCTGGGTGATACTAGGTTCTCGCTCTCAATATACCTGCTTTAAGAACTTTTCCTTTTTCACTTAAATGATTTACCTGGGTTATGCCCAATTTTACCCATTTAGTCCTCTTTTTGACTTCAGGGTCAGTTTATCCTGACCTTCTAGTCCCCTCCTTTTTAACTTTTTTCTGTTTAACCTAACTTGCCTACTGCTGTAATTTAACATAGAGCAATCACAGCAGCTAATTATTAAAAAAACAAAAAAACATTTTCATTCAAATTCGTTAACTATAATTAATGTTTAAAAGTAGAAAAGTTAAATATGATGACAGTTGTCCTTTAATAGTGCACCTAAATTGTCTCAATGCTTTAATACAAAATATTAGGAGTGTTACAAAAAAAACAAAAAACAAAACTTCAGTGGGGCATAGCTTGGTCGATTTGGTGGCAAGTAAATTTTAGTTCCAGCAACTAGCTTAAGACCAGAAATTGTGAGTCCTGCAATACACCTCGACAATTAAGGAGATGAAAGAAAGAAACTTGCACAAAGTTGTTATTGTCATTGCAGTATTGTGTCCATTATCACACATCGCTACAACCAATTTCAAAGTTAGGATGTTACCTGTGACGATGTCCTGCATTTGGCTAAACATAGTTCAAAATGATCTTCAACTGCCAGAAATAGGTTTTGAAAAGCCATGGCTGCACGATTTAGGAAACGCTCCAACAGAAGTTGCTGTGAACAAAAAACAAGATTACTGCGAGTTCAAATGGCATCAAATAGATGCAAAAAAAAAAAAAGATAATTCCTGATTGCAGTAATGTGTATTTAGAATTTAAAATATTAACTTAACACAATGAGTAATATATAAACATGAAAGCAAAATATTCTTGTTTAAATCCTGACTTACTATTACATACCAGATGTTATGTATTTGAACATATATGAGGACACTCAAAGCTGTGAAAGCCCCCAAGATAAAAATCAACTTTTAATTACTGTGTTTATGTGTTAATTACTTTGATTTGAACACACGTACTGCAATACAGAAATAATTATGACAATCTGATGGAGGAATACTCACGATAACCCCAAAACTAATATATAGTATTAAATAGTATACGTGCCAACCTGCAATAACATTTTTCCTTGGTAATTAGTTTAGAAAAATCAGAAAACTGCAACAAGATGCATAAAAGCTAGTAATTGGGTAGGTTACCTGCATAAGTTAACAAAATCATGTTAAGTATGCAAATTATATTTCACGAAAATGGTTGTTTGCAAAAGATGACTTTAGCATAGAGTATCAAAGGGTTATTTGCACAGAGCAGCAGGACATGCTGGGATATTTTAAAGCGATACTGTGGGTACCATAAGCACTAATGCTCATTGTAATGGTTACTGGGCAAAGATTATTTTTGTTGCCACTGCTGGTTTGAGGAAAAAATAAATAAAAAAAAGTTGAATTACTCCTGGCACTTAAAGCATGCTGTCTCTACTGTAGCTTATCTAATGCAAAGTGGTATTTCGCCATTATCCATGCAACAGCGGTGGCATTAACAGGCTGGTGAAAAGGACAGGGGGAGGTTTAGCACTCGTAGCTTATCATTGCCACCTAAGGATATTAAATAATAATAATATTACCGCATTTTCCAGCGTATAAGACGACTTTTTACCCCTGGAAAATCTTTTCCAAAGTGGGGGGTCGTCTTATACGCCGGCCCTTCTAATGCTGCAGCCGCCCAAGCGCTCTATATAGAGCGCTCAAACGGCTGCCGCACTGCCTCTCTTACCTCCCCTTCCCTGTGCAGAGTGGGTGGCCGAGCTCCTCTTCGTCCTGTCAGTCCGGCCGGGTACCGCGCGGTACAGGAGATTCAGTTACCTGTTCCAGGCCAGACTGAAAGGAAGTGAGCACATTAATTATAGTTAACTGAGTGCTCACTTCCTTTCAGTCTGGCCGGGAACAGGTAACTGAATCTCCTGTACCGAGCGGTACCCGGCCGGACTGACAGGACGAAGAGGAGCTCGGCCACCCACTCTGCACAGGAAGGGGAGGTGAGAAGGAGGGAGGGGGGAGTAAAAAGAATGGAGGGTGGGGGTTAGGGGTGGTAAAAAATGGAGGGGGGAGTAAAAAGAATGGAGGGGGGATTAAAAAGAATGGGGATTAAAAATTGGAGGGTGAGTAAAAAAAATGGAGGGGGATTAAAAAGAATGGAGGGGGGTTAAAAAGAATGGAGGGGGTTAAAAAGAATGGGGATTAAAAAGAATGGAGGGGGAGATTAAAAAGAATGGAGGGGGGATTAAAAAAAGAATGGAGGGGGGGATTAAAAAAAGAATGGAGGGGGGAGTAAAAAGAATATATCGCAATTAGCTTCCTGTGTGATATACCAGCAGGCATGGATTATATGCTCAAAAACAGCCTGGCACATACCTGGGCTTTAAATGCTATTTCAAATTATCATTATTTAAAGGACCACTCTAGGCACTCAGACCACTTCAGCTTAATGAAGTGGTCTGGGTGCCAGGTCCAGCTAGGATTAACCCATTTTTTTATAAATATAGCAGTTTCAGAGAAACTGCTGTGTTTATAAATGGGTTAATCCTTCCTCCAATTCCTCTAGTGGCTGTCTCATTGACAGCCGCTAAAGGCGCTTGCGTGATTCTCACTGTGAAAATCACAGTGAGAGCACGCAAGCGTCCATAGGAAAGCATTGTAAATGTTTTCCTATGCGACCGGCTGAATGCGTGCGCAGCTCTTGCCGCCCGTGCGCATTCAGCCGAATGGGAGGAACGGAGGAGGATCGGAGGAGGAGAGCTCCCCGCCCAGCGCTGGAAAAAGGTACGTTTTTACCACTTTCCTCTCCCCAGAGCCGGGCGGGAGGGGGACCCTGAAGGTGGGGGCACCCTCAGGGCACTATAGTGCCAGGAATACGAGTATGTTTTCCTGGCACTATAGTGGTCCTTTAATGTCTTGCTGTGTAGCTCTGTCTGCTCACTGTACATCATGGCTAATTTTTATTTGGTGTGCATTGGAAGAGGGGTAGTCTTATACGGCGAGTATATCCCAAACTCTATATTTTAACTGGAAAAGTTGGGGGTCGTCTTATACGCACAGTCGTCTTATACGCCGGAAAATACGGTAGCTGTTAGCCAAAACAATACGCTACACTACAGTATAAGTACAAAACAATGTAACTCTTTAATAATGCATTTATAGTGGAGACATTAGATCAGAGGTAAGCTGTGAACAACATACCTTGTTAGGTTGCAGGCAACATGATACACAGTATTCATATACATTGCAGCACCCATTGGGTAGGCAGCTCTCACAGCTATAGAGTCTCGTACTGGCAATATTGATGTTACAGCAGCCATTTGCCAGTAGCTCTTTGCGCTCACAAACATAACCTGTTCAGGGGAAATCACATAGTAAGTAAATGTACTTGTTAGAAAAAGCAAATCCTCTTGGTTGCTTGTTATTAAAAGCGTAGCAATGACTTACAGTGGTGTAAATTTTACCCCCTACAAACACGTTTATAAGGTGTAACGGCACCCCGGGCATAAAAGGGGTTAAACCGCCATTTAGTAGATCTTCCCTTTCAGAGACACAGGCACAGCTACTGTAGACACCAATCCACCGAACCGTAGAAGCATATGAATGCCGTAAACAGCTGAACCGGAACAACACGAATACTGGAAACAGCCGAACAGGAAAAGCCTACAATCAGCTTACACTCCTGGCAATCAGCATACAATCCAATTCCCCCAATAACGAGACGACACTTCGTTTTGAGGTCAAGCAGGAACAGCCAGAGCTGTGGGTTTATTGTTCTTATATACACATTCTTACACATTAGTACCACCCACAGGGTTTTGGAAAACAACCAATAAACACGTACAATACACTCAGACACTCCCACACAAAATCCTCCCCTCTGCCTGTGATACAATTACCTTACACAATGGGTAATGTAATTATCACAGCCAGAGAAATACAGTTTTTCCACATTATTCATAACTTGAAAAGTATGCATCACATTCACATAAAACTTATCAGCATACTCCAAATAAAAACATATGTCAAAATCATCCAAATTGATCCATTGGTTTAAAAGATAGATCAAAGTCCTTTCTGACCAAATGAAGCATGGCTTTTCTGCCCAAAACCAGTTCCACAGAGTCTTCTATCCTGGAGATAATTGGGAAGTAATCCAATTATCTCCAAAAACAGAGGCAAAACTCCATTAACCACATGGCAGTAAAAAGACAGTAAAAGACATAAAATCACATACTGTTACATTCATCACATAGAACATACACATTCTACCTATCCCCAGATAGCATTATTACCGGATAGCGCTCAGATCACATGCATACAGTTCAATCGCCATGGAGCCAAAGTCTTTCCCATAGTCTTTCGGTATACGAATGGGCTCCATGGCTAAGCTATCTGGGGTAACCCTGCTCACATAGGGAGAATTAAAGGTTTTTAATGCAGGGCCATAGTCCAGCGGCAAGAGGTGGGCAACCAGGCTCCTACAGTGGTGAGGTTGGTTCCGCTACATAAGGCTTCAATAATCATGGGAAAACTACATCAACCTACAACTCTGTCAGTTAAGCTGTTCTGTTTGTGGAAATAAAAATCAAGCTACATGAGCTTATATGGCACCGAATCCTAAATTAATGCACCATACTGAAGATAATTGGGATGGCGAGACAGAACATCTAGACAGTTGGGAGTCCTGTATGCACAAGTGTGTAGATCTACAACCTACAAACTGAAAATTAAAGCATTAATGTGTAAAAAGAATAAATTAAACCACAACAACCATCAGAAGAGATAGCAACATAAACACTGTGTCATTCCTTAATCCCCTACAGGAATATTCACTAAAGTGTGATTTTTCTGGAATTAAATTTGAATTTCAAATCTTTGGCCAAAGTAGCCCCAAATCATTTTTTTTTTCTTTTTTTAAACTGTATTACTGCAGCCTAGTTTCAAAATAGTTTATGGCATTGTGAAGGAATCCGTCTGATATTAAATTCTAATGGCTAAAACAATATGTGATCAAGTCTAATAAGTGAAGAAACGGCTCTCAGTAACCCTTTTTTTTCCAAATATTGTAAATTAGCAGCAACTAAATCAAGCGTCAAGACTCCAAAACAATCACAATGAACAATACAAATGTAAGGTGTGCTGTGCACGGTGTCTGGGATCACACACAATTCTATACATTCACAGTATAATGAGCAGGTATGCACAGAAATACGTAGAAAAAGAAGGGGAAAATATACACACTGTAAATTCACAAAACAAACAAAGCAAAGCATTGGGGAAATAGCACTCCCAAACAAATAGATAGAATTCTGCTCAGGACAAAACGCTCAACTAAACACTCTTTTTTTAAGCTGCTCATCCAGAGGTAAAGATGACGCTTTGCTGTGGGATCTATTTTATGTTATTTTAAATGTTGCTGATTATTAAAGTGAATTACTTACCTGCACATCGTTCCTGTGGACCTGTTGATCTTACTCTCTTTTTATATGCATTGCTGAGGATGCCTGCACATTAAACTGTGAGTGTGTATATAACAACTATGTTTGATCACAGTCACATGTGCTTTAAAAAAAAAAAAAGAGTTAAAAGGTACAGCGCACCTTATATTTGTATTACATATTTCATTTATACCTACAGAGATATTTTAAAAAAACAAAACACAAAATTCCGTATATTTAGAAAATGAACAACAGTATATTTCACATTCACATAACATAATATTCATGGAATAAACACCATTAAGGTAGGAGAAGCTATGATTAATGGAATGAGTTGTGATAAAAAAAATTTTTTGGAATATGCTCGGCAGATGCGCAAGAGGAGTCATTATCTGGCTGGTTAGTCCCATGTTTTGGCTGAAGAATGGCCTTATGTCATGTATTATAACTGTGAATTATAATTTCATGTTGTGGTTTCATGTTCTAATTGAAGATGGACTGGGCATTTCCAGTGTTTGGAAACAATATACGCCTCTTTAGCAAACAGATGCTAATGAGATCACAGTCCCCAATGGATTTATGCATACTGGATATAGTGAGAGAATGTCCTGCAGCTAAATTACTTACACTCATTATTTTAGCCTAGCTCAGCACAGAGTAAGCACTGCTTCATTGCTTTAAAAGCAGATTGTTCGATGTTTTATGTGGACTGCAAAAAATATTCCTGAGATGCCATAACTTGGGATTTGGATCCCATAAATGCTAAAGCAATAATGTGTAAAAATTTTAATTACGGTTACTCAGCCACTATAGAAGTACTTAATAATGGAAAATAACAGGGGTCAGAATTGACACAACAGATTGCTTCAGTGTGACATGTTTCAAACTGTAGAATTGGGATGTTTATATAATGCAGACGACAATTGTAAAAAAAAAAGCGCCATGTTAAAGTCTGCAATTGAGATATATGCTCAAGTTAGAGTTTCTTCGATTTCTATATATATTAGGGCTATTTGTATTATGTCTTTGCCTTTTCAAGCTTATGTAATATATTTGAGATATACATACAGGTCCCAAGAACAAAATTGTATATTGTTATGCGACGTGAATGCAATGTACTTACTGTGATGTAACAGAGTATATGTAAAACGTAAAAAAAAAAATCCTCTCGGCACTAGCCATCGTTTTTATGTTGTAGGTTTTGACGATTTAAACTGTGATAAAGAGCTCAACTTCACGAGTATACGAACTCCAGATAATGTATAAAACTATATAATTGAGAAACAAAATATATGGAGATTCATTGTAATATATTGACATACCATTTTTGGTTTGCTGTGACTTGAAAGGTGATGTTGAACCCAAATGTTTATTATTTGTTTAATATTTGTCAAATTTGCAAAATTATAATAAAAAATGAATCTAAAAAAAAAATCCTAATAAAAATTAAATTGGGGGAAAAAATTTCCTCTCGACACAAACCATCGGCAAGTGAAAATGTGTACACTATAGTATAAACATATCAGAAGTTTTCCATTTCAGAGTGGCTAATAAGAGGTCAAATGTACCCCTTCTTATGTGTACAACTTGCTGAAATCAAGTGGTGATGAGATATTGAGGATGGTGGATTGTGGACTCAATGCGGACTGTGATTATCTTCTCACGTGTTGAAGTGTTTTGATATTTTATTTTGGATTTGCCAAAGAAGAATACAAATTATCTATTATCCCTGTGTGGTTATAATTACTTAATCTGGATAACTTGCATTTATTGTAACTCTGGGAAACTCCTCCTGTGAAGTCATCAATTACTAATGACCTATGTCCATTCATAGGGAAGCAATGGGACACACCAACAATGCTTCTCACAAGGAGGCACTGAAAGCGATAAGCACTCACATCTGCATAGAACTATAGTCCAAAATGAGTGAGGCAGGAAACCTCACCAGCTGTCTGCACACCAGTAGCCACTGCAGCATCACTGATGGTTTGGGATATAAAATAGGCGAGAATTGAATGGCAAGCTTTCACAGAGTTTGAAAACGCATACTCTGCATGCATGCACAATGTCGTGTTTACTACTCCAAAGAAGCATTTAACTTGGGGATATGGCCGAGTGCCACGCATGCACGTTAAGTCTCCAATGCTTATCTATGAGAAGCATAGGATTGGACCGATGTCATTACACTAACTGACTTCAAAGGGTGCAGAGCGGTCGGCCGCGCAGGATTAAAGGTAAGTAAATATTTCTTTTTATAAAAATTTGGAATATAAAGGTGGTACAATAAATATATATAATGAAACGGACATAGAAGAATTAGAAAGAAACAGAAAAAAGTTAATTTATTTCATACAGTGTTCCTTTAACTCAGCACTTACCACCCTGTAGCAAACTCCTAACTACAGGCACCAAATTATCTACTGGTCCCAAGAGATGTACTCCATGAATACAGAACTGTCCTTTTTGTCTCACACAGACATTCTAGAAATTGACCAAGCTACTCCAGCAGCTTCAGTTTTAGAATACATTTCAGTGTGCTGTGTATATATATATATATATATATATATATATATATATATATATATAGTGTATCTTTGGTAGACTTGCTGGATCCATGCACCAAAGACTAGATAATTGTACTGCAGCTTAGAATTTCTTACGGTTCATTTATTAACATTATCTGCTCACCTGGTACATCTCTTCTATGTTGCAAATGTTATATAGATGACATTTTCCAAACATGAATGCATGTCTTACCAAGATCATCTGTGATGAGCAGTTTTCCCTGCACAGAATTGCGACACTGGTTGCTGACCCTGCTGCTGTTGCCCAAATTGAACTGGACCTTCCATCGAATAGCCTGGTCTTGATCATGTGCCTGAAGCAGTGTGCGATCCCTTACTATTCTTTCTTCCTAGTAAAAGGAAATTTACATATATGTTTAAACATGAATATTTGGCTTTACATCTGAAATCATAGTTGGAGAGGTCTGTATCCCTAAAGGAACACTAGAGGTTTAGGAATATAAACATGTATTCGTAACACTAGAGAGTTGTTATCATTTAGATATCTGGGCCCACCTAAATTAGAGAAATAAACCAATTTACTTATCTTTCATCCCTCGCAACTCTGGTCTCCATTCAGCCGTCCCGCCTCCGAAGCTGAGATATTCAAACCTGATTATCTCAGCCAATCCATTGAGTAGCTGGTGAGCAAAAATCAGCAACTCCACATAGAGATGCATTGAATCCCTCTAGTAGCCGTCGAAGGCGAGTTGTCAGAATGTCTCACTAATGGCTTTTGGATTTGTATTTATTTTTTTACACTCTTTTACCTTTATTAAAAAAATTATTAAAAATAAATAAAATAAAAGATTTCTAAAGATAAAATACATTAACAAGATGTTAGACATATTTCACAATCTTACAAATTTTGTAGAAGACAACTCTTCACAGTTTTGTAACACTTTATAACAAATTGTTTAAAATTATATAGAGCATGTTGTGGGCAAGAAGAACTAAGGGTATCTACTTATCTGTAGGAACAATCCCTATCTGGCCCTTACTCAGCCTAGGCCTGCCCCACTCCTCTCCCTATCACTACCTCAGTAACAAAAACTCTCTACTCTCCCTATCAAAACCCTTTTTTACCCAATCCATGTTCCTATCTTTTCCTTATCTATCCATCTAAAAATAGAAGGGAAAAAAGGGGAAAGGGAGCAGAAGAAAGGCAGAGGAAGAGAAAAAAATAAAAAAAATAAAAAACATAAATAAATGAGTAAATAAGTTCTAGTCAACTTATTACCCTAACTTAGATCACCATGATTGTCATATGCACAACCCTAATTCTGTTGGGAGCGATTTATGTTTTTTTTATTTGATAATCAGATTACTTTTCAATCGAATTTGTTAGTAGATAGTTTTCTTTTTAAGATACATTATTGTTCAAAGGGTATTCAGTATGAAACAGGGATTAGTTCTTTAGCATGATGCTGTATTCGTGCAATATTTACATTTTTGGTGAATGAATTCCATTAATCCAAGCTAATTGAACTTGTGTCTGAAGAGACAACTTACACTTTTTCACAGGTAAGATGTTATAAATATACAAACCTCAGAAAAAAGGATATGTTATTCTGCAAATTTACATACACACAATAAACAACTTACTTTAAAGGGTTATTCCAAGCACCATGACCACTTCTGTGATTTGAAGTCAGTATTTGCAACTTTTCAATATGAAACTCTGCACATACGGAGATATTTTATATTGCTGTCAGAGGAGTAACTCCACATCTGGCAGCATCATTAGAATGTCATTAGCCAGCCCTGAACAAGAGTTTTAGGCTGGCTTATGTCAATTCTGTGCATATTCTTTGCGCAGATGGTGATTCATTGGCTGAGAGTGCTAGTCTGACGCTTTCAGGGAATTAATGACCAGTGGGATGGGCATCCAGCTCCTGCAGCTCTGGAGAAGCCAGATGTGCATCACAGATTGTGTGGTGCCAGCTGGTACCCAGATGAGAGGGCAAACCATTGTAGTTTAAGTTGTTTGTTTTTTTAAGATAAATGCATATGTGCAATAGGAAGCATGACCAGTCAACTATCATGCACAATAGTTGATGGGAAACATCACAAGGGGGTAGCAGAAGCTGCTTGAAACTCTGCACTTACACTCATTATTTTAGCCTAGCTCAGCACAGAGTAAGCACTGCTTCATTGCTTTAAAAGCAGATTGTTCAATGTTTTATGTGGACTGTTTTATGTGAGCTACTGACACAAATCATCTTGTACACAGGACAACATAGTATCTACTCTGATATCTTTTAACTGCTTTGAAATGTGAATGCTAAAACACAGGCTGTATAAGTTTTTCTTAAAGATTCTATCTTCATAAAAATAAAAAAAATAAAAAATGAAATGCTGGTGTGAAAAGAGCTAATAGCTAAGTAAGATGGAGTTCAGGATAATGTACAGCTGCGAAAGAAAAATAATAATAATCAAAATTCATGTTGCTCTAAGGCAGCGTTTCCCAATTGGTGTTCCGCCCAAAAAATGAAGAAAACAAAATGGCTGCGGGCGGTGAGGGAGCAGTGAGCTCTAATCTCCCTGCTCAGCTCCCTCGCACAGCAGTGATGCCGGAGCCGGAATATGACGTCACTCTGGCATCACTAGGAGGCACGCATCACTGCTCCCTCGACGCCCACGGCCATTTTTTGGGGGGGTTTGCAGCCAACTCCACTGGACCCCAGGGACTCCATGCCAGCACTCCTAAAGGTAGGGGGGCTGGGTGGAGAAAAGAAAAAAAAGTTGTATGTGTGTCTGTTAGGGAGTGTTTGTCAGTGAGAGTGAATGTGTGCTTGTCAGTGAATGTATGTGTTTGGCAATGAGAATGTATCTGTTACATAGTTACAGAGCTGAAAAGAGACTTGCGTCCATCAAGTTCAGCCTTCCTCACATTTGTTTTTTGCCGTTAATCCAAAAGAAGGCAAAAAAAACCAGTTTGAAGCACAATTTTGCAACAAGCTTGGAAAAAAATGGCAGTCAGATTTATCCTTGGATCAAGCAGTTATTACCCTACATTGAAAGATTATCTCCTTGAATATTCTGTTTTTGCAAGTATGCATCTAGTAGCTGTTTGAACATCTGTATGGACTCTGATAAAACCACTTCTTCAGGCAGAGAATTCCACATCCCGATTGTTCTTACAGTAAAAAAACCTTTCCTTTGCCTTAGACGAAATCTTCTTTCTTCCAGTCTAAACGCATGGCCTCGTGTCCTATGTAAAGTCCGGTTTGTGAATAGATTTCCACACAATGGTTTGTATTGGCCCCGAATATATTTGTATAATGTTATCATATCCCCTCTCAGGCGACGTTTTTCTAAACTAAATAGGTTTAAATTTGTTAACCTTTCTTCATAGCTGATATGTTCCATTCCTTTTATTAATTTTGTAGCCCGCCTCTGCACTTTTTCTAGTGCCATAATATCCTTCTTTAGAACAGGTGCCCAAAATTGCACAGCATATTCAATATGTGGTCTTACCAGTGATTTATAAAGAGGCAAAATGATATTCTCGTCCCGAGAATGAATGCCCTTTTTCATGCATGACAATACCTTACTGGCCTTGGCCACTGCTGATTGACATTGCATATTGTTTTAAATGCCATTTTCTTATTTTTAATCTCTTGTTTTACTTCTCTACTAAGCCACATTGGTTTTAATTTGTTTCTTTTATATTTATTTCCCAATGGTACATACTGAGAAATGTACCCTTCTAATATTTGTTGGAAGATGATCCATTTATCCTCAGTGTTCTTTTCGCTAAAGAGTTTATGCCAGTCAATATATTGTAAAGCTTCCCTTAACTTATTGAAATTGGCCTTTTTAAAATTATATGTTTTAGTATTCCCCATGTGCTTTTGTTTTTTTGAGTTTATTTCAAAGGACACTATATTGTGATCACTAATTCTCAACTGCTCACCTACTTGAATGTTGGTCAAAAGATCAACGTTGTTTGTTAAAACCAGGTCCAGACATGCGTCCATTCTAGCTGGTGCTTGTGCAAGTTGTGATATGAAGGTGTCATTTAACAAGTTTAAAAACCTAATTCCCTTTGCTGAGCTACTAGTCCCTCTGTCCCAATTTATGTCCGGGTAATTAGAATCTCCAATAATTAAAGTGTTACCCAGATTTGCAGCTTTCTCAATTTGCTCAAAAAGCTGTTGTTCCTCATCAATATTAACATTAGGTGGTTTATAACATATCCCAACCAATAGTTGGTTTCCCTTCTTTTCCCCCAAGCAGATATTTACCCATAAAGCTTCCACATTTTCCTCATCGCATTCCACTTGCTTAAGATTTGGCTTTAAATCATGGTTGACATACAAACATACCCCACCACCCTTCTTGTTTTTCCTATCCTTCCTAAATAACATGTTCTTATCAATGAGAGTGTATATGTGTTTGTATGTGTGTCTGTAAAAGAGTGTGTGTTTGTCAGTGAGAGTATGTGTGTCTGTAAAAGAGTGTGTTTGTCAGTGAGAGTGCATGTCAAAGAGTGTGTGTATCTGTGTCAAGGTTTGTGTATGTGTCGCTGTGTGCATCTAAGTATGTGTATGTGCCAGTATGTATCAGTGTGTTTGTATGTGCCTGTGTGTGTGTGTATCTGTGGGTGCAAGAGTGTGTATGTCACTGTGTGTATCCGAGTTAGGGATCGACCGATTATCGGTTTTACCGATATAATCGGCCGATATTCTGTTTTTTCGACAATATCGGTATCGGCCAATTCAGATACCGATATTGCCGATAATACCTCCTAGGACCGCCAGGCTCATAACAAGCCAGGCGGTCCTGGAGGGGCTGGCAGCAAGTGTTTACTCACCTCCCAGCAGCTCCCCAGTGTAAGTCTCGCGAGACCCGCGGCCGTCAGAGCATTGCCACGGGTTACGCGAGACTTACACTGGGGACCTGGATGAGCTGCTGAGAGGTAAGTAAACGCTTGCTGCCGCCCCCCCCACAGCTCAGCCAATGCCACTGAACCACCAGGGACTGTCATATCTCCCCTCCCTGGCCAGGCAACAAGCAGGGAGGGGGGACAACAAAAATAAATAATAATAATTAAATATAAAAAATAAATAATAACTTAATAAAAAACGCCCCCTCACACACACACACACACACACACACTCCATTATATACACATACTACACAAACACACTGTATAGTGTGTATATATACAGTGTAGTGTGTGTATATAATGCAGTGTATTATATAAACACACTGCATTATATACACACTATACAAACACACTGCATTATATACACACACTATACAAACACACACTCTGCATTATATACACACACTACACAAACACACTGCATTATATGCACACACAATACAAACACACACATTCTGCATTATATACACACTACACAAACACACTATATATAATGCAGTGTGTTTGTGTAGTGTGTGTATATAATGCAGTGTGTTTGTGTAGTGTGTATATAATGCAGTGTGTTTGTATAGTGTGTATATAATGCAGTGTGTTTATATGATGCACACTACACAAACACACTGCATTATATGCACACACTACACAAACACACTGCATTATATACACACACTACACAAACACACACACTACACAAACACTACACAAACACACTGCATTATATACACACACTATACAAACACACACACTCTACATTATATACATACACACACTACACAATCACACTGTATATAACGCAGTGTGTTTGTGTAGTGTGTTTATATAATGTAGTGTGTTTGTGTAGTGTGTGTAGTGTGTGTATATAATGCAGTGTGTTTGCATAGTGTGTTTAAATAATGCAGTGTGTGTGTGTAGTGTGTTTATATATTGCAGTGTGTTTGTGTGGTGTGTGTATATAATGCAGTGTGTTTGTGTAGTGTGTTTATATAATGCACACTACAAACACACTGTATATATAAAACGGTGCAATTGGTGGTGGTGGTGGGGGGGGGTTCTATGATGTTGATACACTATGTCAAAGGGTTCCACAGGAAAAATTAATTGGGAAACCCTGCTCTAGGGTCATACAACCACAAAACAATTATAAGCACAGCACAAAACTTGCTAAAAAAAAAACAAACAAACAAACACAAAGCCATTTTCTTTCTCCAAATGGACAAAAAAAAACTGTGAAAATTGCCTTATTTTGACAAGAATGGCAATTCTCTAATGCAGCGTTAAGGGGTTAAGTAGCTTTTATAGTAAGAAGGCATTTGAGCACAATTGGAAAAGCACGGCTAGTTTTCAGGCATGCATCGAAGATTTAAACAGCTGTGTTTACGGCATGTTAGAGTAACTACTTTGCAGCTATGATGTGGAATGAGTGTTTCCTTCCTTAGAACTTCGTATAGTTAGTTGTAATTCAGTCTACTGTGAATGCTTGTTCAATCACTGTCATTATGCAGACCTAACCAATATAGATAGGTTTTATTAGTCCAGACTAGTTGTAGGACAGGCCCGGACTGGCCATCGGGCAAATGCCCGGTGGGCTGCGATGTCCACGAGCCAAGGCCGGCAGGGGAGATCACAGGATCTCCCCTTCCAGCCCCTGCAGGGCCAGAGCTATCAGAGTGCTGGCCCTGCTGTCTACCTTAATGGGCCAGTGGAGAGATCAAAGATCTCCCTCACTGTCCCACAGGCACTTTACTGGACAGTCGGGAGGTAGGAGGGAGGACCTGTCTATCTAGCAGCTCCTCCAGGTTCTTCCTCTCGCAAGGTCAGAGCGTTGCCGCAGTTACAGAGTAAACTCACCACCGGATCACCAGGGCTGCAATCTCCCCTCTCCCTGGGCAAAGGTAAGAAGGGAGGGGGGAATATAACTAAAAAAAGAAATTAAAATGCATATAAGTAGCCATGTATTTAAGTACATGGTTTATTTATTTATTTAAAAAAAAAAATATATATATATATATATATATATATATATTTGCCTATATCTGCACCCTCACACACACACACTGCACCACAGACACGCACATTATGCCTTATACACACACTGCACCCCTCTCTCTCACTCACACACACACACACACACAAATACAATGCATCCTTCACACACTGCAGCCCTCTCACACACACACTACATTCCTTGTAAACACTCTGGATCCTCTACACACACACACACTAGATCCCCTATACACACTCTGGATTCTCTACACATACAAAAGATCACCTGTAGACACACAGTGCACCCCCCCCCACACACACACACACACACACACAACATGCCTTATACACACTACACCACTTACAAACACTACATCCCGTGTAAACACTCTGGATCCTCTACACATACACACAAGAGATCCCCTATAGACATACACATTTCTGACATACACACTCTGGATCACCTATGCACAGACTAGATGCTCTACACTCAAACACGCACACTACATTCCCTAAACACACACTCTCTACAATTCATACAAACACTACATCACTTACACACACACATATATATATATATATGCTACAGTCTCTTTGCACACACTTGTTTCACCACCTATACACACACACACTCTCTCTCTCACACTCTTCAATCCCTAGTCACACATATTACACCACAAACACATCACAACTGAAACCGACCAATTTACACAAAACACCAGACCACAATCATGCTCATTCTACAAACAAGCAATCCCACAAGCAGCCTCCAAACACATGCACAATTCACTTTACTTGCCATTTTGTCCTCTGGTATCTCACTTATGGAGACACCAGAGACCGAAAAAATGCAGGGCCTTTTTCTCATGCTAGAGCTCTTCAGCATAGCTCTGTGCATGGGCTGCTCTGGAAGAGCATTGTACCAAAATGCCCGGGCTGATTTTTTTTTCCTAGTCCCTGCCTGCTGAAATTGAAATTTTGCCCAAAAAAGGGTCAAATCTGCCGAAAATGACACGCTTCCCCTACCCAGAGTACTGCACGCAGGGTGTCATTTTCGGCAGATTTGACCCTTTTTTGGGCAAAATTTCAGTGCATCCCTAGTTAGTTTGGAATGATCTCCCTGAAGTAAACCCATGTTGTCTCTGATCTTGAAATCAATGTGATTTTAGATGTTCAACAATCCTATCCTTTAACATGGTTTCCATTACTTTCCCCACTACTGAAGTAACAATCACTGGTCTATAGCCCGACACCTCCCTACTACCTTTCTTGAGAATTGCCACAACATTCACTAATTTCCAAACTTCTGGAACAACACCCATTAACAATGATTGGTTAAATAAATCCATTAATAACTTTGGGTGTAGCCCAACTGCCCCTTAGTCTTTACTTTAGACCAGTGTTTCCCAACCCAGTCCTCAAGGCACACCTACCAGTCCAGGATTTAGGGATTACCCAGTTGTGTCTAAGGTGTTTTTACAAAGAAGAAAAAAAACACCTTAGACACAACTGGGTAATCCCTAAATCCTGGACTGGTAGGTGTGCCTTGAGGACTGGGTTGGGAAACACTGCTTTAGACAGCTGAAATAGAACCTATTTACTTTCCTTTTCTCACGTTTGCATCTAAAATGTTGTAGCTGACTTGGCTATTTTCTTTTCTGGGTAAGTTTGGAAGCTTTTATAACTTGCTTTGGTTCTTCCTGCCGAATTGTATCCATCGATACCACAGTGGTTTGTTCAAGTTTTTGCTCTTACTGACCATCCGAGTTCTCTTGCCTTCACTAGTGCAACTTCTAAAAAAATCCAATTTCACCTGAACTCCATTTAAACTGCTCCAGTCTGATAATGACTTCTTTACACATATTTTATCTGATAATTATAGTTAAAGGAACTCTATAGTGTTCGGAATACAAAACTATATTGTAGTTTTTTACATAGCAGGGTTAAAGGGTTGTAGGCACCCAGATCACTTTTTATAAACCGCAATAATTACCTGCTGGGGTTAACTCCTCCCCTAGTGACGCTCTAACAGACAGAGGGACTTCCGCTGGACGTCCTTACGCTATGAATGAAGATTTCCAGCGTCACTGGAATTCCCATAGGAAAGTATTAAATCCTAATATGAGCGCAGCCATTACTGCACATGCACATTAGGTCTCCCCCGCCATACATAGGAGGGAAAAAGCATAGGCGGAGCTGTGCCTACGTTGAGGGACATCAGCGCTGCACCAGGTAAGTGACAGAAGGGGTAATTAATCTCATCTGCACCATGGGGGTGGGGGCAGTTTGTTTTCCTGACACTATAGTTTCCCTTTAAGGGGACAGTGACACAGCACCCACACTACCTCACTGAGGGGAAGTGGACTAGGTGCCTAAAGTGTACCTTTAATGTATTGCTTTCTTCAAATGTAAATTATTTAGATTTATTGCACTCACTACCACATTTACTATACATAATATATATTATGTAAAGTAAGTCTTTCCTGCAAGTTTGAGTACACTAAAGACAAGTTTATGTTTTCCACTTATGACTAAGGATAAGTCATCATCAAACGCGTAGAGACTTTTCCTTTTTCGAACAAGTTTAGCTTTATTTCATGGCATTTCATTCTCAGGAACACTCTACTTGGTGCAATGTCTATAAATGGATATAGGGTCACCATACAACCAAAAACACATCATTAACCTTTACTCACCTGCTTGAAAGTGCTCGTGAGAAAGTAGATGAGGGACAGCCCAAACACAATACCAAGAACCCATCTCTTGCGCAGAATTTTCCTCCACACCATAGAAAATAAGTTAACCATGGCAAATATTCCTGAATTTATGGCTACAGAGCCAAGTCTATCCTATATTTTTATTCTCCGCCAATTACTGTTCATCTATAGCTATACAACTAATTGTAAATCACACTTACAATGGCGACCATCGGCGGTCTCCAAAAAGTAGTCATGACGCCAAATAATATATTACGCTAACCTGAGATATAAATTGTTTACATTGTATTTAGCAAATCTAGAATGTCCTGTGTTTCTGATAAATTCGAAAGTGTGTGCATATATAAATATACACTACACTTTCTGAGCAAATATAATGTATTTAATGCCAATATTTATTATACTAGTGTTCTTGAATTTCCCTTAGCACTTACATATAGCACACCTTCTATACCTATCTTTCATTATTAGAAGAATATATTTAAATATATATATTCTTATATACACACACAATATATCATTAACAATACTGATCTCTCCTTACACCTCCCCTAAATGAAAAAAAGAAGAGACTATGACCCGGAACCTTTAAATGGTTATTGGTCATAGACCTGCCACTGGTTACTATGCTGACATTCGAACCCTGTTAGTAGCCCCGTTAGCCAACCCAAATAGCCGACTGGCCCCGCTGACCCGGTACAGGAATCAGCAGTGTAAGCAGCAGAGCTCTAAACACTAGAGTTTGGATGAGTCGGCCATCTTGCCGGCGTCGCAGAGCCGTAGACCGTTGTGTGGAAGGTGGCAATGGATAGGTGTTTGTTGTGCGTAGAGCTCGGGGGTACACCGTGCTGGGCTAGAGCTGATTTAGAGTTGGAGGCTGACGTCATCACCTGTGCGACGTGCGAAGCAGAGAAGGTGGGGTAATTGGGGAATTATTGGTGAGAATGAAGCCAAGTGTTGACATGTATGTGCTATTATGTGCTCGCTATATAGAGCTGTCCCTGAAGTATAGATGTAATTCAATGTATTATTAGACTGCCTTTACAGAGGTTAATGTTGGACTGTCTAGAATGTTGGACTCTCTTGGTAAACCTTTATACAAGATAACTGGAAATATATGGTATGTTTGTATCGATGTACACACAATGTGCATGTGGATATAGACATGTCATTTATGTATACAATGTACAATAGCCTTTCCATTTAATGAAATAGTTTTTTTTTTTTTTTTATTAAAATGAATAGTAATTAACTAGACTTGCCATAAAATTGTATAATGCATGAAACTACAAGTTGATATAGCAAGCAATGTTGCTCTTTCTGTGGTTGTTATGCATAAAAAAAATTTCTGGTGGAAAGTTATTAACAAAAAAAAAAAGGTTCTAATTTTTTTATTATTATTATTTTTTTTACATATATGCAGAAATACAATTTTGATTTCTTTTTCTCCCTACATTGTTATTTTCCAGCAAGTGAGATGAACTGTGTCTGATTTTTTTGAAAAGACCCAGATGTCGACTTTCAAGTTCTTTAAATCTTACAAAGTGTACTTGCAGAAAGTTCATGTATAAAGCAACGTTGAAACTGGAAGACGTCTACCTGCTCATTTTCCCTTTTAGACAATACATTTTAAATGTATTGTTTTAAGGTCTTGAAAACAATGCAGAGAAGACATAGCAGCCTCACAGACAACCCTCCTCCAGAGAGGTAAGCTAAGACTATCTATTAGTAATAAATAATTGGTGCACTAAGAAATATACTTAATATGGGTTATTGTGTGTCTTGCTTGGGTATAAATGACCTATTATGAGAAAAAAACAAATATACATTGATTAGCCTCAACATGCCTCATTGTGTAGGTCACCCTCGTGCTACCAAAATAGCTCTGCATCAAGGCATGGACTCCTCAAGACCTCTGAATGTGTCCTGTGTTATCTGGCACCAAAACATTAGCATCAGATCCTTTAAGTCCTGCAAGGTGGTGCCTCCAGATACAGCACATCTCACAGATGCGCAATCGGATTGTGATCTGGGGAATTTGGAGGCCCACAGCAATACTGAACTATTTTTATGTTCCTCAAACCATTCCTAAACAAGTTTTTCAGTGTGACAGGGAGCATTATCCTACTGAAAGAGGCCACTGCTATCAGGGAACACCATAGACATGAAAGGGTGTATATAGTTTGCAACAATCTCTAGGTAAATGGAATGTGTTAAAGTAACATCCACATAAATGACAGTACCCAAAGTTTCCCGACAGAACATTGTCGAGAGCATAACCCTGCCTCCACCAGACTGCCTTCTTCCCTCAAGTGCAATGACGCACACAAACCTGTTATCCACCTAATCTAAAGAAATACCGTGATTCATCAGACCAGGCAACCAAATTCCATTGTTCCACGGTTCATTTCTGACGCTCACGTCCCCATTGAAGGTGTTTTCAGTAGTGGACAGGGCCAGCATTATGTTTTTCATCAATTTGAGGTACAGTAGCTCTTCTGTGTGATCGGACCAGATGGGCAAGCCTTGGCTCCCCACTTTGGTAGATATTAACTACTGCATACTGGGAACACCCTTTAAGACTTGCCATTTTGGAAATGCTCTGACCCAGTCATCTAGCCATTACTATTTGACCCTTGTCAAAGTCACTCAGATCTTTTTGCTTTAACATTTTTCCTGCTTACAACACTAAAATCCAAGAACTGACTAATATGTACTACCCCTTGACAGGTGCCATTGTACCGATATAATCAATGTTTTTCACTTCACCTGTCAGTGGTTTTAACGTTGTGGCTGATCAGTGTAGATAATGTGATACTGCAATTAAAATAAACCCATGTCCCTTTAAAATAGACTCACAAGATGGGAGTGGTCTAGCACTACTCACACCTGCTGGCACTGGGAGGATCAGACTCTGGCTTCCAATGGACCAATGATTAACTTTCTCTCTAATGATTGAGATATAGGGTAAAGTCGAAGTACCGATATACTTTATTTCCAAGCTGATTACAGTGTTTAAAATGCTGTACATTGCAGGGTTAAATTAAAGGGTCACTGCACCCAGACCATTTTATTGAGATGTGGTCTGAGTGCCTTTAGTTGTCCTATAAATGAAAATTATTTAAATGTTTACCTCTTTTTGATTAAATATTCATGGCTTTAATATGTGATATTTTAAAATGTAATATGAAAATATTTGGTTTTTCAATAAAATATTTTTAAAAGTAGTATAATTATATTTTTATTTGTGACCTAATTTTTAGACCAGTATGTAAAAAATTATAGAAAATTAGCTTTCTTAATATGAAGAGATTCAGATGTTTAATATGCAGAGTCAAAATGTTCTAAACCCAATACATTTTAGTTTTTATGGTATCTAGACTGTTCTTTTAAAGAGACTTGTCCAGTAGTGTAATATTTGATTTGAACTACTAGGGTCATATTGCACATTCGGTACCGCAGTCAGATTGACAACCACCATTTTACAGTGCTTCCCAACAGAAAAATGGTTTTATAGTGTGCTTTCATTAGACATTCCGAAATTTGAACTTTGTCAGTTGAAAAATCCTTTTTGAAAAGTTAGTTTGTGCAATGAGCAGTTAAGGTTTATTTTGTATCAATGGAACAATTTAACCCCTTAATGACCACTGACGTATGAGGTACGTCTGACAAAAAACTGTCCTTAAAGGACCACTCTAGGCACCCAGACAACTTCAGCTTAATGAAGTGGTCTGGGTGCCAGGTCCTTCTAGGGTTAACCCATTTTTTCATAAACATAGCAGTTTCAGAGAAACTGCTATTTATGAATGGGTTAAGCCTTCCCCCTAATCCTCTAGTGGCTGTCTCATTGACAGCCACTAGAGCGCTTGCGTGCTTCTCACTGTGATTTTCACAGTGAGAGCACGCAAGCGTCCATAGGAAAGCATTGTAAATGCTTTCCTATGCGACGGGCTGAATGCGCGCGCAGCTCTTGCCGCGCGTGCGCATTCAGCCCAGGAGGAGGAACGGAGGAGGAGAGCTCTCCGCCCAGCGCTGGAAAAAGGTAAGTTTTTAACCCTTTCCCCTTTCCAGTGCCAGGAAAACGAGTATGTTTTACATACATCCGCTGTAAATTTAAGCGCTGGAAGCGATCGTAATCGCTTCCAGACACTCTATGGGTATTACACAATGCCTCGCTATCGAGGCATCGTGGAATACCCCGCCTCCCCCCCTACACTGCCGGGCACCCAAGTGATTGCTCCCCCTGGAGCTTCAGGCAGGCTTCCGATGCTCTGCCTGTACTGAGTGCCTCGAGCAGCCGAGGCACTCAGTTAAAATAAAAAATAAAAAGTTAGATTAAAAAAAATATTTTTTTTAAAAATTAACCCCTCCCTCTGCCTCCCCCTCATGTACTTGCCGATCGAATTTAGGACCCACAGGGGCCATGTGACCGCTCTAAAAGTACAGGTGTCCACAGTGCTACCAGCAGGGGGACTGCCTGAAACGTCATACTAAGTGTATTTTTTTATTAAAATATATATATATATATATTTGTTAATATAGAAATACACTTAGAGTAAAATTACACACGTGTATATTTATAATAAATATAATAACTATATATATATATATATATATATATATATATATATATATTTATTTTTATAAATAATTAAAATAAACCTAAATATTTTTTTAAAATATATGTAATTTTATTCTAACTGTATTTTGAGATATATATATATATATATATATATATATATATATATATATATATATATATATATATTGTGAGCGTAAAAGTGGAATTGTGATTGACGGAAGATACATCAGGCCTGATTTGTTAAACAGCAACCTGAGAATTTTCAGTTAAATGCCCCAGGGAGAGATGTTAGAGTTTGCAATCTACATTGCTGAGGTTCTGCAAAACATGGTATGGGTCCCTGGGGCGGAGTATTTGGAGAGCAGGGTGGGCCAATGCTCCAACAGCATTAGTTGCTGTGTAACAGACCACTATTTGGATCTGACTTATGAGTTAATTAATTGGCACTCACCTGTAGCTAGCTAATTAGTAGACAGGCCTTTAAAAGAAGAGGGCAGCCTGCTGCAGAGTGAGGGAGGAAAAGACAGCTAGGAGAGTGAATGACAATTGTGTTTATTGCAAAGACATTTCTTTTGTTTGGAAAATTGGTAAGTGGGAAAGCCACCCAATTGCAGATAGCAATTCCTGTCTAGTAAGAGCTCAAGTAAGAGCAAGGGATTTTGTTTGTTTTGTTATTATTTAAAGCACCTGTTTTCTTATTGAATAAAAAGGAAAACCGAGCTGAATGTGTCCTGGACTTTGTATACCCTAAAAGGCTGTGGTTACTGCAAGATCTGTGACAATCCTACCTATAAAAGAGGTGGTTTGTTACAATATATATGTGTGTGTGTGTGTGTGTGTGTATATATAATATATATATATGTATATATAATATATATATGTATATCCCCTTAACGACCTTGGACGTACTAGGTACGTCCGACAAAAAGCAGTCGTTAAGGACCGCGGATGTACCTAGTACGTCCGCAGCAAATAGGAGCCCTGGATTTACCTGTACCGGCGATCACAGTCGGGGAGGGACTGGCGGAGACCCCAACAGTCCTCCTGCAGCAGCTCTGGCCCTCCAGGGCCATGTGATCACCATGATCACATCTCTGCAATAGGACTCTAGGAGCTGCCAGCAGGGGGGAAAAGTTAAAAAAAATATATATATATTATACATTTACAGGTGGTCCTCATTTAGCGACCTACCTGTTTTACGATGGCGCGCACTTACGTCCAGGCGTAAATGCGAGCCGTCGTGGGGATTCCCTGCTCTGGTATGCATGTCTGTGTTCGGGGAAACTTCCCCAAATATAGACAAATGCACCAGAGCAGGAAATCTCTCAAATCTATGTTCGTGGAAATCTCCATTTTGAATGCCCTGGGTTGTCTACATTTGAAAATGGTATGCCATGATGGGGTTATTTCCCATTTTTGGGCTACCATATAGTCTCAAAAGGCAACACAGACCCAGCAAACCAATCTGGCATACTGAATTGGGCAAGCCCTATATTGACCCTGTAACTTTCCAAAACACCATAAAAACTTATAAACACATAAAAGGAACTGAGAATCCAAGCCTAAAATACAATGTGAGAGAAAAAGAAAACAAAAAATTGACTACCCAAAACTTTGACAAAGACTGGTGGTAGAATTATTTCATGTAAAGTGTTAAAATATCACCTTTTGAAATGCCCTAGGGTATCTACTTTTTAAAAATATATGGTGTGATGCGGGTAAATTAATTCCCCAAATAGGACATGGGTGCATGATGACCAGCTGTGAAAATTCAAAGTTGGAAAACTGGAATGCGCACGCGCTAAATAAGGTATTTTAGCCCCCAGAGAACCCAACACACCTATACATGGGGGGTATCACTGTACTCAGGAGATGTTGCTGAACACATATTGGGTATTTCTAAACTCAGGACAAAATTTAGAAACTATGGGTGTTTTTTGGCGGTTGTAGATGCATAACAGATTTGGGCGGTCAAAGTTAGAAAAGGTGTGGGTTTTTTTTTTTAATTTTTATCATATTTTATAAAAATAAATTTATAGTAAATTATATGATATGATGAAAATAATGGTATCTTTAGAAAGATCATTTAATGGCGAGAACAACGGTATATAATATGTGTGGGTACAGCTAAACACAAACATAGCAGAAATGTAAAAACGGCCCTGGTCCGTTACGGTAAGAAAATTGAAAAACGGTCTGGTAACTAAGGGGTTAAAGAAATATCCCAAGCACCATAACCAGTACAGGTCGCTTTTATAATGGTTTGTTATGTTACCTGCCTGTCTGACTGTTGCTGCTTGGTGCCTCGTTCCGCTTCTACTGCTGACGTTGGCTCTCATGTTCTCAATGTGAGGCTTAGCTCAGAGAGGTAGCTTAAGGCTCTCTGTCGTCAGTAGTGAAGTCATTGAGTGGCATCTGGAAATCAAACCTTTCTAAAAAATCAATTTACAATTGGAGGATGTGTTAATACTGTACTCTGATACAAAATACTGATTTTTTTTTTTAATTTTTTTTTTTTTTAATTTTTTTTTTATTTTTTTTAACCTTTTTGGCACCTGTACTCCAGAGAAAATTCTGCTTTTAACTTAATTGCTACTTAATAAAATAAATTGGTTTTCAGGAGTCGCAACCAGAATTTGAGTTCAGATTCCAATGTGGATGATGGAGTCTTTAATGGCATGAAGCAAGACGCCCCTTCCTCCCAGCATCTTTTTTCAAGTCTGGCCGGTCTCCAACCTGGGCCAATAACCGTCCAGTCTGGTTTAGTGCTTGGCTCCTCAGCTGGAGGTGGTGAGGTGTTCATACAGATGCCACCTCCTCTTCGAGAAGAGTCTGGAGTACGTTCAGAGACAAGCCCTTTCATTCACCACCACCATCATCACCGGCCACAGCCACCGTCACATCTTCAGCAACATAGTTTTCAGCACCCTCATTCTCGACCCTCATTGCTGCATGCAGCTTCCGGGGAACGTCACAGAGAGGAGAGTAATGAAGAGCCTGGCACGCCCGCACCTGCTCTGTCAGAGCTCAGGGCCATTGTCTCCTGGTTGCAGAAGGGGCTCCCATTCATACTTATCCTGTTGGCTAAGGTCTGCTTTCAGCATAAGCTGGGTAAGTGTACACTTAAAGGTAACTTATAGTGAGCTCCCAAACCAACAAACATTTATTATAAATGCTAATTATAGATTTAATTCCTTTAAGAGCAGTTATATACTTATTTCCTATCTCTCTATCCAGCACTGTTGTTCCCAGGGGTCCCTATGTGTTTTACTGTTAACAAGAATGTTGGCTCCTTCTCTTGAAACCATGCTTACCTGTCTAATAACCAAATGTTGTCCTGCAGGCATAGCTGTGTGCATCGGAATGGCCAGCACCTTTGCTTATGCTAACTCCTCTGTGAAACATCAGGTTTCTTTAAAGGTAAGATTATGTATAGTGTTCTGTGAAGACAATATTTTGATATTCTAATAGGAATGTCACACCACTGTGCTAAAACTCTTATAATGCATATCTAGCTTCATAAGTTGATTGAAGATGATTGGTGGGTAATCAGTATTCAAAGCTGACTATACCTAGAACAGCCTTGACCTAGGAGTTTTCATGCCAAGGAGTAGTTTTGAGAGTGTTAATTTATACAATAAACATCATAAATAACTGCTAACCATGTTAGTCTGAGAGACGGGAAAGAAGTAAAGAAAGTCTTAAAAAAAGTTCATTGCCGATTTACTCATATGCAAAAATGTTTTGATATTTATTTCAATATTGGCTATAGTATGCTTGCTTGTAAAACATACCTGCAGTGCCCATTTGCAAATTAATATGTTTAGATCTGTTCATTTGGTTTTTAAGTGGACGTAGACAAGAATAAATAAAACTGAATATTTAAACTTTAATAAGGGTGTAATAAGAACGTTCAGAATGTGCCTAATTTTTGCAGCCAATTTGGGAAGTGGTCCGAACATGAAGCATCTATGGAAGTCTGTACTAGGTTAATGGCTTTCTGTTAATGTAGTGCTGTCATGTATGTTTTACTTTGAGTGATCAGCTTCTTAGTTTTGCACTCTAGCTTACTGTGTCATAGTAATGCTGATTTAGCTATACAGTACTTTGGTTCACAAAAGGGAACATAAATGATGCATTGAGCATCATGCTCCCATGGTAACAAATGTAACTAAAGAATACTCACAGGGTCCATTACTTTGCAACTTAAGGGCCATCAACCAGACTGCCTGAAAGGAGACAGACACTGTTTATCTAAGCATATTTGACTTTTACCGTATTTTCCGGCATATAAGACGACTGGGCGTATAAGACGACCCACAACTTTTCCAGTTAAAATATAGAGTTTGGTATATAGTCGCCGTATAAGACTACCCCTCTTCCAATGCACACCAAATAAAAATTAGCCATGATGTACAGTGAGCAGACAGAGCTACACAGCAAGACATTAAAGGACCACTATAGTGCCAGGAAAACATACTCGTTTTCCTGGCACTATAGTGCCCTGAGGGTGCCCCCACCCTCAGGGTCCCCCTCCCCTCCAGCTCTGGGGAGAGGAAAGGGGTAAAAACTTACCCTTTTCCAGCGCTGGGCGGGGAGCTATCCTCCTCCGTTCCTCCCATTCGGCTGAATGCGCACACGCGGCAAGAGCTGCGCGTGCATTCAGCCGGTTTCATAGGAAAGTATTTACAATGCTTTCCTATGGACGCTTGCGTGCTCTCACTGTGATTTTTCACAGTGAGAATCACGCAAGCGCCTCTAGCGGCTGTCAATGAGACAGCCGCTAGAGGAATTGGAGGAAGGATTAACCCATTTGTAAACATAGCAGTTTCTCTGAAACTGCTATGTTTATAAAAAAAAAAAAATGGGTTAATCCTAGCTGGACCTGACACCCAGACCACTTCATTAAGATGAAGTGGTCTGGGTGCCTAGAGTGGTCCTTTAAATAATGATAATCTGAAATAGCATTTAAAGCCCAGGTATGTGCCAGGCTGTTTGGGCATATAATCCATGCCTGCTGGTCTAGCACACAGGAGGCTAATTGCGATATATTCTTTTTAATCCCCCCTCCATTCTTTTTAATCCCCCCTCCATTCTTTTTTAATCCCCCTCCATTCTTTTTTAATCCCCCTCCATTTTTTTAATCCCCCTCATTTTTTTTAATCCCCCCCAATTCTTTTTTAATCCATTCTCTCCCCTCCATTCTTTTTTAATCCCCCCTCCATTCTTTTTCCATTCTTTTTTAACCCCCCCCTCCATTCATTCTTTTTAATCCCCCCTTCCTATTCTTTTAATCCCCCCCCTCCTTTTTAATCTCCCCTCCATTCTTTTTAATCTCCCCTCCATTTTTTTAATTCTCTATTCTTTTTAATCCCCCCTCCATTCTTTTTTAATCCCCCTCCATTCTTTTTTAATTCTCCTCCATTCTTTTTAATCCCCCTCCATTTTTTTTTTACTCCTCCCCCACTCCCACCCTCCATTCTTTTTACTCCCCCCTCCCTCCTTCTCACCTCCCCTTCCCTGTGCAGAGTGGGTGGCCGAGCTCCTCTTCGTCCTGTCAGTCCGACCAGGTACCGCACGGTACAGGGGATTCAGTTACCTGTTCCCGGCCGGACTGAAAGGAAGTGAGCACTCAGTGTGCACTTCCTTTCAGTCCGGCCGGGAACAGGTAACCGAATCTCCTGTACCGCGCGGTACCCGGCCAGACTGACAGGACGAAGAGGAGCTCGGCCACCCAGTCTGCACAGGGAAGGGGAGGTAAGAGAGGCAGTGCGGCAGCCGTCTGAGCGCTCTCTATAGAGCGCTCAGGCAGCTGCAGCATTAGAAAGGCCATATACCCGGCGTATAAGACGACCCCCCACTTTGTAAAAGATTTTCCAGGGGTAAAAAGTCGTCTTATACGCCGGAAAATACGGTATATACATTCCCATTATTTATTTATTTTTTGACTACACCAGCAGTATTTTAGGGATGATTTATAAAGACAATTCTCAGTCCTCTCATTTTGGAAACAGTTGGTCATTTCCACAGAGGGACGTATGATATGAGTAAATATTTAGAGATATGGGCATGTTATTTCTGTTATTGGTACTCTAAACAATTTATAGTATCCATATATCCTGTAGTGTTTTAGAGTTGTGCAGTTGGTAAATATGGAGCAGAAACTAACTGACAGACAAAATAATGTTGACAGTGGTGAAAAGAGCCCTTCTCAAACAAGACTTTCTCAATCGTACAATTAGAAATCCTTCTTTGTCTGGTGCTCAATGTTCAGCACAGTTATCAACCACAATTCACTATTTGGGGAATGAACCACATTCTCGCACACCAAAGTTTTTTTCTCTCTCTCTCTTTCTCTTTACTTTCACTTAATGTCATTAGTGTTGTTTTTAAAAAAGGGGGGGTTTGTCTAAACTCCAATTTCTATATCAGATGGATTGGCTGACCATGCTAGCCAACAAAGAACTCATTGACAAAAAAATGTCTTGACTTGGACATTCTTACTTGGGATGATACTTTCAGATCCAAGGTGAGAAGCACGTTGACGTACACAGTGTGGTTCTCGGCAGAGGTGGTGGCAGGTTGTGACCACCTTCGTAACACTCCTACTTGGCTGACAAGCATCTTCTCATCCAGACAACTACTTGACTTGGGAGGACTATGGGGTAACATGATGAGCTGACATCGAGTTTAGTTGTGTTTAGTGTTCTTGTTTGTACAGTTTCCCAAAAACTCAACACTAAGCGTCCTTCTCTGCACCAGTGAATTTTAAAAAGGATCCAAAGGTTGTAAACTCTACCCCTTACTAAACTTTCGATAATTGTGCTCTTACCTATTTAGCACTACACTCGCATTTCTTTCCTTAACACAAGAAAGCATGGTATCACTGTGGTCTTGTCGGGGTATCGAACCACTTGCCGGGGAATTTGATGTTATTCAGGTGTGAATTACATGCCAATCTGTTGCCTCAATCGGCAGTCCAATAGAGAGAATGACACCACCACTTGCTATTTGGACATCCCAGCGAAGTGGTTTGATCCCTCCTTTCAGGTTTGCAAGAGATGTGCTCAATTCATACCTTTCCAGACTATTCAGGTACTCATTGTGTAAATAGTGGTTAGGGTCAGACCAACAAATCTCTTACAACAATTGTTGAGATGTCACATCGACATCCTCAGATGCACCAAACAGACTGAGCAGATTGCTCATTATCAGCAACTTAGTAGGACTGGACGTTTTGAGTTTTATTTTTCTATTTTTTTTGGTGGCGGGAGAACAACTTATTCTCCGGTGGTTGTTCTTCCCCCACCATGGCATCACGCGCCCCCACACACACACACACACCTTCTTTTCCACCATCCCTTCCTCTTTTTTTCTCACTTTTTTAGTTTTGTTTTCCTATAATCAGAAACTGAAAATGAGAATGTTTATTACTGTATGCTATCATCTTCGATATTTTGATTTGTATCTTTGAGGACACTTCAATATGTCTTTGTACAACGTCTACAAACATTCTCGATAAAACAGTTTGAGGAAAAAATCCTTAGCAGTGCCATTTTACCTGCTACAATAGTCATTCCAAACTCTAGGAAAATATATTACCCATAAAGAAATTGTATAAAATATGCAAAGCTTTGTGGAAATCAATTATTTGTAATCATATCATTATAATAGTGACCTGGTCAATACAGTCCTAGTGATTGATGTGATGAAGGTTGCCTAACCCGTGCAGGAGCCAGAATAAAGTAGCAGGCAAGTGGGCGACTTTCCATTAAATGCCTTTCCGTACTTGAAATTCATAAGATTGTCTTGAGTATAGTATGTTTCTCTGGACCTGTTATTCATTTAGACCTTTAAACAGATTCTATTCTGCCTGCAATAACTATTGTACCACTACTCCTTTTACACTTTCTTTCCCTTTGATTATCATTCTCTGTTCATTTTCCCCCATCATGTTCAGTATTCAGTTTGATATTTGTTCATCTTCTTTGAAATTCATTAGCTGTTACTCATACATCACTAAGTAAACCTCACTCTAGTGACCTCCATATACCTTGTCAGACACATTATGCCAGAAAATATGAATATTATTCTATTACACACCCTACAGGTCATTGTGGACGTGGTCATATTTATTTATAAAATATTTTACCAGGAAAGATACATTGAGATTTCTCTCGTTTTCAAGTATGTCCTGGGTCCACAAATCATTGCATTGTTACATTAGGTACAACAAAATACAAAAACAATATTAATACACAATATATACAAAATTTAACATAGAACAGGCAGGAAATATATAATCAACCGTGACCGGTACATTATGTTTTGAGGTATGTAGAGAGGGATCTCTTAAATGACTTTAGGCTTAGGGAAGATTTTAAATTGTGCGGGAGGTCGTTCCACAATTGCGGTGCTCTATAGGAGAAGGAGGATCGGGTCGCTTTCTTTTTGTATTGAGGTAGACTAAGTAAAGTGCTTGTACTGGATCGGAGCTTATAGAAAGCTTATATAATAATTAATATCCATATGAATAATTATAATTTTTACTATTGAGATGGGCAATAACATTATACATTTTTATTAAATATTTTAAATATGTTGTCCCATAATTATCCCTACAACCTTTATTGTTTTTGTATAGTACAATATATGCAAACACTAACTTATCAAAAATTTAAATTACTATACCAACAGTACAAAATGTTTTCCCTCTTTTAATATCAGATCCCCCCACACTGCTTTCAAATTCAGCTTGTTTCCCAAATCTATAAAAATCAACATGAGGCATAAAAATCAGTTAATGTTTTATTTATTAAGCATATTTTCCAAAACACTTTTTTATTTTACATAATGTAATAGTAAGACACGAGGACAGCTGCCAAAATGTATCTAGTGAATTATTACAAGTTTCTCCAAAATACAGCAAAGACGTACCTCTGCATTCACAAAAAGTCATCCTTCAGCACTCCGGAAAGGAAAAACCTCCTATGGAGGAAACCTCTGGGGAACCATGGCTTGAAGAACTGCCCTTCCCTCTAGGCTTAAAGAGGCACATATGGAGAGTTTTATAGAAGCAGGGCTTTCTCTTTTTATGTGATATTTAAAATGATGGACATACAGAGACACTTAGGAAGATATTTATCAAAGTGTTCTAAAATGGATGGTTCAATTCCTTCATTATTTTGATCATATTATATTAAAGTGTTCTAATATGATACAGAGAGCCCACTTAAAGGACAATGAAATAGCTGGCTAGGGAGTTTCCAAAGGAACCACAGTGCATGTGCTGTGTTTCTATGCTTTGGAGAGCAGAAGAACCACCTGTGCGAGGTCTTTTCTGTTGTGCCTTGCCAGTCAATAACTCAGCACACCAAGGCATTGACTAACTGCTAGGGGAAGTGCGTATTTATAAGCCTATGCAAGCTCAAACAGCTTAAAAAAAATAAACATTGAAAGAAAATAAACAATGACTGGCCCCATTTTAGATGATCCCAATGCCCCCTTCCAACCTAGATGAATGACCCACTCTTTAATTTAGGATTTGTTCTTCTCCCCCTCTTACAGCACGTGAATCGCCTACCCTTTAATTTTGGCTAAAACCCACATAACTTTAACAGCCCTATCAGACACAATAAAAAACAGCTAGCCCCTTTTTATGTGATCCCAGTTTCCCCTCCTAACATTGATGAATCATCCACCTTTTAACTTCGAATTTGTTCCCACCCACCTACCAAAGCAGGTGAATGGGCCCATCCTTTAATCTGGACAAAAACCCATGTAACCTTAGTGGAAAGCCCCATCAAAAGGCAATAAACAACGGCTAGTCCCATTTTAGGTGATCCCAGTTTCCCCTTCCAACATAGATAAATCGCCCACCCTTTAATTGTATCAAAAACCCATGTAACCTCAACAGAAAGCCCAATCAAAGGACATTGAACTTTGACTGTCCCCACTTTAGATGATCCCAATTCCCCCTCCCAACTTAGATGAATTTCCCACCCTTTCACTTAGGTTTTTGCCTAAACCCTTTAGTTTAGGCAAAACCCCATGTAACATCAACAAAAAGCTCTATCAAAGGCACTGAACAATCACTGACCCACGTTAGATGATCCCAATGCCTCCTCCCAACCTAGTTGAATTTCCCATCCTTTAATTTAGGATTTGTCCCAATCCTCCTCCCAAAGCAAATAAATGGCCCACTGTTTAATTTAGGCAAAAACCCATATAACCTCAACAGAAATCCAGATCAAAGGACAATGAACATTGACTATCCCCACTTTAGATGACCCCAATGCCACCTCCCAACCTTGATCTATTTCCCACCCTTTTAAGTTGGGGTTTGATCCCATCCCCCACTAAAGCAGTGCATCACCCACCCTTTAATTTAGGCATAAGCCCATGTCACTTCAACAGAGAGCCTGCTCAAAGGACAATGAAAAATGACTGGCCCCACTTTAGTTTATCCCAATAACCCAACCCAAACTAGATAAATTACCCACCCTTTTAACTTCTTGTTCCCATCCCCCTCCCAAAGCAAGTGAATAGAACACCCTTTAATTTAGGGGGGGGGGGACATGTAACCTCAATAGAAAGCCCCATCAAAAGACCTTAAAAAATGGCTAACCCCATTTTAGCTGATCCCAGTTTCCCCTCCCAACGTAGATAAATCACCCACCCTGTAACCTAGAATTTGCTCCCATTCCCCTCCCAAAGCAGTTGAATGGCCAACCCTTTAATTTGGTCAAAAACCCATGTAACTTTAATGGAAATCGCTTTTAAAAGACAATAAACAACGGCTAGCCCCATTTTAGGTGATCAGTTTCCCTACCAACGTAGATAAATCACCACCCTTTAATTTAGACTAAAATCCCATGTAACCTCAATAGAAAGCCTTATCAAAGGACAATAAACATTGACTGTCCTCACTTCAGATGATCCTAATGCCCGCACCCAACCTAGATGAATTTCCCTCCCTTTATTTTAGGATTTATTCCCAGCTGGTGAATGGCCCACCCTTTAATGTAGGCAAAAACCCATGTAACCTTAGTGGAAAGCCCCATCTAAAGACAATAAACAATGGCTAGTCCCATTTTAGGTGATCCAAGTTTCCCTCCCAACATGGATAAATTGCCCACCCTTTAATTTATGCAAAAACCCATGTAACCTCAATAGAAAGCCTGATCAAAAGACAATGAACTTTGACTGACCCCAATACCCCCTCCAAACCTAGATGAATTTCCCACCCTTTCACTTAGGATTTGTTCCCATCCCCCTCCCAGGTGAATACCCTTCAATTTAGGCAAAAACCCATTTAACCTTATGGAAAGCATCATAAATGACAACATCTAGCCCTATTTTAGGTGATCTTGTTTCCTCTCCCAACGTAGATGAATCACCCAACCCTTTACCAAAGCAGGTGAATGGCCCACCCTTTAATTTAGGCAAAAACCCATGTAACCTCAATGGAAAGGCCCATTAAAAGACAATAACCAACAGCTTGCCCCATTTTAGGATTTGTTCCCATCCCCCTTCCAAAGCAGGTAAATTGCCCACCCATTATTTTAGGCAAAAACCCATGGAACCTCAAAAGAAAGCTCAATCAAAGAATAATGAACATTGTCTGTCCCCACTTTAGATGATCCCAATGCCCCCTCCCAACTTTGATGAATTTCCCACCGTTTAACTTGGGATTTGTTCCCATCCCCCATCGAAGCAGGTGAATCGCCCACACCTTAACTTAGGCAATAACCCATCTAACCTCAGTGGAAAGCCACATCAAAAGACAATAAACCACTATTGATCCAATTTTCGGTAATCCTAGTTACCCCTCTCAGCATAGATGAATCACTCACCCTTTACCTCAGGTTAAAGCCTATGTAAATTCAAACAGCTGAAAACCCAATAAAAAGAAAATGAACAATGACTGGTCCCACTTTAGATGATCCAAATTCCCACCTCGCAACCTAGATGAATCGCCCACCCTTTAACTAAGGATTTGTTCCCATCCCCTCCCACCGCTTGGTTATAGTTTCATTCTCTACCTGTTGTGGATTCCGCTCATGTAGCCCTCTGATGCGGATTTTTCATCTGCAACCTTGATTGTCCAAATGTTCTAAACGTTGTCACATCTTTCAAAGCAGTGATGTTTGGCATCACTTGACATGTCCTTAGTTCTCTGTTGTTAGTAGAAGCATTGCGCGTCTGTCTCCTCAGCTTTTAGCCTGTCTTCAATCCCCTCTAATGCAGAGCAAATCTTGCCATTTCGGTGCATATTGCAGACACAAATGTCTTTAAATCATCTCTGGTAGTCATTGCTTTTGGAATTCCAAGTTTGGATTAAGTTGCATGAAGCAGTAAGGGCTCAGTCCAGGTGGGGTTCTTATATCTCTATCCTCAGTGACATGCATGCTATTGACCCTCCATTTTGTAGATCAGATTTAGTTTACTCAATGTACAAGTATACAGGCACATAAAGTTGAGACATAGATTCCTATGTCATTGAGATGGTAAAGATGAATCTGTGTCAGAGCCTTAGATCTGTCTGGGAGGAAACAGAATGTTCAAGCAGTCACAGCCATATTTGCATCTATGACATCACAACATAGCATTATGATTTAAATGTATATGAGGTAGAAGGGAGAAGACAGTCCTAATAAGTACAAAACTGATTTTTATTACAATGTGAAGGGAGTTTTCATAATTATATATTTTATAGCCATCTAAAAATGGTTTCTCAACTTTTATACCTTCAGAGATTTGTGTTTAATACTATATCCACATTTACGCTTTTATTTAGAACCAATTCTTTTTCTCTTCATCCTGAGCCTGTTCCTGCTCTATTTTCATTCTCCTTCCCCTATACAGTCATTATCAATGGCATCCCATTACATTCTCCTATTTTTATTTCTCATCAGTTTATATTCAATAAACCAAAATTAGTCGTTAATCAAGTACATATGGGTACATTTAGGTCCAGTAAGACTTGAAAACAAATGTAACACATCTTATTTTCCACTTTCCTTTTTTTTTGTGTAAAATGTACAACACAGTTGTGAATTAACTGCAATTTACAGTAGACAGACTTTATGGGCAGCAGATTTAAATAATTGTTTCTCTTCTTTCTACATCATTTGGGCTTTTGAGTGATTGAAAAGTGGATCTGATCACTTAAGCTAATGCATCAGATCTGCTTTTAGGATAATGCAAATTTGGTACTTGTGTAAGACCACCTGTTTATCAGGGTCTTAAAGCTGTTGTCCTTTTTTGCTAACGACCTTGACTTTAATATTTCCTTTCTTTGTTTTGCAACTGAATCCATGAAAAACCATATGCACCACAGTACTAACTTACAGAAGGTGGATGTGAATTATCAGCACAAGGGCTTGCTGGTCAGGTGACCTACCAGTTTGACCCTGTAGGCTTGTAGCCATATCTAAATGTTTTATTATTGCCTCAGATTGTGTATTGACATAAAATTTGCATCAACAACAGACAGGTAAGATGGACCCATGTTGTGGTACTGGAAGGGATCAGCATTGAAGAAGTTGTGCACAGAAGAGTGCTATGAGGATGGTTTGCTGGGAGTGCTGGGTGGGTGGGATGAGATCAAGTGCTTAACCTTCCTGAAAACCTTATAGGTACAGCCATGGGAGGTTAGTTATTCTGGGAAAGAGGGCCTAACGTAGGTGACAAATGTAAGGAAGGGAGGATGATCTGAAAAAGGTTAATGTATCTTAGAAGGAAAAGTTGTATGGGAAAAGTGACTATTTAAAAAACAAAGTTCAAACGTAAAAAAGGTTTGTGTACAAAAAGGAAAGTATAGAGATGAAATGTAAAGTGGGTGTGAGAAGAAAAAAGATGCGAATAATGGGATTATAAAAACGGCCGGGTTTTAAGTATGTACAGCAAGTGACATTGGAGGGACTGTGTTCTGAGTGTGTGAAATTGAGGACAAGAATATTCATATTGGATCCTCTTGGTTTCTGGCATGCCAACCACGGCTTATGTGCTGTTTGCACTATGGTTACTCTTCTAGCTAGCACTTTTTTCACTGACTAGCTGTATAGGAATGGAATGACCAATGCCCCTGAGACCCAGCCCTCAGTCTTTACTCATTGTGAAGTATGCAAAAATAAATGATAAAAACAGGAATATATTCTAATTTAAACCTGAGAGTGGTGCACAAAATGTAGTTTAAAAAAACAGGTAATGTGAAGATGTTTTGTTAATAGTGTAAATGCTGAGATCTATACAGTAGTTTGCATTGTTGCCACACAAGGTATCTTCACTGACCAAAACAAACAAGGCTATAAGCATTAGAAATAATGTCCCTGTCTGCACTTGTGCTTCATAATGAGATGCACAAACCGAGACTTGATCATGACATTGATGCATTCATTTCTCAGAATTTGTGTTGATCCTTCTGCCCTTTTGCTTGCATGTAGTTTGTTACCCATGAGAGATTTTCTTGTTTAGTTTGGTTTGGGTTATATTTGTTATCGTCATTCTGCCCTCCATTCATAGTAACCACCTCTGTACCATTAATAAGTCCATCGGTTCTCGTGACAGCATTACAAAAGAACTACCATTAAGCAGTTTTCAATGTCAATTTATCCCTTTTCAGTTTGTTTGAGAACAAAGTTAGCATGTTGGAATTATTAGCCACTGTTGGAAGGAATAGAACAGAAAAAAAGTTGACACTTCAGCTATTTGAATGAAATTAGTTTTCAGTATAAAACCATGGATTTATTTTATTATAGAGGGCACATAATGTTTTTTTTATGAATAAATGTTGTACCAGGATTGTCCTTTTTTTTTTAATTAGGTTCAAAACTGTCTTTAACACTATAGCCATTACAGCGCGAGTAGTCCACAAGAGATTTAAAAGTGATCCTGCTGAGGTTTAAAGAATGGTTATTTATCTTCATAGTGTGTTCGTGATAATGAGTGTTTGTAATCATGGAAAGTGCTTGTTTGTTTTATTAAACAAATATAATGATTAATGTATTCGCATTAATCATTATATCTTTGCTATGGCAATTTATACGCCTTACAGCAGGGATAGCTTTTTCTTGGCCTTTCGATTTTTCTTCTTCTCTCCTTCGCAAATGAGACCACATTGATGAATATATAATTTCTTTTGTAGATACAGTTTACAGGTATGAAATGCCACCTTATGAAATGATTAATTCTCTTTATGATGTTTGTATCTAGTAAGAGAGGTGTTCTACTGCAACCAATGTGTTAGGATGTTAGAAAATCAGGGAACTGTCCTAAAACAGCCAGGATTTCCCTGTGAGAACATGTCAAAATGCAGTAACTTAGTTAGACAATTGAGTACAGTGTATCTATCTGTGGTTGACTATTTCTCTCCGGATACTCAGCCAGGCTTCTGGTACCTTGTGCTCTGGCTTTGCTAAGTTAGCTGTGACTGCTTTAGTAAATGGCCAAGTTTGTAACCTATCTATTTTACTAGTTCATTGGGTATTTAAGCCAAGCTGTTTTGTGGAGTATCCCATAATGTATTGTGTTTATGCCTGTACAGAGAAAGTATCTAAGTTTAACGTGAAGGTGATAATTCCCTCTTTTTTTCTTTTGCCTTTTTCATTAGGAGAAGCGGTCAGTCTTAACGGTGTTTTGGATTGTGTCATTTCTGATGGGTAACACCCTGTATCTTCTATATACCTTCAGATCTCAACAACTGTACTATAGGTGAGTCTTTCAACACATGCTTCTACATTTGATTAAAGCAAACATAGCTGTTCTTCACAGGTAAAAATATGCGTACAGAGCACATCATATGGATAAAAATACACAACTGTGTAAAGGCAAATGCATAACTGACTTCAGTGCAAGGATTCAAACTGTTTCTTAATGGGCATGTGTATTTATTAGCTAAAAAATAAATCACAGTGAACCCAGAGATTTACTCTTGAAGAAATATTTAGACTCCAAACATACCACATGGATGGAAAAAACATCCAATTTCTTTTTCTTCTTCTCCCAAGCAAATCACACTTGTACTTGGCATTTTCCCCCAGTCTCCCACCACCAAGAGTAATAGTAAACACTATAGAGAAAAGCCCAGGTATAGTGCTGTTCAAATATATTTGCACAGTAATACAAGTTTACTTGGTGTTGTCTCTATACTTTTACATGTTCTTTGAAAAGAAAGCTTAACCGTTACCTTAGATTTGAGCCTATTTAGAACAATAAACCTGGGCCTTGATGCACAAGTATTCATGGGAAAATGCCTGCCTTACATAGCAATGCAAAAAACATAGAATCACAATTCCCTCACACTTCATTCCAGTAAACCCTCCCACATTATATACTAAGACAAAAAGAGACACCTCCCCTTTAATATCTACGTAGTATTTTAAAACAGATCTGTCTTCAAGTATAGACTTTAAAATTAAACAGAGGTCCAAACATTGAGTTTAATCATCAAATCAATGGGTGCATTTATGTTTTCATTTGCATAACAATATTGACATATTGAGTATATTAAGTACTGATGCTCTATTTCCAGTCTAGCCCATCTAGTTTTTAATATATATTACAGCCAATAGAATAAAGCACTGACTGCTAGTTAAGGTATTATTTTTTGAATTACATTCACTGTGGTTGCAGCCGATGTCATTGGTCCTCTCTGTACTCCCAACAGTACATTTCATAGCATTGTGATGATCAGGCAGCACTCATTTAGGGATCTGTCTTCGAAACCACACCTGATCAGGCACAGCAGCAATTTTGTAATTCTGTATGGATTAGGTCAGTCACTGTGTGTGTGTGTATATATGAGGGAGGAAAAAATCCAGTAAAAAAAAAAGGCATTCATTTTTACTTTTGATTTATTTGTTTTTGTTTATTTTATAACATGTTTTCATCTTCCTCCTTTAATTATTTACTTCTATGTTTTAGGTTTTCATTTAGTCCAGTGTTGTGTGTGAGTATTTTTCATTTATTTTCTCATCCTTTTCTGTTTTCAGTCACATTGTATTCTGTTTCCTTAATAGTTAAATCCATGCTTCATTTGGGAATGCGTCAGGAACATGTGCATGTGGGAGAGTGGGACACAGTGACAATGAATGTCACTTTAAAATGAAGTGGTTTTTAAAGTCAGAGGTCAGCAGAGAGATATTAAGAACACGCTTGTCAGCTAGAGGTTGTACGCACTGTTCAGAGAACAAGTCTTTTTTCAGGTCTTCTGCCTTTTCCGTTCAGTAATTGGTACAATGTCATACTGTTTACGAAGGGAACTCGTATGGTTTGTTACCCACAAAGTCAATACCAAAATCTTCCTGAGATTTTTATGTTTTATTTATTTTAATAATAAAATCTATAAATTAAAGTGAATTGATTACTGTAAAATTCCATTGAGACGAGAGTGTGTGTTGGAGAATCTCTTGCTGTAATCAATAATTGCAAGAACTATAAAAAGTTGTTTGTTTTTCTGCTTACCCGATGTGTGGTCACACAAGAGTTTGACTGTCGAGTGTGCGGTGTATGAGCGTTTGTCTGCTTGGTCTCCCTATTACTTCTATTCCCAATTCATTGTTACTATTCCTTCTGTTCCGCCAATACTTTCACTTCCTCCTCCCTGTTCAAGCGGTTTTTTTTTTTCCAACCGTGAACACTCAGGTATTATGTACAAAAATTTAAATGTATTCTGAGTTTGATACTGGTTGGTTTTTATTGTTTTTGTTTTTGTTTTTTTGTTGTTTTTTTTTTATATATATAATTTTTTCATTTCTGCATCATCTCTTTTTTAATCTTTTCTTCAAATACCAAGAATCTCTAGGCAACTTATTGTCTCAAATAGTTCTCCAGAGCTGCCCTAATTTTAAGGCAAAATAACTATAAAATGTAAGATCATATTAGTTACTAGTGCAGTAATTAATGAGCATATGAAACAACAGAATCAGTGCAATTCATCTTTTACTGTGCTAATTATTGTTGTTTTCCTTTACATTGTTGTTCAGTCTTATTTTTCTGAAACCCAATCTCGAGGGCCTGGACTTCTTTGAACTCATCTGGATTGTGGGCATATCAGATTTTGTCCTGAAGTATATCACAGTGTCCCTGAAGTGCCTGGTCCTCAGTCTCCCCCGCATTGTCCTAGCTGTAAAATCAAAGGTAGAATCAACCACTATGTTTTGACCTCTACCAAATGTTTGTTTTAAGTATATTTTAAATATATTGTACCAGCGTACAAGGACAGGTTTCTGTTTTATAAAAAAGCTTTGCTGATTTGACAAATTGTGTTGTCATGTATTTTGTGTTATGCCAGCTTTCTAATAAGCAATGTAGGGTTATTTACTACAGGGTGTATTGTTAAGAATTTAAAGTGATTTTCAAATTTTAGAAAAATTACCCAAACTATGTTTTCAGATCAGCTATGTTGAATTCCTGACAATTCATACTTTAGTGAATATCCCTGTTAATTCTAGAATTTATTCTTGTGTGTCACCTATGTGTTATAAGGCAACATCTAGAAACTTTGATTCACACATAGGGTGTGACACGTTTATTCAGTAAAGTGAACATTTAAGGTGATTTCAAAGCGAATTTTACATAAATTCTCTTAGTCAACAGTACTTTCAGTTTGGCTACTCTGGCCTTAAATTTGAAATTCACTTTGAATTCTCACTTTAGTAAATAACCCGGACAGACTGCAATCAATTTTTCAGATTTACAACCAATGCGTATGCAGGCTCCCTTATCGGTGGCAGTGTATTAAAGCACAGCTTTTTCATTCAGTGCATAAGTTATGATCCAAGTGGACAAATGGCAATATATAAAAAAGGTCCCTTACCCCCATCATCATCAGATTTCTTGAACATAGCATACTTTTGCAATGCTACTTTGCAACTATGATACACTATGTATTGCAGTTCAAGTATATATTTTTAGAAGCCAGTATCTTTGTTTGAAAAATATACCAGAAACTCATACAAATATTGATTCTGATGGCGAGCAGACAAGAACGAATTGGCCTCGTAGCTGTCTATTTTAAAACCTTAAGACTGATTTTCCATGTCGTGGATTGCTATTCCAGGAATCTCCTACCTTTTCTGTTAGGTACTACTAAATTATGTAAAACTGTGAAAAATGCTATCTTTTCAATAAAGTGTAGAATCTCAAGTTTCTGTTTTATCCCCATCTACTCTATAATAAATCAAGTTGCAGCCAAATACAGCATCAACCAACTGCAGTGTGAGCTCAGATGGCACATGTGCTAAATTTATGGAGACACTATAATATCTTATTCTGTTGCTGTTTTGTCTGCTGGCAGTATTTACTGTGGATAATTATATCTTAGCAGAGATTTAGTAGTTGTTGTAGTTGTTCCAATTATCTTATAATTCACTGTTCAGCTATTCTCAGATTCACAAAGGGACAGCTATTGGACAATACCTATACATGGTTAGACTAGTTTCTCAAGGGGACGTATAATTATACAGATAAGTATTTTTAGATTGCCAACGTGGGACTAGTTAATCCGAGGGTCTGCAACTCGTTCCTCATAGAAAAACTGCCAGTAATCCTGTTTTCAATCTTCCTTTGACGTCAGTGGACCTTGACTGTACCTGATTGGTGAGAGAAATATTTTATCAATGAATTTTTGAATCATGGTAATCGCTAAAATGAAAAAGGAAGTGCTCCATTCATTCCACGTGGACTGACTAGGAATGATGAGCCTGTAATTGCCATATATTTTACTGTACCCTTGAAATAACTTGCACCCTTTAAATAATGATGGACTTATCCAGAATAATTTTTTATTTATAGTTCCATTAAAAATACATTTTGTGTTGAATGTTCATTTACTAGGATCATATGAATGTACCACGTTTTCTCCTAAATTGATCTGGTTTCTAAATTTTACAGACACTTGTCAGCTGCTGCATTAAAAGTCAGCATTTATGAATACATACATTAATGTAACATTCTATATCGAGTGAACTGTTGTTATTTGGAACCTATAGTCCACATTGGCACAATATGCTTAAATCTTCCCCTGTGAATCGTGGAACCAGCAACATTGCAAACAAGTTAAAATAAAGTAGCATTCCACTTTAAGGATGCTGAAAATGACCCTGTTTATCATTTTTAATATAAATACTGTGTTGTAAGTAGGCCTACCCCAGTAAAGTTCATGGAGTTGGTGTTTTTTGATAGGTTTGTAATTCCCATCTTATCATTGGCAGACAAGTGCCACCGGCACATCAATTAACTTTTGGCATCACAGGAATGCAGCCAGGCATCTCTTCATTTGTCCCTGGCCCTTATCCAAAATGTGCTTCCCTCCCCCTTCTCTCTTTCTTTAGCATCTTTTTGTTTTGGAGGGAATTAATATTCTGAAGCTGAACCGGCAGCAATGATCTCTCTCGAGATAAATTGCTTCATCAGAAAAGGTTCAGAGCCGCTCCGCAACTCCCCATTCCACCTACCTACAAATTGGAGCAGTCATTAATCTTTGTCATTGTGCTAGCGCATGCTAGGAAGGAAAGACACCCCAAACTCCCACTGAGGCTTTGTCTCACATGAAGAATAGAGCTTTTTAAGATTAAATTGGCCCAGGATTACAGCACCTATGATGGGCATTTTTTATTAACTCTCAACTGCATGCCACATCAGATAAATAGGTATTATGTCATTGCATGTGGCAGTAATGCTTCGCTTCTCACTTTTAACCTGTTGTATGTGAATAAGCAGTGTGTTCTCAAACCCAAAGGGTTAAAGAAAAAATGCCAGCAAGAATTGGCCTTGCCAATCAAAGTAGATATAGGGTACGTTTAGCTTGATTCTCTGCTGGCATAAATTTAAGATGGTAGGTTTAGCATTTACTGGTATAGTTTGTTCAAAATCAGAATGTTCTTTTTAATCTGTATTTGTTTCTTGTTTAGCAGCTTCTATGCAGATTAATATTGTTCTGAAGGGCTGCATATTAGAATGCACTTTGTGTTTGATGTAGAGTCCTCTTTTGGTGTGACCGGGCAGATACAGGTTGCAACAAGGCAGGGAAGACATTATCTAACAATGTGTAATCATTCTGTTAATAAATATTATTCACATGGTGGCTGCAAAATACAGAGTATGTGACTGAAATCCAGATGTAACATTTTGCTATGTAAGCCTTAAGGCTTTCCTTATCGGGTGTGTATTTGGAGCAGTGTTTTAGATTGTTCGAACAATACCATCTCAGAGTTTTTTTTACTTTCCTGATATGTTTGTAGGAATTAATAAGAAAAATATCTTTGTCTTTAAGCTGAAAGTAGCATGGTGATTTTGTAAGTGTAGCACTCCCCTAAGAGATTTGCTAGGTGAGCTTACAATTCCCTTGCAGTGCGTTGTATGTTTGGTGCTTGGGAAAATGTGCAGGTAATATATTTAATCATTTTTCTTTTTTTTGTTTATACGTTGGGGCTAATACTTTAACTATTGATGCCACCCAAGAGAGCCTTTTGAGTGCAGGGATAATTTATGCATAGTACCTTTTTGTTTAGTACTTGGAGTTAGAGTATAAAATATCCTCTGCTTGAAGAGTGGTGGCCGTTTACTTACTTTGTGTTAACAATTGATTCTTTTCTTTTTTATTTTTTTTGCACAATCCATTCTGTTGTTTTAGAATTCATCTTGCTTCTCTTTGTTCCGTATAGAGGAGAGTGTTGAATGATAACCTTATCTGCAGCTGGTAACCCACATGCGGACACAGAGTTTCAGCTGGCCACAGGTTCCCGGGGTTGGATATCCCGACTCGTTGGAACACACAAAATATTTTTCTCACCAGGAGGAAATGGCTCATTGAATTACTAGTCAGACAATTTAGTAAGGAAATAATAGAGGTACATTCATTTTAGCCACACAAACACATCTGGTCGGCACTCGATCACAATACCGATTATTTGGGTGCCACTAGCAGAGAGCCCAGTACAGTCACAGATGCTGTTTGATGATTAAAGCTTGAGAGCTTCCAGGTTTCTGCATGGTGATTTTGGTATCCCTTTAGCCAACGGTTTGATTAATAAGTAGTCTTCAGCAGAACTGCCAGCTGACAATGTTTTGTTTGCACAGCAATTGTTTCCACTGGTACATCTTCATTTGCACTGATGGGAGAGATGATGATCACTTAGTCCTTGGCTGCAGTTATAAGCTGCTCGATTTTGCCTATTGAAAAATGACTTGAAATGTGGCATGCTGCACCTTTCCTGTCTGTTTCCTAAGCTCTGATCTCATAGGCATAGTCAATCAAAAAAGACAGCTCCAAATCTGCTTAGATTGGAAAACCTAGCCTGAAAAATCCATAAAGATTGCACTTCTGCAAAAAAATACATCTTTGTGATTAAAAATGCCCTAATATAGCATAAAGAAACAAAAAGCTAAATTGTTTGCTTAAAGACAAACTTATGTATTTAAGGATTTACATGTCCTGTCAGTACAAAAGAGGTGTTGATAAATCACATTTTTATCCATTTACTTGATGCAGCTTTTGTGACCTCTCTAACTCTGGAACATAAAGCAATAAATGTTTGCCCTTCAGAGGAACAGACTAGATAGAATGGTCAAAACCAGTAAGTTTATTCAAATAATGCATGAGCACAAAGATTCAGAGGTAACCACAGAGCCCCAGGTATTTCAAAAGGCTTGTACCATACTTCCTTACCATCATGCCCAACTGTAAGCAGTAGTGTATTTTGGTTTTGTGCTGCCCTAGGCGTGACTAAAACTTGGCGTGACTAAAACCGCTAATCTAAATTTGTCTCACCCCACCTCTAACTGATTAAGAACTCACCCCATTCCTCTTTAGACTACACCCTTTCCTGCTCCTTTTAAAGGGATACAATAGTGCCAGGAAAGTTTTCCTGGCACCATAGTACCCTCCTCCCTCTTGCTCCCCCCTCCCCCCCCACTCAGCACTCAAGGGGTTAAAACTCCAGTCATTTACCTGAATCCAGTGCGGATATCCCTCAGCGCTAGATCGGGCTCCACCTCCTGGCTTGCGTAGGAAAGCATTTTATCAATTATTTCAAATGGGGATTTAGCAGACGCTGGATGTGCTCATGCACGGTGTAAGGACGTCCAGCATCAGTTAGGCAACCGCCACCCGGAAGGAGTTAACCCCTCAACGTAATTCTTGCAGTTTCTGAGAAACTGCAATAATTAAACTTGCAGGGTTAAGGGGAGTGGGGCCCTGCACCCAGACCACTTCAATGAGCTGAAGTGGTCTGGGTGCCTATAGTGATCCTTTAAGGACACATTCTGACAGGCACACACACATTCACTGGCAGATACACACTGACAGTTACACACACACAGACTCAATGACACAGTCACACACTCATACTCACATACACTCACATGCACACAACATACACTCACACACACACACTAATTATTATTATAATACTTTTAATTATTCACCCAGCCTTCCTACCTGTCGTTGGGTGACCAGTGGGGCTGCTGTGAGAGCTGTGCATGCTGCTGTGTTAGATTTAGAGGCAGCGAGGCAGCTGAGATCGCGCTGCTCTACTCCCTCGTGCCTCATGGGCTTTCTACTAATGCTGGGAGCCGGAATTACATCATATTCCGGCTCCCGCGGCATCCGCAAACGGCGCGCGAGGGAGCAGAGCAGGGAGATCACAGCTCCCTTGCCGCCTCTGATTCTAAAATAGCTACACACTAGGGGGTCCATAAGGTGGACAGCAGGCCACCTTATGTAAGCCCCATGACAGGGGGAAACACCTGGTTAGTGCCGCCCAAGGCAAATGTATAATTTGCCTTGGGCTAAATACAGCACTAACTGTAAGTATTGGCATTCAATGCTCCTGCTAACTTATATAGAATGTACCAGTCAATATGCTTTTATAGAAGCTTTCTAAGCATTGTATTCACAGTGAAGGGCATTGGACATCCTCATGCATGAGGACGTCCAGTGTCTTTATAATCCCTGTAATTCCTATGGGGAAGTTCTAACATACAAGCGGCATTTGCTGTGCATGAGCATTAGGTTCCCACATCACCGTGACATCACTAAAGGAGGAGTTCAATCCAGCACCGAGGGACCTTAGCACTGGAATCAGGTAAATGTTAAAACGGGTTTTAAGCCTTTATTCACTGGGTCAGGTAAGGGACCCTGTACCATTTGGAATGCAGTTTTGTATTCCTAACGTTGTGTAGTTCCTTTTAATTTCAAATTCACTTTGAATTTACTTCAAATTCTTTAGTGAATAACCCTGTTATTCATCATTATGTAACATTAAAGCGGCACTGTCATGGCCGAATGCAGGTTTGTTTGTTTTTTAACCCTGCTCCCAACTCCACTACATCTAATTGTCCCCCTAGTCTCCCCATATTATCTATTTTTATATCTTCATTTCGTGCCCGGACCTTTGTGTGGGCAGGTGAAGTCCCTGTGGGACACGTCATCTGCCCACAGTAGATAGCACTGTGAAATTCTTGCGCATGCCCAGTTAAACACTTGGGCATTCGCTATTGTTCGAAATTCGGGCAGGAATTTCATCTATTCATTCGTCAGAAAGACAAAGGAATTAATAGAAATTTCACACGAACAAACACCGAACATCGGTTTATTACAAGGAGGGAGCTACCGGCTCACAGCTCTCTCCTTGTAATATGTAAAAATAGAAGCGGAAGGAAGCTGCGTTCCCTCCCACTTCCTTAGCCCCCATGTCCTTCCTCGCTCTATGAGGATCAATATAGCAAGTACGGGCTTGTCTACTAAACAGTGAGCATGCACCCCCCCCCCCCTTTAGAACAAATGGCTCCATGGTGGGGCATCTATTCTCCAATTGTCTGCTCTATAATGCTCATAGAAACTTAACAAAAAACAACAAATCCAAAATGTAAAGGGTTTTTGTTTTGTTTGTTTTTGTACTATTTTTTATTATTTATTACTATTAGTTACAAAATTCTTATACTTTGTATCCTACTTTCTCTAACTGATTTGCCCACATACATTTTCTCTAATGCTGTACAGTTTGTTCAATAAAAAGTATACCAAATGGCTACATTTGTGCGAAAATATTACTGGAAAAAAATATCTTACATTTTACAGTTTTCCATACTTGGCTTTTGTAGCTTAGTTTTGTAAAGTTTAGAATTTAACAAAATCCCAGTTTAGTGAATAACTATTTTTCCACAAGATCCGCTTTGATGATATTCAGACCCTATCTAGATTCATTGTGTTGGAGAAAAATAAATGTAATACATTGAGTGAAGGCAGGCATTTAGGGTAGGAGAGCTTTGTTAGTGTTCAGACTGCTTCATTTTGCATAAGGTAAAAAGCATTGAAGAAACATAACGTCTTTGCAATAATTTCAATAATGTATTTCAGTGTATGTGTGTGATTGATTTTAGAGGAGTAAATTAAGAGCCAGGTAAATCCAACAGAGGGAGACAGAGAGTCAGGAGACAGGTTGTCATCCAGCAGATTACGTAATGCTGCTGTTTTGTGATAGCAACTAGAGGGCTCGTAGTGTATTGGTGCTAATTTCAACCCTTCATCTTTTGGCATGGTTATGATTGATGTGAGCTGGGATTAGTCCAATAAAGTAGCTGAGTTATCCCAAACCATTACACTCTTTAATGCATTTACATTAACTTCAACTATTTCTGTATGTTGCCCTCATATAACCTGCAATATATCCTATTATTACTGGATCAAGCATGTCCATTTTATGCTTCTACAGCATTTGTGCCTTTTACCTGATGCATATCTGTATTTGGAAAACCGCAGCAGTTATTGAATTGATTAATATATGAAACGTTAGATTATTATTTCTTATTACTAGCATTTACATACATATATATTACTAGCATTTAAATATATATGTGTGTATGTGTATATAATATTACTAGCATTTAAATAGCGCCAACATATTCCACATCACTTTATAATTATAGATATTTGACAAGTAGGTGACCTGCAAAAAGAGGTGGGTTTTATTGCAAGACCTTTTTTATCTACTCTTATATAATACTGTTCTTTTGAATTTTGTTTGTACTGATCAGTATTGCCTACCATTTGCACTCTAGGTATTTTAAGAACTACATATTCAATGACTCTTAGCCAGGTTAAAGCATGCATAACACATAACGGGATGTGGTGGTTCTCGAAATGCCTATGGGTTCCGAGGTTAGCCACCACTGATAAGGTGTATTGGCTAGATCTATAGATGAGTTACATGCAAGGTATGGGCCACCTATAGAATTTCTAGTAACAAGAAGTCATGTGGAATGTGTGATTGAGAAATGCAGAGCTACACTTTAATTTCAATACCAAACAAACCATAAAGAACAGCAACACCAAAATCTATACCCCGTATTTTCAACAGCAGTAGGTGTTGGAATTCAAAAAAATTCATGAAATGGCTATTTCTCCAGCACCCAAGCAGGATGTGCCAATCTGTTTACGTTGTTCTTATTCCCCAGTAAACTACTTGTAGTCTAACGACATCATAACTAACTTTGTCACTGGTCTTTGGGTTCTATTGCACTGTCAGTTGTTATTAACTTCTGTTTACTCTCCATCTTTTACAATATACTAAGAGCCCTGCAGAGCAGTTGTAAATGAAATGCCTTTTTTGTTGCCAGAAGCATGTACCTCCGGTATATGCAGAGATAGGATGTCTGTTACATTGCATACATTTTGCTTTGTAGTGGTATAAAGGCTCAGGGGACTTTCCAGAGGTCTCTTAAGCTTGCTTTGCATTATCTTCACAACAAGAAGGTGGGCTTCAGCACAGGACACAAAAGCAGTCCTTTAAAATGGGGCAAAAAAAAAGTTTATAAGGCTTCAAATTTTAAAATAACAAAAATGACCTCATCCCAAAAGTGAGACCGCAGACATTTAGATTACCTCATCTTTCTATTGGTAATTTAATTGTAATCATTTTAGCATATTAACATAGCACAATGTAATCTATGAACAATATGACATAATATTGACTGATGAAACACTTATTCCTCCTTTTGTTGTCATTATATAGTTTTAGCCCTTGTTGCTAGTGTTAACGTGTCCTACAGAAAAACTAGTGATAAAGTAAGCAATTGCTTTACATGCATGCCAGCATTTTAGTTGGTTAAAGAGAGGTGCTTTAAATTTAGTGTTGTGGCCAGTAGGTGGACACATTTTAGGGAAGTTTTAAGGGACTTTGTGACCTAATTGCCCCTAACAAGAAAATGTAATTTAGAATAAATTTAGACCAATATATTTTTATTTTCGCAAGCTAATTTATTTACACATTTACTGTAGTTTTTTTCAATTTGACAATTTGTATTGCTTTTTAGGGTACAGAAGAGAAGAGGTGGTTAGAGGGGGGGGGGGAGGGTTTACCCAGTGATCCATAATCATTCCAGTACCCTTTAAATACATCAAATTTAGCAGATAATTTAACATTGTCCACTTTCTCACTCTCAGTTGAGTATTGGGGGTTATTCAAGTGTAAAAGCTTTCTGGGGTAAACCTGTGATCAGTGTGGTGATATGTTGGGCCTACTTCGTTGCTCTTAAAGGCTCATAGTAGTAGCATATAGGTGGGGTCATCGGTGGCTGGGTGTCATGGCTCAATGGGGAGGGATTCATTTGGGGCGGGAGCAGGGAGAGTAGTTGTCTCTGCAGTTTGCTGGTGGCAATGACTATTGTGGTGTTATCTTTGCACCTGTCTGTTGCATGTGTTTCAATGTGTATTTATTGGGGCTGTTATGGCTGTTCCTGCCATCTTGCCTGGTTCTTGTTGGTGGTTCTTCATTATGAGAAAATACTTGTTTGTCCTGTGTTTATGGGGGGGGTGGGGGAGGGTGAGCGAGTGGAGAAGAAGGGTATGTCTCTGGGGGGCATCGGCCCCGTTTTTGGGAATGCTTGTTTATATTTCTTAGGGGGTGTTTAGTGTGATTCTGTGATTTTTGCCATGTCGTCCACGCTTCGGACAAGAATTTGGCGTTTGATTGGATGCGTCTGGCCATATTTTCGTATTGACTGTTGGTCTCCACCACCTGTATGCATTGATCAATTGTGGGGGAAGTTGTTGCTTTCCACTGCCTACTGATAACTGTGAGGGCTGCTATGATGATGTGATAGAGGAGATAGCATTGTTTTTCGGTAGGAGCAGGAGTAAGATTGTCTCGGGTCTGTAAGGAAGTCTTATTCCTGTGCAGTTTTCTGCTAAAGCAGCCACTTCTTGCCAGTATGTAGTGAGTAGAGGGCAGTGCCATCAGGTGTGGATCATTGATCCTTTGTCTGTTTTGGCATCGCCAACATGTATCTGATGTGTCGGGGAAGCTTTGTTTAAGGAGTGTGGAGACTAGATACCATCGGTATAGGATTTTGCATGATAGTACAGCATGGGACATGCATAGCATCATCGGCCAATGGGCTGAAAATGTCTCTTTCCATTGGGAGTCGGTTAAGTTGTGTGTTTTCCCATGTCTTTTTAAAATGGAATGAATTTATTCTTTGTGTTAAGTGTTATATACTATTATACTATTGAGATGAGTTTTTTAGGTAGCTTGAGCTTTAAACATATTTTCTACACTTCTGTTAATTGCAGTCTTGATAGTTTTACTATTATGGATGTTGGTTGTGTTTTCATCCAAGATTGAAGTTGCATGCAGGAGAAGTGAGCTATATTAGGTAGTTTGAATTGCGCCTGGAGTTCGGTGAATTTTTTGAGGTTGGAATCTTGGAGAAGTTGGGACATAGTATGTGTCTGCTCCAGATCAGATAGTTAAAGTCAGGAATGAGGAGTGACAAGGTGACTAGTGGTAGGGCTGGACAGGTGTGCTGTGCTATGCCCAGGTTATTTTGGTAACTCCCATAGGGTTATGGTAAGTTTTGTTGTGGGTAGCATGTTGTGGCTCGTGGGTCGCCTATCTTTGGGTAGCAATGCCAGCTGCGTTAGGGGGATCCCTTCAGTGAAACTTCGTTCTATCTGCATCCATGCTAGCGGGTGTGTGGTGGAACGAGGATAGCAAGGGGGCAATGTGAGCAGCCCTGTAGTAGCCTGACAGGTCCGGCATTCCCATTCCGCCATGGTTGAACAGTTTGTACATTGTCGATTTTGCTACTCAAGGTTTGACGTTCCCCCATACAAATGAGTTTAGGATCTTTTGCATGTCCTGGAGATACTTTGCTGGGAGTTGCAATGGAAGTGTTCTAAATAGAGATTGGATTTTTTATAAAATACCATTTTAGCTGCCGCTATCCTGCCAGTCCACGAGAGATGTTTTCCCCGCCACCCCTGCAAGGTGTTGAGTCCGATAAGTATCTTGGTTTTGGAACCCTGTGGACCCGATCAACCAGCAGCATATCTGCAGGGATTTCTGGGGCATAGGCATGCATAAGGCCCCATGCATATACTTGGAGGTTGCACAGGTTATTTTTTTGTGCCCTGTCCTCAGCTTCGGCCATGCAGGTTTCCATAGTCTCCAGTCTTGTACATGATCTGCCATATCGTTGTGTGCGCGGAGACCATTTCCTTGCATTTTTTCTCCATGTGAGATGTTCTAGTGGTCCGGTCCAGGACCTCTTTCTTTAGTTGGTCTGCTGTGGATTGCCACGAGTGTATGAGCTTAGAAGACATAGCTTCCATGGCTCGCTCAAAAATTTATTTTGTAAGGCTTTCGGTTGTTTTGAACACATTCGGAGTTGCCATGTGGTTGCTGGCATCTGAATCTTCAGCACAATCTTGCAAGGGAGCCTGCGTGGCCTCGGATGCGGAGGATGGTTTCTGGCTGAAAACATTAATCTTTTTAGCTTTAGAGGTAATTGTTTTGTCTTGTGTTGAGACATGCTGAGATGGGGAGATTCTGAGGTTTCTGCGGTGTAAATTATCGTTAGATCTGGAGCCCATGTGCCAGAGAAATTTCTTACGCGGCCATCTTGCTCAGCGGTCAGCGGTATACATTTACTGTAGTTTAAAGACAGATTATTGTAAGTTTTATTGCCGTGATGTTTTCATATACACTTAAAGACACAAATGTTGCCATTCCTAGAGAAGAGAGGATTTGAGTGTATCGACTACCATAAGGACAGCACTTCCTTAAAATGGAAGACTTGAATCTGCTGAGCATTCTCTCAGATTTATAGTTTGGGTTTGTTTTTTTTTGTTTTTTTTGTTTTTTTTAGCAAAGCATTCTTTTATAGGTAGCCACTTAATTTCCATTTGCTGTTATCTCATTTATATTTTTTATCTGCTATGACCATTTTGACGTTTCATTGCAATCTTTGTTTAGTTAATTTGCCCTTAGGTGTGGTTCTTAGCCATTCAAAAAATGCATTGCTTTTCTTCGTTGTTTAGTGCCAAATCACTTGTTTACGGTTTTCAGCCAATGCAGAGATTTGTAACACGGCAACTTGTTGTGTATAGAGACATTACCTTAACTATCAAAACTTTTTAAAGAAAAATGAAAGCTGTTTTTGGGCCAATTGAAAAATGTCTAAATATGCATTTTATTAATATATACATTACATAAAGTTAATTCTACATGTTTTGAATTAATGACTAGATGGTGATTTGAGAGGGTTTAGGTAAACAGAAAATGTGTATATCCGTAGTTTCATCTAGTAAATTATGTCTCCTTTGTAAGTGAATGTGGGTATCTCAAATATATTCATAACTGTCTTCAGCCGGGGACTTTTTTGTTTGTTTGTTTCACACCCATGGAGTTGAGCGAGGTGCTTTAAGCAGATGAGATCCTGAACTCGTTCACAGCCCACTGGAGGGCTATGAGATCATGAAAATGCCAAAGCTCTGAGCAATGCGACTTATTCCTAGCAGCGGGATTGTAAAGCAGAAGACATGCAGTATGATCTCACCTTCTTCCCTCCCCTATCCTCTAAACACTGGCGCACACACAATCTTTTTCTTACATTGTCCTCAGGGTATTAAGCGTTCTAGGATAGCTCTAATCTATTTCTGAGTCCTTAATCAGTGTAACACATGCTACGGTCTTTTCATCTGTAACACAGCAGTATATGCAGTACTGTACACTGTGTGATAGCACTAGTCCTTGTATTATGGAAACACCAACGGGTTTTGTTTAGTGCCAAGGAAACGGCAAATCACTAGCTTACGGCTTTGAGCTGAAGCCGGGATTTGTAACACACACCGTTCATTCGGTAGTTATTGATGTCATCATTTATGAAGCACTAACAAAGACTATGACCAGTAATACTGAACAGCAGCAAGATGAGTGAAGTCTTTTGTATACCTAAACACAACTTAAAACATTATTCTCTTAGCACTTTGAGCAAGATGCTTACTGTTCCGGCATGCCAACAGTTAAAGCTCTAATATCTAAAAATGTAAGAGAGTTTTTGTTTCTTCATATTGGTAAATTAGTCTAACAGATTGGGAACGTATTTAATGTTTTATTGTACTTTGACTTACCGAAAGTGACATTTGTGCCTTAACTCGAAAGATAATTACTTAACAGCTCCCTTAGCAACAAGCGTTAATGGCATGGCATAGCTGTATACTCCAGAGCTCTGGCCTCTCGGGAAATTGAAGATATTTCTCCCAAGTGCATAAAAACCTCCTTAAATCTGAAATGCTCTAACGATCACTCTTTTAACCTTTTGTTGCTGGCTACTCTTGCAATGTAAAATTAGAGAGATTGTACATGTATGCGTAATATATATTACAATGTATGAACATCAACATGTAAATCATACATTTAAATTATTAACAATGATGAACACAATTTAAGGCCAAAATACCCAATCTGGAAATATTATCCATTTCAGCTTCTGTGTCTTAAAATTTAAAATTTACAGGGCGCGGGGCTGTCTGTCATGGCGAGAGGTCTCATTTCACAAGAGCTCGTACCAAATCCCTGCCTAAAGCTCATCAGCCAGCTCTAGTAGCCCTCCAACCGGGGTCAACAGCATACTCCTGTACCCCCCACACTTCCTGTGGTCACTTGCTGCTGTATGGTCAAAACCTGTAACCGCCATTAGTGGGGCCTGGCGAGCACTCGGGAAGAGAGAAGCGGCCGATCCCTCTGTCAGGATTACAAGTTGATCCAGCACGTAGAATTGTATCACACCTAGGATTAAAAGGTAATGTCTTACCGGGCCTTACAAGGGCCAGACTTAACGTACCAAAGAATAGTCAGAATACTTGCCGAGGTCGGGGATACAGAAAGAGACACAACGATGAGGGAAAGCCAAAAGTCAGGCATACCAGAATACAGGGAAGTCAAATACCAGAAATAAACGCTCAGGAACACACTCTCGGACAACCACTAAGGGAAACCACTACAGGACAATGAGTAGAAGGAGTAGGTAAGTTTAAATATCCTTCTTGTGGATCCGATTGGCTGTAACCAGCCTTTGACTCCATAAAATGCGTGTGCGTTCTTTACGTGACGTCACGCACACGTCAACGTTGTCAATACCATGGGAGGACGTGGGGTTACAAATTTGTGTAGATCCGCAGCAGCCGGCGTCCATCAACATGCTGCAGGGGTCCGACATATTGACGCATGGCCGCTGAATGGCACTACCACACTTATTGGCAAGGCAATTATATTTAGTGTCGCATTGTGAGGATGAACATGTTACACTCTCAGCCTGGCGCAGACAGGACTCCACCACGCTGATGCCCCGCAGCCCATCCCCTCCCTCCCCCCCCCTTTGGACCGGTGGGGTGATCCCGGTCCCCACCCTGGAAGCTCCCCAGACCCATCTGTGCCCTGTGGTAGAGCCGCAATCACTGACAACACAGACAGAGGTACACTTAAAATGGCGGACACCACGTGTTCCCTGACCTGCCTGGGAGATATGCCTACTATCTCATGCCATCTGGACGAAGTGTTTGCTAACTGCTGGAGGAGGCTGAGGGACAGGTGGGCCCGAGCACGTTCAGTAAGTAGTCCACCCTCCGCTGGGCTTTCCGCGACTCACCCACTGCCGACCTGCACCTATCACTGCACCACCAACCCACAAGAGGAGGCAGAGGTCAAACAAACAGGCCTCTAGGAGGCGAGCTGCCCGACCAGCACAACAACTGCACGGGGTCAGTGCAGCAAGATGAGGTAAGGAGCAGACAACTAGAACCCCTACAAGACCAACTGCCTGAACATGCAGCACCAATCCTGAGGCTCTCCACAAATCGGGAGGACTGTAACCAACCTGCTAAGGGCATTGTCAGAAGCTAGCCAGACACCCTACAGCATCCTACTTCACCTTTATGCAAATTTTGGTTTTCTTTACTTTATCAGCATTTATTTTTAAATCTGTTGTGAGCCTGATTCTATAATACCCAGGGAACAGTATAGGGTGGCCCACTCTGGGTAGTTCAAAGTTCTCAAGCATGCCTAAATCACTCTTTATACCTACATTATCTAGCATGTATACTTTCATATATTATTTGACATGCACTACTCTCCATGTCTAGTTACCCTTATTTGAGTCACAGCAACAGTCTAACATAGTACCTAGATGTGTGTCCAGACTATTGAAATAATAAAAATTTGCAGTATTCTAGAAATGCCATACAAATGTTTTACCATGCCTTATGTATGTTGGCAATTGCTGCTGGGCCATTGCCAGCTTGTTGTAATGCTATGCACAGTAAAAATAAAGAATTTTTAAAAATGTAAAAAAAAAAAAAATGAAATTTAATGTGAATTCTTGACCATTCTCTGTTTTGAGTAACCCCAAAAATGATTGTATAATACTGAAAAAGAACCCCTGTTTTGACATAAGTTCTCTGTGTACCACCTGTAAAGACTTTGCTAAAACATATCAACATATAGTCTTTCTCAAAGAAGACACCATTTATATCAGCCATTTTCGCCACGTTTATCACAAACTTTATATGTTCTGACTGTTAATATTCATTGTTTTACTGACACAAAATTATTGATCCCACCTGTTAAATGACTTCTGCAGTTGTATACACACCATTTTATATCCATCTCTATCTTTCAATAAATAGTGTTAATAAAATACTTTCAGATTTTTACATTGTGAAACATTGTTGTTAAGCTGTAGTGCATGTGACACATACTTAATCAACTCCTTAAATCATGACATGTTGTTGGAAACCGTAGCTCTAAGGGATAGTTGGTTTGGAAAACTTGTTACTTCTGGTACATAACTTGGAAAGTGGTGAGAATGACTGGCACAGATAGCCTATGTTTTTGCATTCCAGATTGGTCCATCTGTTTTAATGTTTACAAACTGCTTTACTGTATTCATATGATCGCCAGGTGAATAGCCCAGTCCATAGCACTGCTGTTCCTCATTTCAAATATCCATTAGAGTCCTATTATCAAAATAATCAAATGTCATGTGCTGTATAACTCTGTCTCCATAGGGTAAGTTTTACCTGCTAATCGAAGAGCTCAGCCAGCTGTTCCGTTCCCTGGTGCCTATCCAGCTGTGGTATAAATACATCATGGGCGATGATCCTTCAAGTACCTACTTCTTAGGAGGCATTCTCATCATCTTGTACAGCCTGTGTAAGGTGAGCTATCCTTGACTGTCTATATATAACGATAGCAGGTTTTGAAAAAAAGTGCAAAAACAGAATGAGCAGTAAAAAGTAAAAAATTTTGCTTTTTTTTTTTTTTTTCTCTTCCTAAATGCTTTATTCATTTAATCTATGCACTTCTATTCTACCAACCTTTCAGCCAATGAATACTGTTCAAATCTAGTATGAGCTGGTATGATAATGTTGTAGTTTGAACTCCCCCTATATCAAGCCAGCTCAGAACAGAAGGACTGTTCATCCAATATAGCAGTGTAAGCGTCAAACTATTTGTAAACAATTTGACAGATTATTGACAAACAGTGCCTTGGGACTCCTGGCACCATATCTAATGTAAAATGCTCTTGCTTGCTTCAAATAGCAAATACTCATGTCTGTTTAAAAAAATTGTTGTTGTTTTTAAATCCAGTCCTTTGATATCTGTGGTCGTATCGGAGGCCTACGGAAAGCACTGAGGATTCTTTGCCACCCTCAGGTATTTTATTTTGATTTGATTATCTTTATTTTAAATTTTTCTTATTATTTTATATATTTTTAACATACATTTTAATTGAATATAGAAGAAAAAGAACACTGCAAGTATTCAGTAGCATATATAGATAAGAACCGGTATAATCAATATCTACCATTACACACAGGTGTTTGAAAGTCTGAACATTAATTCACACCACATAAAATGTATCTTGTGCACTGGAGCAGCACCCCGTCTTAAAGGGACACTACAGTCACCAAAACAACTTTTGTTTAATGAAGCTGTTTTCGTGTATAGATCATGCCCCTGCAGTCTCGCTGCTCAATTCTCTGCCATTTTGGAGTTGTCACTTTGTTTATGCACTCCTAGCCACACCTCCCTACATGTAATCTGCACAGCCTTCTTAAACTCTTTCTGTATAGTGAGATCTAATGTTTATACTTACTTTATTGCAAATTCTGTTTAATTTCCAATTTTGTATCTCCTGCACTGTTGATGGTTTGATAGACCTTGCACGAGCCTCTTGTGTGTGATTAAAGTTCAGTTTCAGGATATGTAACTTCTAATGTAAGTTAACATCTGATTAAAAATTAAACCATTTTTATGCAAGCTGTCAGTCACAGCCTGGGAGGTGTGGCCATGGCTGCGTAAACAGAAACAAAAGTGATTTAAATAACAGATAATTAAGCAATGAGACTTCAGGGGTATGATCTAGGCACAAAAACGGTTTCATTAAGCTAAAGTTGTTTTGGTGATTATAGTATTCCTTTGAGTACACAAAAAGTAAGAGGTGTGAAAAAAAGGTTTGAAAAGTAGGCGTTGGGGATAGAAGATGGATTATTATAAAACAATGGTGGAGCGAAAGGTTATTGTGAAGAACTATTTTTCTCTTCAGAATTTCCAATTCCATTGAAGCATATTCATACCAAGCAGCTCAAAGCCTAGCATTTTCTACTCTGTCAATCAATTGTTGTACTACATGCATTATCCAGGCAGGGGCAATGATTTTGCAGCATTTAGTAAAGGATCTTTGTAATACTAGATATCGGGCCGTTTGTATGATGCAAGAGCATTAAATTCAGTTTGAATGGTGCTGGAATACCCACAACTGCTCAGAGCTGATAGAGTGCAAATACAATGCTTTTTTTATAACTCCAAATAATCACTTGCAATTTATTTTTTTGTATCTTATACTCATTGGCCCTTGATACAACAGGTCAAAGAGTGAGATAAATGCATAGGTCATCTTCCCATTTAATCTTAGAAAGGAGCATAACCAGTTCTGGCTACAGAACCACATGTTTGAAATACCATTTTCAATATACTTGTGTTTGTCACAAATCTGTTTAAACTCTCATTTGTCTAAAGAGGTCTTGGTATAAGCGTATAGGGTATGTAGTACCATCAGGGCATAGCAGAATCACTCCAGCCTAGAGGATTAGCCATTTAGAAGCAGGTCCCCAGAATGCTCAACCACATTTGGTCATATAGATGTCTCAATCATTTGTGGTTTCCCTATCTTTCAAAAGAAGTTATAATCATAAAGCTTATTTACATCCTGAATTAACTAAATCCCAAATACTCTAAGGGGCCTATACATCAAGCAAATGGGATTGCTGATTGCACCCATTGCTTCTGGTACTGTGGCATTCAAAATCTCATACTTGTAAGTATTGAGATTGTGTGTGATGTTGCTCTACGAAGTACATCATCTACAAATGCAGACACTTTCAAGGTTATTACTAAAGTGAGAATTGTTAAATTTAATAGCTGACCTGGAAGCATGGCTGATTTGGAGAGTTGTTGCAGTTTGGCTACTTTGGCCTTAAATGTAAAATTTGAAACAATTCTTATTTTGGTAAATGACCCTGTTTACATTCTGTGTTTCCTGTGCTGGGAAATAGAGATGTTATCTTTTCTCTACATTGTGGCCATGAAGGTTTCAAGATTTTATAAGAAAGATGACAATGGTTATCCTAGTCTGGTGTCTCTCCAAATATGGACTTTGGACAACAGGGTATATTGATCCCCTGGTTCTACATACAATAACTCCACCAGTTTGCAAATATTACACCCCAACCCATATGACTCAAGTTAATATGCATAAAGCGCCAGTCTGCCTAGTGAAAAGCCTTCTATATAATCTTATATAACCGTAATTAGTGTCTATTGGGTTCTTTGAACAAATACATTTAATTTATTATTATCGCCATTTGTATAGCTCCAACAGATTCCGTAGCGCTTTACAATATTATGAGAGGGGGGATTTAACTATAACTAGGACAATTACAAGAAAGCTTACAGGAACGATAGGTTGAAACGAGCATACAGTCTATCGGAGGTGGGATGTAAAACACAATAGGACAGGAAATAGCAATCAAATAAGATGGGAGTGAAGCAGAGCTGGAGGAGAGAGCAAGTATGTAAGGTAGAGGTTACTTGATGTTCTTATTGTTTTGTCTCTTGACCCGGTATAAAACCAGATTTATCTAGGTGAGCTAGGGCCCAGTGACCCATCTAAATCTTTATGATGAATTCCTTTAAACAAAAAACTGTTGGTCAACATGGAGTATGGAAATTGAATTAGAACACTGGGCAAGTTTCAGGTCCTTATCCTCCTTAGTATGGTTGGTAATGTGTGCAGGAGAAGTACCTCTGTGAAAAGTCCCATTCTCTTAGACTGAGTTGAGGACAAAGATTCTCACCACACAATTTATAATATTTCAAGGTTAGAAGTATAATTAAGATTTGCAGAGCATTTCATTTCTGACTTCTATGTTTGATGCCTCGTTTCCTTGCTATCACACCTGTACTGATAAAGCAAAAATTTGTGCCATGTAGTATTGGATATCATTCTCTCGTTTGCTTTCTTTAATTTGAAACTTTGTGATATACACACTTAATCCTTTGTGTGGTTCACCTTAGCACGAGATAGTGTAGTAGGTGTACATTATGATATGATGCTATATGGTGGTTAATGCCTTAGGTTCGTGTCTAAAGATACTCTATTGATTCAACCTCCTGACCTCATCTGATTACTTAAGTACTTATGTTTTTGTGTATTTTCCCTACCTTAATGCCTCCAAAACACACTCCGTGTAATGGGATTATATAAATAAATAATTAGGTTTCTCTTCTCTTTAACCTTTTCTTGTCCAAGCAGAAGTATGGAGTCCGTGCCACCAGCCAGCAATGCAGTGAAGCAGGTGATATCTGTGCCATTTGCCAAGCAGACTTCAAAGATCCATTGATCCTGATTTGCCAGGTAAGATTTATTTAGATTTGTACTTTATTTTCTGTCTCCAATTCAAAGAAAATCTACATTGTAAATCAGTTATATTGTTATTAGAGTGACCTTTTGCTGGCAGAGGATTGAGCAGTACACACATTGTTTGCCCCTAAAAAGTTTACAATAACTCTGTTTTTTAACCCCTTAAGGACTAAACTTCTGGAATAAAAGGGAATCATGTCGTGTCCTTAAGGGGTTAAACACATGAGCGATTCCCGTTTTGCTAGATTGTCTGTTTTTCCATGCATCCAGGCAAACGTTACTGAACATAAGATAATATTTAGTTTTATATACATTTTGCTAACTGTTTGACTGGCACAGTGTATATGTAAGATTATTAGGTACAATCACAAGTAAAGTTTATAGAAACATTTTGCTTGCATATAACTCTGTGTTTGTAGTATACTACAAGAAACCGTTTCACTCTTTTATTCCATAACATCAGGTAACAAAGAAATGTGGGCTATTGAGACATTACTACCTAGTTATTAATCCCTCACCCCACTGCACATTGTGTGTACTAAGATGCCTTCTCTCGTTGCAATGAGAAGTTGATTCTTATTATGTCTTTAGTGGATATAAAGAGGTTTAGCAGAGACCTGCATGTTTTCTTATTTAAAGAGGGGACCAAGATGCCAGTCCTGGGAACTCCATATTTTTTATGTGTGTGCATGTATGGGAATGAGGGCTTTGTACAAAGAAAATAAAGAAATGGAGGATGCAACAAGGAACGGAAAGGAATGGTGTACTGAACAGTGCAATAGCCTATATAAAACTTAACATTTAATGAGTCAGATAAAAAGTCCAACTAATGGACTGGAAAAAACAAGATTAACCGCAAACAAAAAAAATAGTACTATAAAAAGAATATAAAAAACGACTAGGAAAAGTGTGGGCTGACACCTTGATACACTCTTGTGGGAGCACGAGATAAACAAAATATGGATAAAGGTGTCAAGCCTCTTAAATAGTTTAGTGCAGGAAATAGTTGAGATAAACCCACTCTAAATACTAGCAAGTAATAGTAGAATACTGTATCAATAGCCCAGCAAGATTTTGTGTACAGGAGTGTATATGGCTAACCAGAGCAGATAGGGGTGGTATACATATCTCTAGTATTTAGAGTGGGTTTATCTCAACTATTTCCTGCACCAAACTATTTGAGGTTTGACACCTTTATCCATATTTTGTTTATCTCTTGCTCCCACGAGAGTGTATCAAGGTGTCAGCCCACACTTTTCTAGTGGGTTAATATATTTATTTGTATGTGTGTCAATTTTTATATTCTTTTTATAGTACTATTTTTTCATTTTTGTTTGCGGTTAATCTTGTTTTTTCCAGTCCATTAGTTGGACTTTTTATCCGACTCTTCAAATGTTAAGTTTTATATAGGCTATTGCACTGTTCAGTACACCATTCCTTTTTGTTCTTTGTTACATCCTCCATTTTTTATACCTACACAAAATGCAGGTTATGGTGCGTGAAGTGTTCCTTTATCAAAATGTATTACTAGTTTAAAGGAACATGACAAACGCCATAACCACTATACCTGGGGTCCAAAGAGTGCCCATACCCTCTCCACTACACCTGCAGAAGATTTAGACACTCCTACCCAGGAGATTCTATTAGCTCTCCAGAGCTAAGCCCTTTACCTCCAAGCTTAGCTGAGACAGAGAGCTTCTGGCTTCCTGTAGCTGTAGTGGAGGCAAAGAAGCAGTGCCAAATGGACCCAAGATAAGAATTTACACCACTTTAATAAGGTTTAATAATTTAGCACCATATCCAGTACAGTGTGCTGTAGTGGTTATCATGTTTGGAGTGTTCCTTTAAGCAGGGCACAGTCATTTGTACTGCTATTGGTTTCTGACTGGATAGTGACATGTTTTATATGTGTTAGCCAAAAGTATAATGTTTAACCTGCTAGCAGACAAGTCATATCACTTTATTTTCCAATTATATTTATTTATACAAAACTTTGACAGCAATTTTGATGACCCAGATTTTTTTTGCAAGAATACTTCGAAATAATAATACAATTCTGTAATATTTCTGTAATGTTGAGATTTACATAGTTAACATGGTTTATTGTGCTCGTATTTACCACTACAAGGCAGTTCATGGTCTGTTTCATGTTTTACACTGATGTCTTCAGGCTTTCTGAACAATGTCTTCTCCTTTCCCACAGCATGTGTTCTGCGAGGAATGCTTGTGCCTTTGGTTTGACAGGGAGCGAACTTGTCCTCTCTGCCGCTCTGTTGCAGTGGAAACACTTCGCTTATGGAAAGATGGCTCCACATCTGCTCACTTTCAGGTCTACTGACACTGCATGTTAATTTATGCATAAAATGCCGTATATAAGACTATCTTCTCTAACCACAAAGAGCCTAATGACCATTTCTGTGGTTTTCCATTGGTGATGATGTTCTAATTGCCGTACTCATGAACTTTGAAGAGCTGAACCTGTGATTAAAGATCCCTAAGCCTGTTGGTCGAACTTGAGCTGTGCAAATCATTATTTCTATTATATGGGTTTGTGATTTATTCTACCAGTTTTTCCGGCACACATGCTAGTGATTAAAAAGTTTAGTTGACTGGATCCATTGAGGAGCATTGACAATCAGTCAGGAAGTATGCTAACGCCTGTTTGTGTTGTCTCTCTGTATATCGTTATTATATGAACACTTTGCATGCATGACTTGTATCAATGAGATTTGTGGCACGGTACATTCTAATGCAGATATCTATCCTGCAAACACTCTTTCTTCATGTAGTTGCATTTGTTAAACTCAGTGGTACCAAATGTCTCAACAGATTATTTTTGCTGTCGTGTTGAAATAAAAAAAACCATTTTTTACAAAAACATTCCTAACTAGATTATTAGACTCCCGCTACTGTGGAGCTATGTTTTAACATGTGCATTAAGTGACTGAGCATCATGGAAGTTTTACTGACATTAGCTAGCAAACTACTGTGCTAATTTGTAGAGGTTTGTAACAGAGCTAGAATAGAACATTTGAAATTAACACGGTTATGTTAAATTGGACAGCATAACATCATCTTTAACCCATTAAGGACCAAACTTCTGGAATAAAAGGGCATCATGTCATGTGTCCTTAAGGGGTTAATAGTGAATTAGAATTATTTCTGATTTCTCTTCTCCTATAACACAAGCCACAAGCCCATGACTGCAGCCGAACTGGAGATTTGGCCCGTATTGCTATTTTTGTCCTATCTTTTTTTTATTTTTTATTATTATTATTATTTTTTTTACTTGTATTCTCTTTATAAAAAAATATGTCCGGAAATATTTTTAAAAATGTATTAACAAATGGCCTTTTTTTCACTCTAGAATAAAATGTGTACCACTTTAACATCTGTATAAGGCTGCCATCTATAAGTAATCCTTAATTCTGTAAACCTGAATCAAGGCCAAAAATCTACCTATTTTGCTTTTACCCTTTTTTGTTTTTGTACTATGTAGTTGGGCTGATGAATACCGTAGCCATTGCCGCTGCCCAGAAGTAGTGGGAGTTTAAGCGCAGAGCTTAAATTTGTGTATTTGAATCAATGCCAGCTTGGGGGTGGAATAAACTCTAGGATCCTGATTAGTTTAATATTACAATCTTTGGCAGCTTTCCAGACTTGCTAAACTTTCCCACTGAAATCGATGCAGAGCCAACTTGGGACAGTTTAGTGCAGGTCAGATGATGCTTCAGCTCTTCTGGGAGTTCGGAGCACTAAATAGTTGCAATGTCTTCACTGGGTGTAATTTTGGAGGTTTGTGAATACAGCTTAGGAGATAAAAGAATCAATTTTACCTCTGCAGAAATTCACTTCCGCAGTTGTTCAGTTCAATGTTGCAAATGCTACATAATTGTTTACCCACCTGTGATAAACGTGCCTCGTTTTTATAAAACCTTCTCAAATTGCTAGAGTGGAAGGGTGGAATACATTAAATTGGAGATACAATCATTTAAATCCATTCAACAGGCTTGCCCCAAGTAAGTAAAATTAAGGAGACAGTCTTCGATAGCTACATCAAAAGTGGCACTGAAATAAGATCCTTAAATGGACTGCCCTATTTGCTTTTTCAATTTTTTGAAATCCAGAATGGACTGCCCTATTTGCTTTTTCAATTTTTTTTATTTATCACAATCTTTAAAGCAAAAACATAATTCTAAATCTCTCTGTTTATGGCACACACAACACCCCCTGGTTCAATCCAGCCCCTCTCTATGAGAAACATTGAAGCTTGCCATCATAATGCTGTGTGTGATTATGGCAAATGTAAAAACTTTTGAAAATCAAATAGTAGCTGTCTGTGTGAAAGCCACCAAAGGTGTGGTTTTAGCACTGTTTCTCAGAAATTGTGTGTTTTACATTGCCCAAGAAAATGGACATCATCTTTGCATTAAAGCCACTATATTAAGATGATTTTAGTTTTCGCAATGAGGCTGTTCAATGCAGATACAATTTACAAAGTGATCATTTTATGTAAGTACAGTTACTCTCTAGAATTCCCAAACTGTTTGATAAATGTGTAGTACTTTGTTTCTAAATATCAACATATAATTCACAAAATGAGGAGAAAATAATTACATATTACATATTTGGGTTCAGAGAAAGAATTTACAGCTCCAAAAATGTTCTCGCTTCATGAGAAAATGACCAAATGTTTCAAATTAAGTAGGGCAGTAATTCAGACTTGTAACCACAAGAGGTCCTTCTACATCTCTGTCTAAATTTCACTGCACTGTACTGAGAAGGTATTCTATTTTTTTTATTACTTTAGTTACATTTTCTTAAAAATTGATTAATACAACAACATTTTAAAAAGTTTATTTTCTGAATTAACAGACCCCGTCCGTATATTTAAATTTTATAATGTTAAAGGTGGGAATATATTTTGTAATTTGCTCATTAGCAATTCATGGAGAATACTGGAAATGTTGTACATAAAACAGGCTCTCTCAAATTCACTCCGCAATAAACTGTGCCGTAGGTAAATTATTTCCCAACTTAACCTAACTGTGTACTAATACGGTTTCTGAACAGATTTACAAGTCCAAAATATGCTCTATTGCAGGGGTGCCCAAAAGGTAGATTCCCAGATGTTCTAAAACTACAACTTCCATGATGCTTTATCATTCTAAAGGCATGCAAAGCATTGTGGGAGTCACCCCTGCTCTATTGTATCCACAGTATGTAAAACGCTGGTTCATTAGTCAGCTCTTTTGTACTTGTCACGATAAGCGTCCTATTCCACCTGGTTTCTCATGTACATAGAAAGTAGAGAGGACCAGCAGCTAATAAAAGCATACTTTTACTTACAAGGGGAACTCTCACTTCTCAGGATTTGGAATGTTTTTACTTCTCCCCTTTATTAACTCATGTGCACTGACGAGGTGTGAAAAATAAATGCAGAAATCTACACCACATATCCTGATCAACTGTTCTTTTCACCTAGCAGTCAGCATAGAGAAAGATGAGAAATTAACCTACGTTTCTCTCTCTCTCCTCTTCATTTTCATAGTTTACCTTGTCTGAACTGCTAAGTACTTAGTATAAATGTAAGCAATAAGAGAGCATCACGTGACAAACGGTAAACACACCATAGGTGATTTTCAATGTTCTCTTCTGAAACACAAGTTTTAGAGAAGTGATTGTTCTACTTTAAACCATATAGAGGTGCTTGACTTTAAGAAGTAGCTCTTGCACAGAACGAGGGTCGGTGGCAGATTCCTGTGTGCTGAGAAAAGTCAGTTTGCAGTATGCCGTGATGTTCTTATGGTCCTCTCAGTCCGAATATACCTCTTTGTTGCTTTCTCAGATGATGCATTTCGCTTTAGGTTGGTTATGACCTATTTCTCCTCCTCTCTAAAGTCCGTCTGTTTAGGGGCATTTAACTTGTTGAACACAGTCATTGGACATGCTACATTTATACCTTACCCTTATATTTGTAAAATGAAGAGTAAACAGAATCTATACGCACCGGGCCACAAGAACACAATAAAAAAAACAGTGTAGGTAGTGAATATAGACATATCTAAAGACAATTTATATAAAACTGATATATACACAAATTGACTCATAGTAGCTAGATTCTAAGACAAATCTGACATGCAGGTAAATGAAGAGCCGCTTCTATTTAAAGTGCCAAGTAAGAGAACACACAACATTAACTGTAAAACCTCACAATTTAACAAGTCTTAAATAGATAAAGCACAGATTATGATGCATTAACACCTATAATTTGTCTGCATTATATGATCAGCTTTATTAAGAGTATTAAATATAGGTTACAGAATTTGAACGTTGATTTTATAAATACATATTAATGACAAAAGCTAGCTTTCTTGTTATATGTTATAAACTAGGAATAAAGGGGAAAAAAAACCCTTGTAAGTAACATTCCTTGGTGAGTGTAGGACTCACATAAGAAGTTTTGCCTTGATGGGGCAGGCGAGCTTACACTATAATGGCCACTAGAGCAATACAAAAAAAGTTATTCAAATGTGCAGATGTATTTGTTTTAAATGTTTTTTTTTATTTTTCATTGTAAAGTAAAAGCAAACATTTCGTAGTTTTCCATAAAGGGCACATGGTTGCTTACGCAGAGGCTTAAAGGTCACAATGCGTAAGTATAACTTAGTCAAATACATTCAGCAGCGTATGCATAGTGTGCTATCACAAAAAAAAATCACAGTGCCGTATCAGAGGTGGAGTATAGTGCAGCAGGCTTGAACACGTGTATTTATATATTCATCATTCCTACGTTAGGGCCGTTTAAATAAGCGAGCCTAGGAGCGTTGTGTGTTTAACTCATGTAGCATAGGCGTGTCTAGAAGTGGTCAGAACTTAAAGGAGAAATCGCCAAATTAGCTGTCGGGGACTATGCATTCGTATACTCTGGTATCAATGTGCAATGACACCCCTCACACTCACTGTATTTATAGCTGGTATCGAAAGTCCTGAATAGGGCGTCTAACATTAATAAAGGACTTCTCGTGTATGATTTAGCCTGTACGTCGTATGTTTTTAATTACATCATACTGAAAGTCTTATCTGCACCATCAATGTAGGCGATACAATATACCAATTATGCCTTTAGTTTACCTCTGGCTGTGACTGGGCTCCAGAAAAATTAGTCGATATGTGGTGTGCTATTGGTGTATTGATTATAACGGGCCTTAAAACTAAGGACTATGGGGGCAGTATAATAAAGGTATTGTGTGCGTATGTAGACGAAGTTCAACAATACCAAATTCTTAATTTATATGGAGCAGAGTATAGGTGCGGGGCTCTTTAAAAGCACGTGTGAGTGGGCATTCCACCCTTTGTTATGAAGCCCTAATATCATGCACTGTGGTTGCACCACATCAACAGAAATAATAAGTTTCCAATGTCTAGGCATGACACGCAATAATTAAAGGACCACTCTAGGCACCCAGACCACTTCAACTTAATGAAGTGGTCTGGGTGCCAGGTCCAGCTAGGGTTAACCCATTTTTTTATAAACATAGCAGTTTCAGAGAAACTGCTATGTTTATGAATGGGTTAAGCCTTCCCCCATTCCCTCTAGTGGCTGTCTCATTGAGCGGCTGTCTCCTGCACCACAGTCACCGCTATGAAGCGCTGAGTCCCACACATCTCACACTTGAAACTGCGGTACTCACCCCACGGTCACCGATATACCGGGGTCCGCACTCCTCAGCTTCACAGGGATCTCAGCGCTAGGGCAATCTTCTCTGGGCCCCCTCCAAACCCAGATACAGGGTCCTCAGCTTCCCCGGGGAGCAAGCCGCCCGGAGACTCATCAGCAGGCCAGAGGCCTTCCGGGTTTTTTTTTGTTTGTTTGTTTTTTTAAAGCTGCATTGAAGCGCCTCCATATAAATGCAGGTAATCTTCCCCATGTCTGCCCCAGATCTGTCTTATCAAAGCTGCTGGTGGGCTGTTCTTCAGGCAGCAGGCAGCCTTTGCCAGTTCAGGAACAGGGTGCTTCCCCATAAGAGTGCTCCTTCCCCTCTGTGTCAGCATCCACTTCTGCTGGCTGTCCTTCATGCAGCCGTTGCTAGTGCAGGCGGTCTGCATGTAACTCACGCTGTGGTGTGAGCCGCCGGCCGGGGGGGGTGGCAGGGCCGTGTCCCGGGCCGTGGGTTACCCCATGCCAGGAGGCTTAATTCGTGTGGCGTCTCCTGCTCAGGTGTCTCAGGCTGCACCTCTCCGCGGCGCCATGCTGTATGTAATGGAACGCAGGCGTTTAGGTTCTCGGCCGCGTGTAGTTCGGACACGACCTCCTCTGCTTGCCCGGTATGTGATGTGCTTCGTGCGGGTATCGAGTAAAAGCTGGAGCAGTGCTCTGTTCATTGGTGTCGGGAATCCGACGTTTAGGCGGTCTGGAACAGCATTTTGTGCCTTTTTCACAAGCTTATTGCTGGAGCCCATGCAGATGGCTTCCAGGCGGCGCAGACGGCCCGGCCCCCTGCAGATGTATTTGGCATAGTGCATAAGTAACTAAATTTTCCCCTTTGGTTTTTTACTATATATAGAAACACAGAATGTGATGACAGATAAGAACCATTCGGCCCATCTAGTCTGCCCAATTTCCTAAATACTTTTATTAGTCCCTGGTCTTATTTTATATCTAGGATAGCCTTATGCCTATCCCACGCATGCTTATACTCCCTCACTGTGTTAACCTCTACCACTTCAGCTGGAAGGCTATTCCATGCATCCACTTCAGCTGGAAGGCTATTCCATTCATCCCTCTCTGTAAAGTAATACTTCCTAATATTTTTAAAACTTTGCCCCTCTAATTTAAGAACATGTTCTCTTGTTGTGTACATGTAAAGATCCTTTAACATTTCCTTGTGAATTGGGGCTACTGTGTACTATAGTGTGTACAATGGTCATTGCTGTCGCCCAGGAACAGTGGGAGTTTGAGCGCAGGACTTACTTAATTTTTTTATTTTTTTTATATTAAATTATATCAAATCTTTTTCAAAAATTCATTGAGAACTATATAAAATGTTAAAAAAGGAAGATTTGTATAAATTCCATCACCTCCTTTTGACAAATGATAACATGTTAAAGCCGTCCAAATATGTTTGTTAAAAGATCTGTGAAGAAAGAAACCTGATTCTAAATAAAATAATGGATTTCAAAGTCCACATTAAGATCATTAGACATTAACGTGTCCAACTTATTATTTTATTTATATAGCGCCATCAGATTCCGTTGTCCTGTACAATGGGTGGACTAACAGACATGTATTTGTAACCAGACAACTGGACGTACAGGAACAGAGGGGGTGGAGGGCCCTGCTCAATGAGCTTACATTCTAGAGCAGGCTTCACCAAACTCCAGCCCTCCAGATGTTGCTGAACTAACTCCCATGATTCTATGAATGAAATAGATAGGCTGGGAATTATAGGAGTTGAAGTTCAGCAACATCTGGAGGGCCAAAGTTTGGGGAAGCCTGTTCTAGAGGGAGTCGGGTATAATGACACAAAGGGTAAATGTAGGGGTACGAAGTAGGTTGTTAGAAAAGTATTCACTGAGGGCTTAGTAGGTAATTTTTGATGGTTGCAGGAGAGGAGTCATGGGAGGTGGGGGATAAAAACCTGCTAACAGTTTAATTGATATGCTTTCTTGAAGTGAGTTTTCATTGATTTTTTTTTCAATGAGTGGAGACTTAAAGTCTTACGGAGAAGGAAAGGAAGTTCCACAGAAGAGGTGCAGCGCTGGAGAAATCTTGGAGGGGAGCATCAGAGTTAGGAGTACAGACAGAGGGTAGATGTAGGTCTTTGGCAGAGCGCAGGGGCCTCGACGGGACATCAGGGAGGATAGGTAGGTTGGAGCAGCATTATGTAGGGACTTGTAAGCAAGCACCAGAATTTAAAATTGAACCCTATATCTAACTGGAAACCAATGCAGGGACTGACAGAGCGGGGAGGCGTGGGAGGTGCGAGCGGCCAGGAAAATGAGCCTCGCCGCCGCATTCATTATTGATTGCAGCGGTGCAATCTGGGAACACGTAAGACCACTGAGAAGGGGATTGCAGTAGTCAAGGCCAGAGAGAACAACAGCCTGGAAAAGCACCTTAGCCGCATCCAGCGTTAAATAGGGGCGGATGCGTGCTATGTTTTTGAGATGGAAGTGACAGGATTTGGCGATTGATTGGACATGAGGGGTGAAGGAGAGGTTGGAGTCAAAAAGAACAACCAGACAGTGAGCCTGCGAGGTAGAGGTGATGGTAGCGCAGTTGACTTGGAGGGAGACAAACAACAACACGTGAGGGAGTAGCAACAAGTGAGGAAGGAAAGACCAGAAGTTCTGTTTTGGACAGGTTGAGTAGCAGCCATCCAGTTGGAAGTGAGCAGTTATCCAGTTGGAAATCGTAGAGAGGCAGTCAAGACACGAGTCAAGATGGGCGGAAAGAGATCAGGAGAGGACAGGTAGATTTGCGTTTCATCTGCATAGAAATGATAACGGAAGCCAAAGGAGCTGATGAGTTTACCAAGGGAGGCAGTATAGATAGAGAACAGTAGGAGACCAAGGACAGAACCTTGGGGGACACCGACAGAGTGGTTGGGGGGAAGAGTCAGAGAAAGAAACACTGAAAGAGCGCTGGTAGACGTATGAGGAGCACCAGGAGAGAGCAGTCCCATAGACCAAAATTACGGAGAATGCAAAGAAGCTGTTGACAGTGTCAAAGGCAGAAGAAAAATCAAGAATTGGGATAGAGTAATGGCCGCGAGATTTAGCAGCAATTAAATCATTGGATACAGCCATTTCGACAGAATGACCAGTGCGGAATCAAGACTGAAGGGGATCAAGCAGAGAGTTGGATTCGAGAAAGTCAGTCAATCTGGTGTACACAACTCTCTCGAGGATCTTGGAGGCAAATGGCAGTAGTTGGATGGGGAGTTGGGGTCAAGGTTGGGCTTTTTCAAAATCGGGGTTACAGTTACCTGTTTGAAGTGTGAGGGAAATGTGCCAGAGGAAAGGGAGAGATTGAAAATTTTAGTGAGAGGAAGAGCAAGAGAGGGAGACAAAGTGCGGATGAAATATGAGTGAATAGGATTGAGGGAACAGGTGGTGTGGCGGGAGGACCGGAGCAGAGCAGAAACCTCTTCTGCTGTAGGAGGTGCAAATGCGTGAAAAATGGTGGAGGAAGTGGGGTTGGGTGATGTATTGGTAGGGGAAGCAAAGAAATTAGAGATCTCTTCTCTGATTGTGAAGTGAGATGCAAAGTTTGTGGAGCACAAGGTGGTAGAAGGAGGGGGAGTAAAATGGGGAAGAAGAGCATCAAATAGGTGTTTGGGTTGATGGGACAGTGTACTTATGAGGGTCTTAAAGTAATTTACTTTTGCAGCAGAAAGACCCAGGCTGTAGGAGAGCAGCATAAATTTATAGTGGAGGAAGTCAGATGCAAAGTGAGACTTTCTCCAGCAGCGTTCAGTAGTTCTGGAGCATTTTTGGAAGTAACAGGTCAGCTTGGTGTGCCAGGGTTGTAATTGGGGGTGCTTGCTGCATTTATTTGTAGGAGGTGCCATGATGTCGAGATGAGAGGAGAGGGTTGAGTTGTAGACTGAGGTTGCAGAGTTAGGGCAAGTTAGTTTTGAGATGGGTAAAAGGAGAGTTTGGAGTTTGGTGGAGAAATGCTGGAGATCAAGGCAGTTGAAGTTTCTTTGAGATTGGAGAATTGAGGGTGGTGAAATTTGGGTACAGGGTATGCTGATGTCAAATGTTAGCAGATGGTGGTCAGACAAAGGAAATGGAACAGTGGAGAGATTAGAGGTGGTGCAGAGATTGGTGAAGATGAGGTCAAGAGTGTTTCCTGCTGTATGAGTTGCTGAAATAAACAATGCGGGAGGCCAAAGGAGGCGGTTACAGAGAGCAGACTGGAGGCATCAGGGCAATTTTGCTTGTTGAATGGGATGCTAAAGTCCCCAAGTATGAGGGAGGGGGTGCTAGAGGAGAGAGAGTGGGGTACCCAGGAAGAAAAGTGTTCAATGAATAGTCTAGGATGACTGGGGAGGGCGATAAATGATGGCAATTCTTAAAGGAGTGGGCTTTAAAAGGTGGACAGTGTGAACTTCAAAGGAAGGAAAGGGCAGGGGCAGGGAGGATAGCTTGAAAGGTACATTGAGGGGAGAGAAGGGTAACTACACCGCCTTGTATAGATCCTTCTTATCTCCTGCTGGCACAGTTGTTTTTTATTATTATTTAAACCCTCCCAATATCTTGTTACCTTTTCTGTTATCATTATTATTCACAAAAGTAAAAATGGTCAGTAACCCAAACTGAATTCAAAGTGAATTTCAAAATTATTGCCACAATAGCTGGTATACAAGAAATCTACAAGTCAGCTATCATACAGCCAGTTCCGCTTAAATTGCAAATTCACTGTGAATTCACTTAGAATTCCCCAAAATTATTTTTAAAGCCATTTTAATGTCCCTAATATGTACCTCAATCTGGATATGCATAGGTCAATCTTTTCTCCCTATACAGCAAAAATGATGGGCAATAAAATGCCAAATATCACTTTATCTAGTGACAACTAAATTAGTTTGTCTTTCACTTTAGTTTATTTTAAGCAAGCCTCCATACATGCTAACCATTGTCCACATCTATGAAATCCTATATCATTATTAAAAACTACGTTTATAAACCATCTTCTTCTTATGATTGTTAAATGTTAAGATTATTAACTCTACTATGTACAAAACGTTCATGTACCTACTCCCTCTATATCAGGCATGGGTCATCAGTATAATGATGGTCCATGGGTTTATTCACTAACCATGGCCATATATGTATGTTTCTCCACAGTGAGCTGTAAAGAAATTGGTATCGCTGATGGCAAACCCTATGCCCATCCTTGTCCCAGAGACCTGTCTGTAGATACAGTATAATCATAATACCAAATGTAGTTATATACTGCTATAATTTTGATGCCATCACAAAAATTGGTCTATTTGAGGTGTAAATTAGATTGAGTGTGCTATATTATGGAATACAAGGGTGTTACATCATTGATGTGAAGGAAGTAGTTCTGACATGTTATGTCATTCTGAAGGCATCCCTTGCAGTTTATCTTTAAGGTATAAAGGACATTGTTGTATTCTAGGGTGTACGTGTAAGTCTACATTTTCAAATAAGTTTGAGTTGAGAGCCAATCTCTAAATAATGTGGCATTACCGTTACTGTTGTTCAATCTAGGTAGAAAGTAAAATGTGGGGAAGGGATTCTAGGGAGTTTCACCAACATGTAACTGTATTCTTTTTGGTTTAGTATCCTTAATGGCTTGTCTCTGTCTCAATAATTAACTAGGTATCTTTTCATTGCAGACATTAGATCATGTAAGAGTATATTGTAAGTGTTCTTGTCTCCCAATAGTTCTAGGGCTCTGTCATGATAGTATTGGGTGGTCTTTTTAACCAGTTCTTCATGCTTACTGGCGAGTTTCATAATTATTAAGTCAAGTGACCTCAATTCTTAGAGAGCTCTACCTTCAGTTAAAGTCTCTATATATTTATTAGGTTGGTCATGTCCTGATTAATAAACTTTATAAATGTGTACATTGAATGGCCGTACATCTGCTTTTAATCAAAGTGGACTCATTCTTTAAATTGGCATGGCTAAAGTATAATAAATTATAGTATAGTCTAGTAAAATGTTTATTTAGGCATATTTTCATATGAATTTATTAATATCTTTAAATGTTGCAAAGTGACATTTCTCCCTCACCCTTTCCGTTTCTCTAACTCATTAGATGGGTACTGCTATATAAGAGTGACTAATAATTGTCAAAAAGCATACAGTACTGAACAGAACTTTGGCAATCTTTGGTACAACTTCATCAGTTCGTTTTTACCACCAGTTGATCGAGAGACTTTAGGTACAAAGTTCTGCTAATCAGTATTTTGCGTTGAGCTATGTATGAAGATTTAGAAGGAGCACATTCTAAGGTATCCATTGCCCTGCACGGTACTTTGCTTTATAAACAAACATTGCTTAAATATATGTATCCTGAGGTTTACATTGAGTTTGTTTGGTATTTGGTGTTTATATTAATTTAGTATTATGCAAAAAAAGAAAGAAAAATAAAAAACAGCTAGTCTGCCAAGTAACACAGATGCTCAACATGGTTCCTGAAGTCTTCAGACCACATGTCACATGTTAGACCAGTTTTCATATGTAAATTACTTAATTAGATATTCTGACAATGTATGAGAACTTTGAACTAACAAGCCATATGATTTATTTGTTACAGATTGTTTGTAATCATTATTATTTTGAGAGTGTATGCATTTGATATATTTAGATTTTTTTATTAATACATTTTTTCCATATGCACCTTTTACAGCAAATAGGTCTGCTTAACTATATCTTCAAAATGCTTCTACGTGATATGACAGGAATTTTTTTTTTTTTTTTAATTGCTGCACCAGCACGTACAGAGCTCCGATCAGAAATCTCAGGGCTCCTTAAAAAATGTCTTCCCGTGACCTAGATGCACAATTCTTGCCACACGCACATAAACTGTTATACCCATACACACTTCCAGAATACATTCTGCTGAACACACTGTAAGGGACACACACATACACAGATTCCTATTATCAGATACACATTCAATGGTGCACATTGTCAGACACACACACTGTCCCACACACAAAGTCATGGTGGAAGCACAGTGTGGGATTCAGGTGGTGGTGATATGATGAGATGCCATACCCTCCCCCCTAAAAAAGTTTGGGAACCACTGTATTAGACTATAGAGAAGTGAATTGTTCATATGCACTGTCCATTTATAATGGTCTGTTTTAATAAATGAACATACAACTCTTAAAGCCCTTCTTTCTTTATTTTCACATAAATAGACATAAGAGGTAAACAAAGTAAGTCTTTATCAAATAAATTTTGTACGGTATGCACTTTCTATACATTTACTTAGCAATATTTAGACTTCAGCAAATAAACGTGACATTTACACATCCAATAATTGATCTCCCCCGAGTTAATATAGTAACACATAGCAGTAATGTGCAGCTATATCATTAAGCATGTAATCAAAATATTGCATTATATAAAATCCTCAAAGTATTGTAGACTTAAATAATGCTATTTATATAAATTCAATGGCATTCTTCTGATATATTTATATAGCACTCTTCATTCAGTGGGCCCAAGAGAGCCAAGATTTTTCTTCACCCATTAGAATGCATTGCAGTTCTTTATTATGTTTTGCAGCAGTGAAATGATTGTGTTTGTTTGTTTTCCATAATTTATATCCAGTCCTCCAGCCTGGCAAGAGAACTTAGCACCACAAAACTTGGTAGCACCAGTCAACTTTAGCATAGCACCCATGATCCAGCCCATCGGATTGCCATTAGCCTTTCCGCAGCCTTCCGTCTAAACCTGCTTTTATAAGGCAGCACATCAGATCCTTAGTACATTCCAATGAAAATACACATTCGGTTAATATTGTACAGATTTAACAGTCATGTAGTTTAGCCATATATTACAAATTTAATAGTAGGGAGATCAAAGCAGACACTTTCCAAGACGCACATCTTTAAAATACAAATCAGAGATGTGTTCTTAGCTGTCACGCCACTAGGACACGCTAACCATATAACATGGTAGTTATGGAGATTCTTGTCATTAATGCATTATTGCAACAAAGTCAGCTTTTTGGCTTTCTTTTAGGTAACCCATATAATCCACCCTCAATTTAACGCAATGTATCACAATTTACTAGAAAGCAATTTATAAAATGATACAGATCATTTATTTGCTTCGAAGTATCTTGTTTTTAAGCAACGGTATATTTAAATAAACCCCTACAAATTGAAAGTTTTGTGTTTAGTAAATAAACTATATCCTTCAAAAAGCCAAAATATCACAAAGCGGTGGGAGTTATTGAAAACATGTCAACTAGGGAAGTTGATGGATCTTCACAGGTTGAAAGTGGTGGATTGCAAAGAACTTGCATTTGCATTATGTCACTAATTTCTGTATGTTTCAGAGTTGAGTTGAGTTAAGCAGAGTTACTGTTCTCAAAAACAAATGGACCACAAGAGTAGTAATGCACATCTAGCACAGAGCATAATGCCTAGTTGTTCTGCTCTAGTAGCAGTTATGTTTATTTTATGATAATATGCCATACTGTTTAGTATAACTTAATATCATTAGAAACTGAACCACCCAATAAATTATTCAATAAGTATGAACTAGAATATTTTAATACAGTAATATATTATCATTCCGTTCATGTTTCATTATTTTATGCAAACTTTTTTTAAATGTATGTATTTTGTTTATTATAACAAGAAATTGTAACTAATTGTGTGACATGTCTTCATGTTACAGTTTTGACAAAACTTCATGTAGAATCTCCAATCAACTTGAAAGATATCTCATATTTAAGAAAGCTTATATTAATAATATAATCAATTAGCCAATAAATGTGTCGCTTTTGTTCCTAATATCATTGTGTTTCCTTCCCTAACATGATACCACTGCAAGAGTAAGGAAACAATGCAATGTTTTGTAGCTTTTGCTCTGTGCTGGTTAACTCCCATCAAGCTCAAGCAGACATTTTTATTGCATGTGGATGATGGAAAGTGCAGTCCAATAACATAGCTGCCTGTCATTTTGTGAATGCAATAAGTCTTTATATTGTACCATTAAGTATGATCTCCAGACCATGACTACTAATATATCATTACGATCAAATATTACACTTTGTTCATCAATTTAAAAAAATTGTTCTGTGAGTCTATTCAAGGAAAGTGCCTCTTTGATCTGTTATTTACAAATACATTGCTTAATCACATAAGAAATAAAAAATAAGAAGAATCAAATATATTTGTTAAAGTCAAAGAAAGATTTCACAATTTTAAACACTTACAAAAGTTTTAAAAAAGATAGCGGTACCTGTGCAGACATAAAAAGAAAACATTTGCATTGATTGAGAATAAAATTTGCTTAATGGAAAACCGTGGCTTCTGCTCCTTTTGGAGACATACAGCCAGACCATAAACTCAACCCGTAAACATCTCTGCTTAAAAAATAATAAAATTCATATTATGTAAGATAAATCACCTTTGGCAGCATCAGAGAATGCACTTATGTTTCTGAGCTGCAACACATAAACATGAATATTCTTTCATTAATAGATCTTTCAGCAACCTAAATTGCTGGGGTTCTTTTATTAAGTAAAATTAATTATTTAAAACATACAACAAGCAAAGTTTGCTTTACTGTATACAATAAAGCTGTACGATAAAAATCTAAAAATGTAGTTCTCAATAATAATCAGAAATTGTTTACTGGAAGAAAAAAAACTGTATTCTGTACAATAAATAGATTATTATGTACATCTATAGTTTACACACATATTGTATGTATTAGCAAAACCCCAGAAAATCCAACAAGAGCACACATTTGTAAATAAACTTGTCAGACTGGAAGCAGTTATACCCCTACAGTGCTTCTGTTATAGATGATGGTTAAAATGGGGGTCAACCTTGAAAAGCCCTAAGGGAAAGCTTCAGTCCAGTCCATTGCACATTCTCCCAGACATTGCTGGTTGCTGACAGCCATGTACGGAAACGCTGCCTCTTCTCGCTCTTACGGGACGCAGTAAGGTAGATTGTTCATAGCATGCATTGCGGCACTGAGGTCAATTGTACGCCTCAGCATCGAGAACCATTCCTTGAAACTGCTCCTCACGCTGCACTAGACACTCAGTACAGCAATCTCTCCGAAATCTACAGGCACCTTTGGCTTCAAACATTCCTCTTCAGTGAGGACTCTAGACATCACACCCTGTAGGAAGAAATAAAAAAATGGATCAGATTTTATGTGGACAAATCATCTTTTTTGTCTTGATAAACTCCATGAAAGATTTGACTTTACTTTTATGAATCTAAAAACATCTTCTACAAAGAAAGTGTCTATTAGAATGTGTCTCCTCTAGTTAACTAGAACTAGTGTTGGACATGTTCTAGAATCCAAGGGTTTTATTTTCTAAACGTCATGTCCACCTGAGATGTGGGGGAAAGTATCACCTCAGGAGGTAAAACCCAACTTGTGAGCTAAACTCAGCTAGGCCTTGCCTCACAGAGGTCAAGACACTGTGTACTGACAGACTGCCAAAGTTCATCTAGTGAGGAAAGAGCATGTTAACTTGCGCATAAACATGGATAAGGAGAACTATTATGATGTAAATTGAGAGTATCGTTTGAATGCTGCTTAGAGGAATTACGTATAACAGGTTAAAATGGTGATGTAACGTAATGTAATATGTCTCACAGACATATTGATTTCCTGGTGAATAAATGAATATATTGACCTACTCAGGGTTATTCACTATAGAGTGTAATGTTGAGAATTCATCAGTGAATCTGGCAAAAATAGCCAACCTGGGTAAATAGCAAAGCTGGAAACGTATTCAAATCTCGCTATAAATTAGCTTAAAATGTAAATTTCCCTGGTCAATTCCCACTTTAGTGAATACCGTGATTGTTGTCACTGAAGGTAGTATGTTTGGATCTGACTAGCACGCTAGCTATGCCAAGAAAACTGGAGCTTTTTCCCTCGAGATTAATACACCCTGGGATTTGGTAATCCTGCAGAATAGTTATGTGTTTGTTTTTGTACTACATGGAGAATATTAGTTAAAAAAAAAGTGAAATATGATGTACAGTTTGTCCTGCAATCTCTGGATTTGTGTTTCAGATACAGATTCTACAGTGAACTCCTCAATATTAAATACTGACTTTACTAGAAGTCAGCTTTGAAACTAATTTTCAGTTATATTTTATGTTAGCTTAATCATGAAGTGTGGTTGGTAGTTAAATCAACCAGCAGTAGCAATGAAGAGCCTTCATATTAGTTACTTCTAGAGTTCATTTAAACATAAGGTATTACTGCCATGTAATAGTCAAATTCAGTGTAAAATAAGCTGATATTTCTCCCAGGTTTTTCAATTTAGCAAAACTCGCTGGTATCTCAAGATATATTTTCTGGAGCTGACTTCTTGAATTAAGTACCAAATATCTACAAACTTGGGGAACACTGAATTTGTCCAGTAGTTAAATTTGAAAGGTTCATTGACTAACCCTGACCTTAAGCAAAGCTAACAGCTGGTGTTTTTAAATGCACCTCCCTAAATTAATATTGTGGTACGTTAGATACTCCTCTCCATACCAGAGTGTTGGAGAATTCTAATTTAATGTGTATATGCCATAAAAATAAAACATGGTGGTGTTTACAGAGAATACAGTGCAATATAAATGAATACGGATAGTTAAGGTGCATACAAATGCATACATTTCACTTTATTTTCATTTTGTCTTTTTGGATGTTGCATCTAAAAGTCTACATATGTGTCTGCTTACACAGTCACTTGTCCTCAATTGACACACAAGGTGGGCTGCGATTCAGAGGGCTTCACGCATTCTATGTGTAATACTCTAAATGATTTATCATTTTTCTAGTATTAGCTGTTCATACATTTCGATAATTCAACTGGCATTAAGGATTCCAATACACCAAGTGTACCACCTCTTCACAGTGATTGATGATGGGTACCTTCCGTTGGATGGATAATATCAAGTTTAAATTGTTCTGTGCTCTGCTTTCTTTTTCTGATATTTGAGGCTGTTGCATTGCCATTATACTCTATTTATTTGTTTTACTGCTTGCCAGTTCAATTAGCTAAATGTCATACACATGTTTCATTTCAAACACCTCGTCAGTGTGTGTTATTGGATCTAGTCACTTTTTACTTTCTCAATGTTCAGTGGTTTCACCACAACCTGTACTCAAATCATTGAGTGAAGGCATTGCCTAGTTCCTAGTTACTTAGTTCCTAGACCAACTGTAAGTTATTAAAAAAAAAAGTGACAGATAAAGGCCATGCTTGGATGAATTGGGATCATTCCACCAGTGTTCATTTTGTTGACTAACAATTTCAGTTGACTAAAATTTTTGAGATTTAGACGACTAAAACTAAAACAATTCAGATGACTAAACTACGACTAAAACTAAAATGGCTTTTTAGTCAAAAAACTATGACTAAAACTAAATTGAAATTTGCTGCCAAAATGAACTCTGCACAGAGGGGCTGTGGAAGGGGCAAAAGAGAAAGACCAGGGCTTGGGAGACTGACACCTGTAGGGGGTGGGAGGACACAGAGAGGCTGTTGAAGGGGCAAAAGAGACAGATCAAGGCTTTAACTAAACCCATTAGATTTTAGTCGTGTGAACTAAAATCGACTGGAAATTTAATCGACTAAAACTAAAACAATTCAGATGACTAAAATACGACTAAAACCAAAATGGCTTTTTAGTCAAAAGACTATGATTAAAACTAAATTGAAATTTGCCGCTAAAATTAACACTGCACTACAGATCTACAGGCTGACCCTGATATTAGAAACTGGGTAAAAGATTTGTAAGACTTGTAAAAGCTAATACACAGTATCACATTAATGATACAAAGTTAGCAAACGGACCAGCGAAGTTAAAAAAAAAAAAAATACACTGCTCAAAAAAAAATAAAGGGAACACTTAAACAACCCAATGTAACTCCAAGTCAATCACACTTCTGTGAAATCAAACTGTCCACTTAGGAAGCAACACTGAGTGACAATCGATTTCACATGCTGTTGTGCAAATGGGATAGACAACAGGTGGAAATTATAGGCAATTATTGGTGACCACAGACCACTTCTCAGTTCCTATGCTTCCTGGCTGATGTTTTGATCACTTTTGAATGCTGGCGGTGCTTTCACTCTAGTGGTAGCATGAGACGGAGTCTACAACCCACACAAGTGGCTCAGGTAGTGCAGCTCATCCAGGATGGCACATCAATGCGAGCTGTGGCAAGAAGGTTTGCTGTATCTGTCAGCGTAGTGTCCAGAGCATCTAAGGGCTACCAGGAAACAGGCCAGTACATCAGGAGAAGCGGAGGAGGCAGTAGGAGAGCAACAACCCAGCAGCAGGACCGCTATCTCCGCCTTTGTGCAAGAAGGAACAGGAGGAGCACTGCCAGAGCCCTGCAAAATGACCTCCAGCAGGCCACAAATGTGCATGTGTCTGCTCAAACGGTCAGAAACAGACTCTATGAGGGTGGTATAAGGGCCCGACGTCCACAGGTGGGGGTTGTACTTACAGCCCAAAACCGTGCGGGACATTTGGCATTTGCCAGAGAACAGCAAGATTGGGAAAATTCGCCACTGGCGCCCTGTGCTCTTCACAGATGAAAGCAGGTTCACACTGAGCACATGTGACAGACGTGACAGAGTCTGGAGACGCTGTGGAGAACGTTCTGCTGCCTGCAACATCCTCCAGCATGACCGGTTTGGCAGTGGGTCAGTAATGGTGTGGGGTGGCATTTCTTTGGGGGGGCCACACAGCCCTCCATGTGCTCGCCAGAGGTAGCCTGACTGTCATTAGGTACCGAGATGAGATCCTCAGACCTCTTGTGAGATGGTGCGGTTGGCCCTGGGTTCCTCCTAATGCAAGACAATGCTAGACCTCATGTGGCTGGAGTGTGTCAGCAGTTCCTGCAAGACAAAGGCGTTGATGCTATGGACTGGCCCGCCCGTTCCCCAGACCTGAATCCAATTGAGCACATCTAGGACATCATGTCTCGCTCCATCCACCAACGTCACATTGCACCACAGACTGTCCAGGAGTTGGCAGATGCTTTAGTCCAGGTCTGGGAGGAGATCCCTCAGGAGACCATCTGCCACCTCATCAGGAGCATGCACAGGCAGTGTAGGGAGGTCATACAGGCACGTGGAGGCCACACACACTACTGAGCCTCATTTTGACTTGTTTTAAGGACATTACATCAAAGTTGGATCAGCCTGTAGTGTGTTTTTCCACTTTAATTTTGAGTGTGACTCCAAATCCAGACCTCCATGGGTTGAAAAATGTGATTTCCATTTTTTTAATTTTTGTGTGATTTTGTTGTCAGCACATTCAACTATGTAAAGAACAAAGTATTTCAGGAGAATATTTAATTCATTCAGATCTAGACTAGGATGTGTTATTTTTGTGTTCCCTTTATTTTTTTGAGCAGTGTTCTAACGGATGTCAGTAGAATGTAAACTACAATCCAACATCAGTATCTGAATAATAATATTTTCTAATTTTCATCTGGTATAGTGAGTGTTTTCAACCCAATTACAATGCAAATATAACCTTTTCAAGCTGCTTACATAGTTAGAAATCGACTTAAAACCAGGTTTAGATTCAGTAGTTATTTTTGCTCACGCAATCTCATCATTGATAGATCATGGTTTCAGCAACAGAAAAAAATGGATCCATACTGGAAAGATCTGACCTGTTGTTTAACCCCTTTTATAGTGTATAGTTGTTGATAATACTTGCATCATTAACCAGTTCTGGTCCACAGCAATACTGATAAGTGTGGATATTTCTGTAGCCAAGCACAAATCTATTTGTTGTGTAATCAATTTGACAATTTTATATTGATGATACTGTGCCTATTTATTTATTTGCCTTAATTAACGATGAATTGTTATTAAAGCTTTGGTGCTATTACCTGCAAATATCATTAAAATGATAGGCAGTGTCTGTGGTGTTTGTCCTGCTCAAAATGTAAAATATTTGGGGGTTTAGTTAAGCATTAAAAACCTGTTAGAGAATTAGAATACAAGTGTTTTCGGTGACTTATCAAGTTAGCTATGTATTGAATTTGCTAAGTGTCCATTGAATCTGTTAAGATTTTGATAGCACTTCTTCAGAAATATTGCTAAAGCTTGAGGCTTTTTCATCGATCCAGTAGAGTAAAAATAATCCCAAAAGTATGTTCACGCCAACATTGTAAACAGTTCTTTTGGAGCCATTTACATGATACTAGTTATTGAATGTCAGATTGTGATTTACTCCATGGTGGTAGATCCAACAAATCTTTAACTCGTGTTGTGAGGATCTATCACTCTACTGGTAGAATAAAGCAATGTCACAAAATAACTGGCAGAGTTCATTTCATACCTGAACTCATTGAGTTATACAGAACTTGTTGGATCAACACCTGACACAGGAGATAGCAGTATACAGACCTCTGCAGCATGAGTATGGCACTATGTGTATAAAAATCAGTGTCTCCGTGGGTGTGACTGAAGAGCCACAATGTGCCTGAAGGTTCATGCACTTAGCAATTGGGGTGTTGAACACTGAATATCAAAATTAGGATAAAAAAACAGACCTACTTATCACTGTACACATGATTCCAGAATAGTTCTCTGTGTTTTCTTATTGATTCAAAAACATTCTTCTATCCATCAATTGTTAATAAATTAGTAGGACAGTGGTAAAGAAATGTATACAAATACAAGACACAGGATGCACACTATAACAGCCACACTTAATAAAATCTTTATTAAAATAACCAAAATAATCAATACCAAAAAAGGCAAACAGTAAACCTTACAGTAATTATCAAAGTATCACAAGCCTGAAGCCAGAAACACGAGCCATCAATCCCCCCCAACGTTTCGGCACCTACTGGCTTCCTTTATCAAGGGTGTCTGTACCTGTGTCATCCTGTATCTGCTTATAACACCCCTCCACAGCTGATGGCCATCATCACCTCCAGTGTCGGTATATAACCATATGGTATCTAAATAGAAAATCTCCTATTCACAATGTAATATGCCCTCAAACATCAACAAAACAATAATAATATCAACATATATCTAAATCAATGTACAGTAGAAGCTCGTCCCCATAGCCACGCTCGTTATTGCCTCCACGCATGCGTTCACAATAACATTGCCGCCTGCTCGCACCATCTTTATTACTGGCAATACCCACAAAAACAATGAGTCGTCTATTGCGCATGCTTGCTACTGCTATGCTCACGCATGCGTACTCCATTCACATATCGCGCCCGCGATGGCCGCATCAAAATATATATTTTGACAAGCATATTCCACGATATAAGTATAAGGAGGGCTTAACTACAAGAGCTAAAGAAAAACAGGGGTTAAAAAAACACAATAGCACACCGCAAGGTGAGGGCGCATAGACTATGAGAAACACACCGACCGTAACCCCGAACCACTACCAGATCTGACGCTCTATTAAGGTATATGTCACGCACTGTAACTTGATATTTGTTAACCCCCCTCCCTCCCCCACCTTTTTCTTTTTTTTTCTCCCATCCTGACTTGAAAAACTCAATAAATGAAGAATGTAAAAAAAAAAAACACAATAGTTTTGATATAAGCAAAACCACGAAAATAAATGCAAAATAAATGTGTTAATATATCATCAATATACCAGTGCAACAAAAGTTATTAAGGACAGTTTAAACATATGCATTGCATGATAGAATCAAAATACAAGGATAGTCAATGAATAGGAGATTTTCTTTTTAGATACCATATGGTTATATACCGACACCGGAGGTGATGATGTCACTTACGGTGTTAGCTATAATTGAATGCTGATGGCCATCAGCTGTGGGGGGTGGAGGGTTATAAGCAGATACAGAAGGAAACAGGTACAGACACCCTTGATAAAGGCAGCCAGTAGGTGCCGAAACGTTGGGGAGGATTGGTGGCTCGTGTTTCTGGCTCAAGGCTTACTGTTTGCCTTTTTTACTGTTTTGTCCTTTTTTTGAAATGATTTATTTGGTTGTTCTAGTAAAGATTTGTATTATTAAGTGTGGCTGTTATAGTGTGCATCCTGTTTCTTGTATATATATTGATTATTGAGGCATTTCAGGGAGTGCCTGTATAGTTTGCACCTAGCTGTTATATAACATATTTTGTCTCTCCGTGTGGTTTTTGTCATCGTAAAGAAATGTAAACACACACACACACATATATATATATATATATATGAAAGATAAGTAGCTTGGCACTCTCCTTACTTGAAATCCCTTATATACGCCTGGGTGCAAATGGTGTGCGTTCCATATATAACTGAAGAATAATCCAAGATGCACTCTCAGGACTTGTGCAAAAAAAATCCGTATATATATATATGTATATATACACACACAACATACAAAACACAGAATCCAGCACACTCGCTTATTCACTAAACAATGATTTAAAATCTTAGAGATTGTAATAGTTTTATTTAAAAATACCTAACCTAGGCAAAAAATAATGGGGGTTTAGTTACATGATATGATCATATATTGCATAAGCCTGCCACACCATCAATGTACCCCATTCTTGGCAGGTCCTACTCTAGACGTCTAATGCCTGCTCTTGGTTTCATTTATATATATATATATATATAAAGATATACATCTTATCGTCTGGGTCTCTGGATATAGAGATATCTGTATCAATGTGCAATTCAGCGTTTCGACAAATGGCATGTTTATCAAAGTGTTAAGATTGATTTTGGTATGATCGTGCCTTGAAAAGTTTTATATATATACAAGCTAATAGCTGCAGGAGTATTAATTAGTTACCTCTGTTTCACTGATTAAAACTCTTTAACTGATAAATCTTCCCCTCCGCACTGTACAGCTCACATATGATAAGCAGACCCCTACCATCTGTGCTGCTCATAAAATGAAGAATACAATGTTGGCTTAGTAAGCTGGGCTACTATAACACAGGGTGATCTATCACTGTTTAGAACACACTGATTCATCTGTAGACCAAAAGGTCCAATAACAACCAATAGGCTAGCGCCTATGGTAATGTTTACCAGTACGTATATATGCGCCACGACTACATTTATTTTGTTAGGTAAAGAGGTGGATACAAACAACTTCTGCCAGGCTAATTCACTAACATGACAATTCAAATTGAATGCAAAGTGAATTTTAAGCTTCGAGTACCCGAACTGAAAGATTAGCTGAGATAGAGAATGTTTCCAGTTTGGCTACTTTGATTTTAAATTTGAAATTCACTTTGAATTCTCACATCAATAAATAACCTGTTTGTTTTCTAGCACAAATACAAAACAATCTAGATTGGTCATTGTCCAATGATAGACCTTTTTAAAGTACATGTCCCATAACAAACATAAAAACACTAGCTATTCAAGTCATTTTTACTACCGTTGTGTCACCAATAGTCAGGTCCTTACAAACAGTTTAAATCACAAAAAAATACAAAGATAAACCTTAAAGCTACTTGGACAATTATTTCACAACAAAACAGCATTTTACGAGATTCATACAAATGTGATATCGGCAAAAAAAAAAAGGTTTCATATTCTTCTATGTCTTTGATTTGCTACAATTTAATAAGATATTGTTATGTCAACGGCAATTGCTGCGCATGGCGACTTTCTATAATCATTGATGTGTTATAGATATCTTCACTTAAACCTTTTCGGCACCAGGATATTAAACAACACATTACCAAGCACTAGCAGGGTTGAAAGAGTAATTCTGTCTTTCAAACGGTGCATGACATCTGGACGTGTTAAACGTTAAGGGTCTATATTATTAATGTTTCGCTTTACAATGCCTTGAATGTCCAAATGGCACAAAATGAGTTAATATCCTGATCACCATGCTGGCAGTGAGACCATGATTTAAACTGAAACTCTCAGACATTCATTTTTTCATCAACATTTGACTTTCTGACTTTTTCCAAAGCTTTCCAGTATGTACATATTATAAATGTGGCAGAGGTGTTAAGGGGCAGAATACACATCTGTTCTAATGCTACTTCAGCTTTCTGCTCTGCCAGTAGCAGGTGTAAACAATTCTTTACACATTCTTATACAGAGGGAATAAGCAATCGCTCCCTAAATGACATTATAAAAAAAAAAAAACAGCCTTAGAGACGAGTGTAGCTATAAATTGTCCTGTTAATGCGACCCACTAGGAATTAATACACTGCCGTGCAATACAGATAAATTACAGAGTAGAAATACAACTATCTGTTGGGATTTAAAACCATACTTACTCCTAGAAGGGCCGAATCTCCCAGGATGCTTTGTGCCCAGAATATTCTAGTGTGTGGTCTGTGGAGAGCGATTTGTTTATAGGCTGCGAAACTGATGAGAGACATAACTGAAGTAGCGAAAGGTTTGGAATCGTTGTAAAACAATGCCGTCAAGTCATCTCTTTTAACAGAGTGTTTTCATTTAATCCCTTAACTCATTAAGGTCTAATGATATTTAATGCATAGATCACAGTCCAACCCAAAAGACCCCACACCAGCATGAGATATTCTTCTTATTCAGCCTCTTTATAAATACCTACTACCTTACAATGAGTGACAAACTCCACTTTGATAAAGCATCTTGAAAGGTTGGTTTGTTATCACAAAAATACTCCATCATTAGTCACAAAGTATAAAGGATTGCTTACAGTTTAGCCTACACTGCTTGCCCTACTTATTTACCATCAAAGGTACCCTGTGGGGGCTCGTCTGCTATTAAATAAGCATGCATACCGTCTTTAGGGACAGCAAAATTGTTCTGACCCATGGACATGGATCCAGAATGGGCTCCACTTTAAGTTGAGTGGGTACCCAATAATTTAAAGAAGCACATCATAATTATCATGTATTAGGCAACTGCCAATAATAAATTGGTTACAGTAGCGGGTATGCCTTCTGTTGCAGTGTGGAGACCTCTCTGACAATCTAATTCATTTATTTGAATTCAAGTTCTTTTTATATTAGATATAAATTGAAAAATGGGTAAAAGCAAAGAGGTAATATTGCAATTGAAGTATGGATTACAAAGTTTATTGACCCTGACGAATAAAAAGCTTAAGTGCCACTATCAAGACCACCAGTAATCTTCAATAAGTAAAGGGCAACTTCAGGTTGTTTGGTCCTTTAAACAGACAAACATTCTGCCATTACAGAGTGCACCTGATTCTGGAGGTTCTAATGCTGAGGCAATTCATAAATAAATAATTGTGTGTGATGAATCTTCAAATTCCATCCACTCAAACAATAGCATTAGCTGATGTAAAGGTCTTACTGACCCCAATTACTGAAGAAACACTCACCACTATTTACAAAAGTGAGAATTGTCAGGGATTCAAAGTGAATTTCAAATTTAAGCCAAACTGTACACAGACGTTACTTTTGTTAATTTGTCTGTTTGGCCGAAATTTGTCAATTCTATTTGAATTCACTTCGAAATCCCAGCAATTATCACTTTACTGCTTAACACTGTATGCCTTCTAGTTTATTCAAGGAAACAATGCTGTAATGAGTATTTTCCTAATATACGCCTAATAAATATGCTCTTGGATTTATAAACCACTTCACAGCAACAGGATTGTTATTTTCTGATGTTTATGTGTTAATGTGCATTCAAAGTGAATTGCAATTTAAAGGCCAACTGAATTAGAGAATTTTGACCTTAAATTTTAAATTTACTTGGAATTCTCATTTGGTGTTTAACCCCTTAACCCCTTAAGGACACATGACATGTGTGACATGTCATGATTCCCTTTTATTCCAGAAGGGGTTAAGGACCAAACTTCTGGAATAAAAGGGAATCATGACATGTGTCCTTAAGGGGTTAATCATGTTGGCTTTAAATGTAATCACTAACAACTGAACTGTGTACATGTTACTGGTTTATTTATTAAACAATGAGTTGAGGTGACTTGAAAACAGACTTACAAAGAATAATGAGGTATTCATTAAAAATTGTTGTTGTTGTTGGTCTAGTACTGATTTGCAAAATCTAGACCTAAATAACAGAGTTTATGAATTCAACCTAAATTAGACAAATTTGTTCTCAATTCAGCAGAACTACCTGTCTACGGAATTTACCATTGCATAGTAGGTATCAGAATGAAATCAGACAAGACACCTTCACAGGTAAGATAATCCAGCCAAACAAAGGGTTATCAAAAGCTCAATAATAAATAAAGTTTATGTCCCATACATTTAGGAATATAATAAAGTGAGAAATGTGTGAAATATCTACCATTTGTCATAAATGTCCTAAGGTACGGCTTCATAATAATTAGTGGCTTCTGTGTAATCTTTCGTATAATCATTTTAGTTTCTAATATCATTATCATTCTATGTTTGTATATTTTTTTTGCTTTGTAGCTTTCTTCAAGATCAACAGAATGCGGAGCCTTGCAAAGATTTTCTTGATGGATTTTATCTATTTTCAACCCAAATGATAAAAGGTTTTAAACTCACATAATGCTGCTGTGTTGCGTTTCATAATGACACAGTTAATGAGGTTAACATAAGATACAACACTATGAAGGCCAGCCTGCCCTCCCAAAAGTTGTAAAAACTGGGCATAGGAATTGTATTATTCAAGTTTACTTTTGCTCATTTAACATATTACAAATTCATATAGCCTTCTTTCTAGAGAATATTTCCTGAATGTGCAGAAGCAACTTGTTTTGACAGCTCACTTTTAAAACAAAAGGTTTATCAATATTTCAATTCAAATAATCCGGTATATGTGTATTTTTATATGGTATTAGTGGGCATATGTAGGACCTTACAGGTGATATTACAGTAGAAGGTACAAGCAGGTACACAATGTGTCATACAGTGCATGTATATCTTATGCACATAGCATTTCAAGCATGCTTATATACTTTACAGGTATGTCGCAGTAGAGTGACAATAGAGCAAGTGTATATAGTGTGTGTGCATGCCATCATGAATTGTGTTGATGGATTCCTATCAGATATTAATTTGTAATCGTTTTATTAGTATAGATCTAACTCTTTATAGACTGTTGGAGAAAAACGATGTATGTGTTATATTAGACTAGGGAGAACATACAATTTAAGGGTGAATGATTTTAAGGAAGTTGCATTCTACTGATACAATAGGGGAAAAAAAATATTGGACCAAATGCACAGATTAAGTAGAAGTATGTCGCAAATATTATAATTTCCACAGTTTTATAGAGGTACAACACAGACTCCAGCACGCAGATGGCTGGAGGTTCTTTTGTGAGAACGTTCCCATTTAATAACAGGCGGAATGTTCTAACAATGCACAGCACGGGAGATGAGCTGATCTTGTGTTTACTTAGAGCACGCTGGAACATTGCGTCACTAACTCACGGAGATAGTCAATGGGATTATGGATTTACTTGATTGCAAGACATTGTTTTTAAAACAACGCTTGCGATTTCAAAGATAAGTATTATTATTAGTAGTATTATTACAGATCACTGGAAAATATTGATTTTAATAGTCTGCTTTAATATGATGGGCTATATATTCCTGCAATGTAAAGCTGACCCATGACCTCCTACAATAAAGCAGGTCCATGGTCTCCTACAATGTAAAGATGACCCATGCGCTCCTGTAATATATAACTGACCCATGCTCTCCTGTAATATGAAGCTGACCCATGCCCTCCTGCAATGTATAACTGACCCATGCTCTCCTGTAATATGAGGCTGATCCATGCTCTCCTGCAATATGAGGATGACCCATGCTCTCCTGCAATATGAGGATGACCCATGCTCTCCTGTAATATGAGGATGACCCATGCTCTTCTACTATATGAGGATGACCCATGCTCTCCTGCAATATGAGGATGACCCATGCTCTCCTGTAATATGAGGATGACCCATGCTCTCCTGCAATATGAGGATGACCCATGCTCTCCTCCAATATGAGGATGACCCATGCTCTCCTCTAATATGACGATGACCCATGCTCTCCTGCAATATAGAGCTGACCAATGCTCTCCTGTAATATGAGGCTGATCCATGCTCTCCGGCAATATGAGGATGACCCATGCTCTCCTCTAATATGAGGATGACCCATGCTCTCCTCTAATATGAGGATGACCCATGCTCTCCTGCAATATAGAGCTGACCCATGCTCTCCTGCAATATGAGGCTGATCCATGCTCTCCTGCAATATGAGGATGACATATGCTCTCCTGCAATATGAGGATGACCCATGCTCTTCTACTATATGAGAATGACCCATGCTCTCCTACTATATGAGGATGACCCATGCTCTCCTGCAATATGAGGATGACATATGCTCTCCTGCAATATGAGGATGACCCATGCTCTTCTACTATATGAGGATGACCCATGCTCTTCTACTATATGAGAATGACCCATGCTCTCCTACTATATGAGGATGACCCATGCTCTCCTGCAATATGAGGATGACCCATGCTCTCCTGCAATATGAGGATGACCCATGCTCTCCTGCAATATGAGGATGACCCATGCTCTCCTGCAATATGAGGATGACCCATGCTCTCCTGCAATATGAGGATGAGCCATGCTCTCCTGCAATATGAGGATGACCCATGCTCTCCTGCAATATGAGGATGACCCATGCTCTCCTGCAATATGAGGATGAGCCATGCTCTCCTGCAATATGAGGATGACCCATGCTCTCCTACTATATGAGGATGACATATGCTCTCCTGCAATATGAGGATGTCCCATGCTTCCTGCAATGTATAACTGACCCATGCTCTCCTGCAATATGAGGATGAGCCATGCTCTCCTGCAATATGAGGATGACCCATGCTCTCCTACTTTATGAGACTGACCCATGCTCTCCTGCAATATGAGGATGAGCCATGCTCTCCTGCAATATGAGGATGACCCATGCTCTCCTACTTTATGAGGCTGACCCATGCTCTCCTGCAATATGAGGCTGACCCATGCTCTCCTGCAATATGAGGCTGACCCATGCTCTCCTGCAATATGAGGATGAGCCATGCTCTCCTGCAATATGAGGATGACCCATGCTCTCCTGCAATATGAGGATGACCCATGCTCTCCTGCAATATGAGGATGACCCATGCTCTCCTGCAATATGAGGATGACCCATGCTCTCCTGCAATGTATAACTGACCCATGCTCTCCTGTAATATGAGGATGACCCATGCTCTCCTGCAATGTATAACTGACCCATGCTCTCCTGTAATATGAGGATGACCCATGCTCTCCTGCAATATGAGGATGACCCATGCTCTCCTGCAATGTATAACTGACCCATGCTCTCCTGTAATATGAGGATGACCCATGCTCTCCTGCAATATGAGGATGACCCATGCTGCCCTGTATTCATGCACCCCTGTCTGTACACCGTGACTCCCAATGTCAGAGTTCTCCGTGTTCCTCACCTGTTGCTGGTGCTGAAACGGACAGCTCCATGTTAGCCCGGGTCCTACAGGTTCCTCCTGCCCTGTATGAGTAGTGCCAGTGCCGCCAGGTGAGTGGCCGTGTAGAGCAGGTAGAAGCAAGTACACAGTCTCTTTCTGCCCAGCCTTGTTTTCTTCCGCACCGTCAGCTCGTGTAGCTCGTCCCCGACCATCCTGAGCCGGGCAGCTGTCAGCTGGACCCGGGAACACAGCTCCCCCGGCCGCTCAGTGCTGCACACACACACCTCTGGCAGGCTGGCATGGAAGGGCAACGGGCACATGGCTTCTCCTAGTCTTCTCCAGCTGAGATCAAAGCTCCAGACATGAGCCGGAATGTATGTGCTAAGCTGTTATTGTGCTAACAGATCCATTATTAATTCAGGAGTCACATGGTGGGGTCTAGGGGAGGTGAGATGGAGAAGGAGGGAGGGGAATTGAGAGAGTTTACATCATCGTCCCCCAATGGAACTTTAAGATGGGAGCTGGGAGGTGACTTTAACCCCTGGCTGGCTGTTGATATGTTGTTCACTGACTGAACAAGCTGCACGCATTGTATCTCATCAGATGTGTCCAATAAAGAAACTGCCTAGCAACAGGATTCCATTCAGCCCAGCCTCACAGCAACTACACCTCACCTGTGTGCAGAGATGTGTGCATTATTTACTGCTTACAGTTCATGGCTCCTTACATGTAAAGGAGGGGGGCAATCACCAGCATTACTCTATAAAGGGTGAGAGTCTTTCAGATCTCTCCTTCTGATATGCCCCATGAAAGGACGGTTAGATATCAACTACTCTTGAAAAGAAATCATGAAGGGAACAGCATCAATTCGCTGGTAAACAAACAGCAACCATGTTAGACCTCCTATCATATGTTTATTGACTTTCTCAGAAGGAAATGTCTCATTATCGCAGGAGAAGGAGCATCAGCATTGTGGAACTCATTGTGTCATTTGTAAACAGCAAACTGCCTTATTTTACACGAGTGGAGAAACTAAGTGCTGGATAAAATGAGAAAAACATATTTTCAAGTCTCCTAGGAGTGCTTTACTTTAGCCAGTATACATTAGGTGCATTCGCCTTGTTTCTGATAGACTTACTTATACTAAAACCCACACCATTACATAGAGATAGCATGCAAAAACATCATTGTCCACAGGGCTTACATATCTTCATCTCCTTTGTCATTACATCTAACATGTAAACAAAGTCTCCAACAATGGGGGCGTTCTGGTATAGAAAATGTGAAATATTTTTTGAAACACATTATAGTTGGTTCAATTTGAATAATTTATCCAAATGTAAATATAAGAGGGCATTTCTACCCTCCCACTTCTTTATTTATTTTTTTTTTTATAGGGGATAATTTCATTGTTTATTTTCTAAGGTTTCTACTGTACATCTCCAACCTCATTATTGAACCTCTCTATTCATAATGTACAGCTTGGAAACCATTTGCCATTTGGATCACCAGCTGATCAATACAAATAAATATGTTTTATGGCAACATGTGTAATCATTAAACTGGGGATTATGGAGAAGCTATGTTTTCCAGTTGGGCTATTTTGGCCTATAATTGGTCTTTAATTTCCAGCCACATTTATCATTGACAAATTTAGTGAATAAACCAGCTGGTAGTTGCTTTTAAAGTTTGCAATATCAGTTTTAGTCTGTCGGCAGTTCATACTGGGGTTTTTTAAGGCAGGTCAGGTGTCATGGCTGTTGATTTGAGGAAAGGGCTAGTTAGCTTTAGATTAAATAAGGACTTGTTTAGAGAAACATTCGATATTAGAGATGTTGCCTTTTAGTTGGAAGTAGCAAGGGGAAGCGTAGGACTTGACGGTGCAGGTGAGCATGAATTTTAATAGACTGCACACAGATAATATCCTCCAAATACACTATGGGTGGATCCCTGAACCCACTGAAAAGTCAGAGACACATTTCTCTTAGTTTACATTGTCTTCATCTACCTATAGTGTTAACTAGTCCAACATGTATAATTTGTTTCAGACACGGATTCTGATGATTTCAATCAATCTGTTGCCAGTGTCTTTAAATGAACACTATAGCATTAGGAATACCAATGTGTATTGATAATGTTATAATGTCCTGTTAACATTTATGTGTCTGGCCACAACCTGTAAGGAGTAAAACAGAGGTTTTACTTAAAGGGACACTATAGTCACTAGGACAACTACAGCTTGTTGCGTTTGTTCTGGTGAGTAGACTCATTCCCTTCAGGCTTTTTGCAGTAAACACTGTCTTTTCAGAGAAAATGCAGTGTTTACATTACAGCCTAGTCATAACTTCACTGGCCACTCCTCAAATGGCTACTAGAGGTGCTTCATGGGGAAGTGCTGCACTGTGCAGCACTGCCATTCAGTGTCTCCACCCTCTGCATGCAGACACTGAATTTTCCTCATAGAGAGGCATTGATTCAATTCATCTCTATAAGGAGATGCTGATTGGCCAGGGCTGTGTTTGACTTGTGCTGGCTCCACCCCTGCTCTGCCTCCTTGACAGCCTCAGCCAATCCTATGTGGAAGCATTGTGATTGGCTCAGACCACTACTTCTGATTATGTCAGCCAAGCAGGCAGATCAGGGGCAGAGGCAGCAGCTGCAGAATACAAGTAAGATTTTACTATATTTAGGGAGGCAAGGGGGAACCTGGGTGGGGAGGGGGGTAGATAATGGTTTTGACACTAAAGTGTTCCTTTAACTTTTTCTTTCTCACTGTACCAATCTCTGTGCTGCCATCTCAGCCAATCCAATGCTTTCCAACAGGAAAGCATTGAGAAGCTAGTGTGCATGCATAGCAAGATTCCACCTTCTGACAATCAGATGGTCTCTAGTATAGACCACCTGATAGAAATAGAGTTTAACTCAGCTATTTCTGTGGAAGCGCCTCTAGTGGTTGTCAGTGTGTTAGTGTCACAGCCACTAGAGGCATTTAAAACTCTGCAATTGTTAGTGTTGCCACTCCTGCAGAACAACAATGATTGAGAGGCCGGGTTAAAACTACACAGACATTTCATTTTAATCACTTAATTGAGATAAAGTGGTCTTGTGGCCTATGGTGTCGTTTAACACGAGCATTTCAGAGAGCCAAGATTTAGGCATAAGTATTTAATTCTGATGCCATTTATAACATTAAAAAAAAAATTTTTGGCCCTTCAGAAGCAAAAGTCAATGCTTAAAAATATGTATGAATAAACCCTCTATATATATATTACAGTTAGCTGTGTGTTCATATACAAAGTTTTAATAACTTGTATTAAGTGCGTATTTAAACTGCAAGATATGTTTGATAAACCTCAAATACTCAATGCTTCAACCTCATTCATATGAAACAGGTGAGCAAAGTATACTACGCAACATCTGTAAAGTGTAATGACAACTGCAATGAGAATAAAGAGATATGTGTAAAAAGTACAAGAAAATGTACATCTTTATTTATTTACATGATAAGAGAGTTTAGTCAGGAAGCATACAATGGTATTTCTACAGATTTCAAGTATTTCCTGTACAGTTGCAAAGTTAAATATTTAAAGCTTTTACAAAATATATAATAAGCATTAGCATTTACATTTCTACTGCAAGGACCCCAGAGCCAGATGTAGGAGTATTGCGGTATTGTATGTGTATTTCTGCACTGGCTGAGCTTGTAGATCATGCAATAATATCATCCAAGTGTGTGGTTATGGTGCCAGAAGTCCCCAGGTGTGCACCCAAGGTAAATAGTCAAACTGTTTGCTAACAGTTTGGCTTCTTACCAGGGCTCCGCAGAGGCAGCACTCTGCCTGTTTCCATCTAAAAGCTCTCTGCTCATTGGTTGAGCGCAATCAATGATCTGGCCCTGTACTGCAGTGTTTACCTCAGGAAAGCTAATGGAAGAACCCAGCAGTAGCTTTAAACGCTCACTACTGGGAGAGGAGCAGCAGGGAACGTTGCTCAGAAGCCCCAAGTAAGAAGTCAAACCATTAACAAACATTTACTACCTTCAAGGGAGGTGTCAGGTAACTCCTGGCATTATAACCACTACACTGCACTGTCGTGGTTATAGTGCTTGGAGTGTTTCCTTAAGGTGACCCCTGCTACCTAGAATAAACTCTCCTCTCACTCATTAAATTAGTGGAATAGGAGGAATTTTGGACTGCTTCCAGATAGTTGTTTGGGGCTCCCTACATGACCCATATTTATTAAATGTAATACTCACCTACCACTCATTGGAGGCAGTGTAGTCTCAAGGGTCAGGACAGGAGCACTTGAGAGCTGATGTTATTTGGTGCCACTATGAGGGCACAGTTAATTTGATAGAGCAATTATTTTACAAAACTTGTCCCTCCTTTATATATCTTATATCTATATATATACAAAATGTTTTGTGGGCCACATTTCCAAACATGCTCAGTCAGCCTAAAATAAAACATATAGTCCAATAACAGAGGGATCGCAGAACAATGGCCAACCTTGGCACGGCAGATTTTTGTGGGCTAGATTATTAATGGTGTACCTAATGATGTTCAGCTAGTCTATAACTGTATGCATATCATTGTATCTCACCCCAACTACACCGATATATTATCAGCATACAAAACACATGCTCAGCCTTTATATGCAGCTGCTAATATTAGTAAATCACCTAAGCAGTGAGTGAACACAGTAAAAAAAATATTTAAAAACAAAAACAATTGAGTTACAGCTAATTCAAACCAGATGTCTAACACAATGGACACAAATTAATGTTTCAAAAAATAAATAAAATAAATTAAAAAAATTTACTACCGTTTCAACAACACAAAAAGACCTTGGCAGCCATCTTGGTTTTTAAAATCAAGAGCTTGGTTCTTGCCCAACATGGATACTTGAATATAATCGTACATGGCACCAATCCTACCTCTTTTATCAAGGGGAAAGTAAATATGATTTTACTAGCCATAGAACATGGCACAGTACCTGGAGAACATTGTGCTTTATGCTTTTATAGTAGACAAAAAGGTTGTATTTAGAAGAACACTATGGCGTTAGGGAGATGAAAACATGTATTTTCTAAAGCTAAATTTACTAGATTGAGATTGCTTACCTTACATCCCCAAGCATGCCAATCTCACCATGGCTGCCTCTCTTCCTCTGGCTGAGATTATCAATTTCCCATAGGAAATGGGTAAGGGGAGGGGGGAGGAGGGGCATGCACATGCACCAAACAGCATCTCCTCCAAGAAATGCATTTCCTCAATGCATCTATATGGGGAGCATTCAACATTCCAACATTCCTCTTCCAGGAAGTCCCTCTAGTCGGCTTCTGAGTGACAACTACTAGAGGTAACCTTTGACAACAATGTAAACATTGATTCATTTTAGAAAGGCAAGGTTTACACTGATGAACTTGCTGGGTCTGTCTTTTTGACAGAACTATTACATTAAGCTATAGTGGTGCATGTGCCTAGAGTGTCCTTTAAGCCACAAAGCCTTCTGTTCAAAAGAAATCATGCTTGTTTGCATACTATTAATGCATACACTCCCTAGTGGTTACCATAAATTAATACACAATTTACTAAATGTCTGATCTTTAAAGGAACACTCCGGCATTTATTTATAACACTGGATTGTTGGAGTGTCTCCCCTTAGGCTAAAAATGTAAAATAAAGGTCAATGTACAGCAAATGCAGTGGTACGACATCACAATCTGCTCCAGGCCAGTGAAATGCTTAATATAGAGAAGCATTTGGAGACATTGCACCACTGTCATGGCAGTATTTCTTTATGAGAAGCTTTGCTTACTACTTTGTGTTGGGGAACTAGAGGAGATGAGGAAGAGTACCCTCCCTGCTATATGATTGACAGCTGATGTTCATTTTAAAAAGAGGAGACACTCTGGTAAAGCTAAAGTGCCTTAGGAAGTCTTTGCAAAATCCAGGTTGATCATACTTTTTCTGCATTTTCTAGGGCCATCCATAAAAAGTTCATTTGTATGGCACAACCCATTAGTCATAAAACTGTACTGGCTCTCTACAATGTTTATTGTTGCATTATATAAATTCCTTATTACAGCTGAAGTCTGAATTAGGAAATTACAGTTGTAATCTAAATTGTTCAACCCCCATTAAAACTCAGGTTTATTGTCAAAATCAGACTTTTAGCTGTTTGTAATGAACAAATCAAAAAAAAGCAATTGAAATAGCTCAACGCAACAAATGCTTCAAGTGGTTTCCCCAAATTCAACTGAAAAATACAACTTATAATGACTTCTCCAGTCTCACAATTATTCATCCCCTTCAAGGTAAGCATCTTTAGTACTAAGTAGAGCACCCTTTAGCTGTTATGATCTGCTGCAGATGAGATGTACAGTTAGACCCCAGCTTCTGGCAGCATTCCTGAGAAATATTAGCCATTTGCTCATGAGCACTGGCCTCCAGTTCAGTAATATTCTTGGGTATGCGTGCTGCTACAGCCTTCTTCAAATCCCAACAGATATTTTCTATGGGGTTCAAGTCAGGTGACTGTGATGGCCACTGTAGAATTTTCCAGGACTTCTTCTGCAACCAAGCCTTGGTGGAATTTGAGGTATGCTTGGGATCACTACCTTGTTAGAAGGTCCAATGACGCCCAAGCTTCATACTTCTTCCTCCAGACATACTGTTGATCCATTGGGACTAGTTCTAGTTTTTTCTTCATTGCTCCATAGAACAAAATCCCCAAACTTCTGTGACTTATTTATATGATTTTAAGCATATTTGAGCCGACTTTTCTTGTGTTTTTAGGTTAGTAGTGGTGTACTTCTGGCATGGAAACCTTCTGCGTTTAGTATGTGCCTTACTGTGTTCACTGAAACCTCAGTGCCATCAAGTCTTGCTGCAAGTCTTGTGCAGTCACTTTAGTATTTTTCACAACCTGCCTTCTCAGAAATCTGGTTGCAGCCATTGATAACTTCCTTTTTCTGCCACTGTTGAACTTATGAACTATGCTTCCAATGGTGTCTCTGGGAACATTCAGCTCCTACGCTATCTTTTTGTAGCCTGTTCCTTGTTTGTGAAGGGAGATGATCTCTTCTCTTAACTTTGTGGACCATTCTTTCGACTTATTTCTAACATGCAGTCAAACATAGCACTCAACAAACCCATAGCATGTTCACATATTTCAAGTGTTCCAGCTCAAGCACACCTGGTGAAACTAATAAAGCCTTTGATTAGTTGCATCTGGTGTGCTTGAGGCAACACCTGTTTTGCCTATTTGTGCTGTTGTGAGGGATTCTCTTCAAATTGAATAATTTTGAGACTTGAGAAGTCATTATAAGTTGCATTTTCAGTTGAATTTGGGAAAACAATATGAAGCTATTTCAATTGCTTTTGTTTGATTTGTTCATTTCAGCTGAAAGTCTGTAGATTTTGACAATAAACCTGATTTTCAATGGGGGTTAAATAATTTTAAATTACAACTATAGCTGCAGCAATAGAAAAGTCCAACCGGGTCAAGTATACAAGCCCCTATATTAGCTTTTCTCAGCAATCTGTCAAATCTCTTTTCCACTATGGATGTTTACACATGTAACATGTTTAGGCGTAGATTGTGCTCCTTTTTTAATAATGGCATCATGTTTGTGTTCTTACAATTTAGTGGGACATCAGAAGATGAAAAAGAATCCTTAAAATATAAGAAATAATGGTTTGTCTGTTGCTGAGCTAGGCTCGCAAAATATGCAAACCGAATCTCATCTGGCCAGGAGCTAATCTTCTGTGTATTCAGTACTCTTGGATTTTCTACCGACTCTGTTGGCAAAGTTAAGGTTTTATTTATTTGTGTGATCTCTGCCTTTCATTTTAATTAATATGTAATGAAATATTAATGAATTAGGCACTGCTGCTTTTACCTTATCTTCAGGATAACATTTTCCATTTTTATACTTTTTCCACTTAAATGTTTCAAAGACATACATAATTTTATTGTACTTTATCTTACGATCATTTTTTCATTCAATAGGTTAGAAAAAAATAAATTACTTTTTTTCAGATTCCAGTGCAAACCTTAAATTGTTTAATTGCTGCCTTTGTCCTTCCTGATATAAAAAGTTAAAGAACTAAGATCACGGTATTGGGAATAGAGAGAGATTATTGAGGAATTTACTTTGGAGGTAAAACAGCCAAATAAAAAAAAAAAGGGATGCACAATAGCCTCCCAATGCTTTCCCATGGGAAAGTATTGAGTTGGCTGAGACCATCAAGATTGATGATTTCAGTCATGGAGGCAGGGCCAGCCGCAGCAAGACCAGAACAATGATGGAGAAAAGATACGTTTAAATATATATTTTTTTAATTTGACAATTTTTATTTATTTGGGGTACAAAAAGGAAAAAGGGGAGGGGAGAAGAAAGTCATCAGTGCCATATTACATTTTCTTCAACAATTCGACAGATGCATATTAGTCGTCTTTCGTTTGGTGTTGGCTCGTTGGGGTGGGTAGAGGGTACAGAAAACAAAAAGGAGGGGTTTAACGAATAGGGAAGAGTGGGTAACTAAGCTCTCATCCTCTAACTCTCCTTCATCAGGGTCCAATTGTGCGCCTCGTGGGTGGCCTATCCCCTCTCATTGTGGTGGGGTTGCAGGACTCATGTGGTCACTTTCCTTCAATGGCATCTAATTTATTATCTCTTGTAATACATGAGGGGTCCTGGTGCTCAGTGGGTAGACCTCGTCAGCCCTCCCCTGCGTTGGTTCTGGGGGGACGAGTGCCTGTAGGCCCGGCCCAGGGAGTGTCGTACCCTTCTAGTCTGCTTAGCGTTCTGCAGTGTCCTGTCTTTTGAGGTGGTCATGAGTTGACGGGTCACTTATGTGCAGCCCAGTTCTTGGGCTTCGGGGGGTAAGGGTGGATGGGTGGGTTGTTGGAGGGGTTCAGCTTGGCCATGGAGCTTTTCACGGTGCGAGTGGGAGTGGTATATCCTTTTTCTTAGCAGCTACTCATAGGTCAAGGAGGATGGGGAAGGAGGTATAACTGGGGTAACCGGTATGTCCTCACTTAACCGTGTCTTGTCCAGCTGTGTTTCTCTATTTCTCAATGTTGTGCTTGTGCTCTAGAATAGGGTGGGTGGGTCATCTATCTTTAGTCTCAGGAGATAGTGTTTTTTTTTTCTTTTTTGTTTTTGTCGTACTCCCTCTATGTTGCATTAACCTCCACTTTATCCTGTCTACGCTACCTCTGGCTATGGTCCTAGCGGAGTCCTGTATTTCCCTGGTTCTCAATGTATGTTGTCCAAATTGCTTTCACTGTGGTGCTCCCTTTACCTGTTTTTGTTTGGTTCCACATTATCACTTCTTATTCCAATGTGGTGGACACCAGCATGGCTACCTCTGACGTTGAGGGAATCAACAGTGTTTTCCAATTTTTTGCTAGCAGTGTGGAGGCTGAGGAGAGTGTAAGGCATATTAGTTTAGCTATGCAATGTGGCAATCCCTTCGGTGTTAGTTTGAGTAGTATGGTTTCGATATTGTGTTCTAGTATGCACCCTGTGGCTCCCTTGAGGAGCTCTACAATTTGTCTCCAGTCGGGCTGTACTAAGTCACAAGTCCACCAGATGTGGAACTGTGTTCCTTCCTGTGTCAGACACCTCCAACACCTATCACTTGTGTTTGGGTATATTGTTTAAGTCGAGAGGGAACCATATACCATCTATGCAACAGTTTTCTCAAGGCTTCCAGGTGGGAAGATCACATTGTGAGCCCTCTATGGTTTGCATATACAGGGAGTGCAGAATTATTAGGCAAGTTGTATTTTTGAGGATTAATTTTATTATTGAACAACAACCATGTTCTCAATGAACCCAAAAAACTCATTAATATCAAAGCTGAATATTTTTGGAAGTAGTTTTTAGTTTGTTTTTAGTTATAGCTATGTTAGGGGGATATCTGTGTGTGCAGGTGACTATTACTGTGCATAATTATTAGGCAACTTAACAAAAAACAAATATATACCCATTTCAATTATTTATTATTACCAGTGAAACCAATATAACATCTCAACATTCACAAATATACATTTCTGACATTCAAAAACAAAACAAAACAAATCAGTGACCAATATAGCCACCTTTCTTTGTAAGGACACTCAAAAGCCTGCCATCCATGGATTCTGTCAGTGTTTTGATCTGTTCACCATCAACATTGCGTGCAGCAGCAACCACAGCCTCCCAGACACTGTTCAGAAAGGTGTACTGTTTTCCCTCCTTGTAAATCTCACATTTGATGATGGACCACAGGTTCTCAATGGGGTTCAGATCAGGTGAACAAGGAGGCCATGTCATTAGATTTTCTTTTATACCCTTTCTTGCCAGCCACGCTGTGGAGTACTTGGACGCGTGTGATGGAGCATTGTCCTGCATGAAAATCATGTTTTTCTTGAAGGATGCAGACTTCTTCCTGTACCACTGCTCGAAGAAGGTGTCTTCCAGGAACTGGCAGTAGGACTGGGAGTTGAGCTTGACTCCATCCTCAACCCGAAAAGGCCCCACAAGCTCATCTTTGATGATACCAGCCCAAACCAGTACTCCACCTCCACCTTGCTGGCGCCTGAGTCGGACTGGAGCTCTCTGCCCTTTACCAATCCAGCCACGGGCCCATCCATCTGGCCCATCAAGACTCACTCTCATTTCATCAGTCCATAAAACCTTAGAAAAATCAGTCTTGAGATATTTCTTGGCCCAGTCTTGACGCTTCAGCTTGTGTGTCTTGTTCAGTGGTGGTCGTCTTTCAGCCTTTCTTACCTTGGCCATGTCTCTGAGTATTGCACACCTTGTGCTTTTGGGCACTCCAGTGATGTTGCAGCTCTGAAATATGGCTAAACTGGTGGCAAGTGGCATCGTGGCAGCTGCACGCTTGACTTTTCTCAGTTCATGGGCAGTTATTTTGCGCCTTGGTTTTTCCATACGCTTCTTGCGACCCTGTTGACTATTTTGAATGAAACGCTTGATTGTTCGATGATCACGCTTCAGAAGCTTTGCAATTTTAAGAGTGCTGCATCCCTCTGCAAGATATCTCACTATTTTGACTTTTCTGAGCCTGTCAAGTCCTTCTTTTGACCCATTTTGCCAAAGGAAAGGAAGTTGCCTAATAATTATGCACACCTGATATAGGGTGTTGATGTCATTAGACTACACCCCTTCTCATTACAGAGATGCACATCACCTAATATGCTTAATTGGTACTAGGCTTTCGAGCCTATACAGCTTGGAGTAAGACAACATGCATAAAGAGGATGATGTGGTCAAAATACTCATTTGCCTAATAATTCTGCACTCCCTGTATGTTGTTCCATTCTTCCTGTGTGAGGGATCTACCTATGTCTCTATGCCAGTTGGCTGTAAAGCGCCATTCAGGTTCTGTTTTGTATGTGTTGATGAGCTTGTAGCTCACTGACAGTGTTTTCTGGATTGGAGTTTGGTGGAGGCACATCTTTTCAAAAGGTGTGAAAGTGGTGTCAAATGTGGGTGGGGGATCTTTCCATGTGGTTTTGGGTACTATCGCTTCAGTTGCCAAGACAAGAACGTACAACTCGGGTAGTGTATGTAGCCCCTGTTGAGTGCACATCTGGTAGAGGTGTGTGATATTGCATTTCTGCCATGACCTGTGTGGGAATGTTTCATTACAGATGTTAATGGTTTGCATTGGCGTCGCCATAGACCAGGGTCTGGTGGAGCAGATCATGTCCCTGTGGCTGTCCCAACTATTATACATTAATTTGGTGGTGGGTAGGGTGCCCGGGGATGTATGTCTCAGTCTTTAGGGCGCCCACACTGTTGCTGATAGGTTAGCAACCATCGCTGCAGCTAGCTTCTATCTCAATCCACTGAGGGGTGTATGTGGCGGAGTGCATGGTGAGAATATTATCAACCTCTGTTGCCTGGTAGTATGCCTTCAGGTTGGGAAAGCCCAGACCCCCTTTGTCGGTCTAATTAGTAATGCTCGTGAGACCCTAGGGTGTCTCTCTCCCCAGCTGAATCTGATTAGGATAGATTGCAGTCTCTGTAGGTACGTCTGTGGTAGAGGCAGTGGTGTATCCTGGTTTTGTGCTGCCCTAGGCACCCCCCCCGCGCTACCCCCACCCACGCAACCGCCACCCAACCCTTCCCCCCTGCTCCGCCTTCTAAATACACACACACACACACACATTCACTGACAGACACGCATTCACTAGCTAACAGAAACACACACTCACTAACAGACACACTCACTCACTGGCAAACACACACACACACTCACAGGCAAACACACATACTCACAGGCAAACACACACACACTAACAGGCAAACACACACTCACTAACAGACACACACTGACACACACACACTAACAGACACACACACTCACTAACAGACACACACACACACACACTCACTGGCAAACACACACACACTCATAGGCAAACACACACACTCACAGGCAAACACAAACACACACTAACAGGCAAACACACACTCACTAACAGACACACACTAACAGGCAAACACACACACTAACAGACACACACACACTAACAGACACACACACACTAACAGACACACACTAACACTAACATACACACACACTAACAGACACACACACTAACAATAACAGACACACACACTAACACACACACACTAACAGACACACACACTAACATCCACACACACTAACATGTGTTTTTTTTTATATTTAACCCCCCCAGCCTCCTTACTTCTTCCTCTCCCTGGGGTCCTGGGGTCCAGTGGCTGCAGGGCGGGCGGCGAGGGAGCTCTTCCCCTGAGCGCTCTGCTCAGCTCCCTCGCGCGCTGCCAGCAGAGTGAGGCTGAGAGCCGGAATATGATGTCATATTCAGGCTCTCAGCCTCACTCGGCGGCGTGCGAGGGAGCTGAGCAGAGCTCAGGGGAAAAGGCTCCCTCGCCGCCCGCCCGCCCGCCCAGCGCGCCAGCTCGGCAGCTCGGCATGTCTGTTAGCCGCGAGGCTAACAAGGCATTTGCCCTGGGCATTTGGGGGCGGCTTTTTTGCCGCCCCCTGAAAAATGCCGCCCAAGGCAAATGCCTTGTTTGCCTCGCGGCTAATACGCCCCTGGGTAGAGGTATTTGTAGGGAGCGGAGCAGGTAGAGGATTGTCATTTTGATGTCTGCAATTCATCCTAACCATGAGAGAAATTTGTTCTGCCATGACTGTAGCGTGTGTTCCACCTCTTTGAGAAGCTAGTTGGTGGCAAAAAGGTCTGTGGTCTTTTTTGTCAATGTTATGCCCAGGAATGTCAAGAAGTCATCCCTCCAGTCATAATTGAATTTAAGCCTGTATCTCTCTTTCTCTGTTTTAGTCATATTGATGCACATGGCTTGGGTTTTAGACAGGTTTAATTGATAGTATGATTGTCTACTGTATTCCTTTATGAAGGTTTGGGAGTGATATTGCCGGGTTGGAAAGTGTGAGGAGGATGTCGTCCGTGAATAGGTTTAATGTGCATTCCTTGTCTCCTACGGTGATCCCCTGTATATCTTGATTATTGTAAATAGCTATTGCTAATGGTTCCAGAGCCAACACGTAGAGTAATGGGGAAAGGGGGTAGCCCTGTCAGGTGCCGTTAGTTATTGTGAGTGTAGTTGAGCTAAACCCTGAGTTTAAGACCGTAGCTGAAGGTCAGCTGTAAAGGGCCTTAATCATATTTAGGAAGTTGAGTGGGAAGCCATACCTAAGTAACACCTCTTGAAGGAACCGCCAGTTGTGTCGATCAAACGCTTTTTCATCGTCTAGTGAGAGCATTGTGCACCGCAACTTGGATCAGTTGAGGTAGTGAAGGATGTCTAGTACTTTCCGCGAGTTGTCTGGGCCCTGTCTGCCAGATACAAACCCTACTTGGTCTGTTGCAATCAAGTTAGGCAATAATTTCTTTAGCCGCTCTGCGTAGATTTTGGCATACATTTTAGCATCTGCATTCAGCAGGGAAATGGGCCTGAAATTTGGGCATAGTGTCGGTGGTTTTCCTGGCTTTGGGAGGGTTAAGATATGGGCTGCTAGGAATTCGGTTGGCAAAGTGCCTTGCTGCATCGCGAGATTAAGGGCTTGCGCCACGTATGGGATTAGCGTGGTTTTGAAAGTGGCATAATATAAATTTATGAGGCCATCTGGGCCTTTCGGCATGGCTTCTATAAGTTGTGTTACCTCTTGGGTCGTGATAGGGTCTGTGAGGTGGGCGACTTGATGTTCTTGGAGCCTGGGTAAATCAATCTTATTCAAGTACTCATTGATTGTGGCTTGCATTGGTTGTGTGACAAGTTGTTCATCTTTTAGATTGTAAAGGGAGCTATAGTAGCCTGCAAATTCATTGCAAATTTGTGTGGGTTCAGGTTGTATCAATTTCTGGCCAGTTGAGGTTAGTAGGTATGGAATTTTAGTTTGGGACTGTTTGTCTCTAAGTCTTTGGGCCAGTGCTTTGCTAGCTCTGTTCCCAAGGACAAAAGTTGTGGCTTTTAGTTTTTTGATTGCTTAGCTTGCTTTTTGGAAGTTTGTGGCATTGATTTGCCTTTGTAAGTTGGTTATTGCGTTTTGCGTGTCTTTGGAGGGGGTGAGTTGGTTGGTTCTGTGTAGGTCATGCAGTTTTTTTAGGTTCTGGATGTGTGTGATGTGATGTTGTTTCTTGAGGTGGGAGGCTTGGCGTATCAGTAGACCTCTGATAACCAGTTTATGGGCCATCCGTAGGGTCATGGGGGATATATTGTGTGTTTAATTGGCTTTGAAATAGGTATGGAAGTCCTGCTGTAGTGTTTGGACAAGTTGGGGGGTCATTAAGGAGTTGTTCGTTCAGTCTCCAGGGGCTGCGGTTTTTATAGTTGTAATGGTCTGCAATCGTGAGTGTCATCGGGCTGTGATCTGACCATTGGGAGGTCCCTATGTCACATGTGCTCACTCGGTTTAGGTGTGTACTTTGCAGCAGAAAGCCATCGATCCTAGAGTACGTATTATGTACCTGTGAGAAGTGACTGTATTCCCTATCTTGTGGGTGCAGTGTCCGCCATATGTCATACAGTCCGAATGTGTGTGTGAAGAGCCTGGCCAGGGATCTGTATTATTTGTGGAGTATTTTGGCTTTGTGGGACGTGTGCTTAGCTGTCAAATCCAGTAAGGGGTCTTGAAAATGGCTGAAATCTCCACAGAGGATTGTAGTGCCTTTCTGCAGCTGTGTTATCAGTTTCAGTAAATTGTGGAGGTATCCTCCTTGGTTTACGTTTGGTAGGTACGCATTTACGATAGTGTAAGTGGAGTTGTTTATAGTGCAAATCAAGATAAGGTACCTACCCTGCGGATCCTGTTTTACTGTTATTTTCTAATATGCTGAGTGACCCCCTTGCTTTTTGTGGGTGCTGTGGCGTGGTACTGATGGGGGTAGAGTGTTTTCCCCAATACGGGGTTGGTGTTTGCTTGGAAGTGTGTTTCTTGCAGGCAAACTATGTCGGCCTGGGTGCTCTTGAGATCTCTGAGAAGAGTGTGCCTTTTTTGCGAGGTATTCAGCCCCCTGACGTTATGTGTCTATATTTTCATACTATATCCGGATTGGGATTACGGGCTGGTCTGGTGCTTACAGCGTTCACTAGTGAGTATGGATGCCATTGTGTCAGTGAGCCTTTGCGTTAGGAAGGAGTGTGTGGTGTGCTCCGAAGGTGCATCTGAGGGAAGGGGTCGAGGGGCCCTGGTTCTCAACTTCTAAGTAGTGGTAGTGTTGCAGAGGGGTGAAGAAAGAGGGACCCTGTCATGTCATTTCGAAACACAGTCCAGACAGCAGTATTTGGTTGACATTCCATTATTTAACTAAACTTAAAAAACAATAACCATAAACAATAGGCGAACACAACTCTTAAAGTGTTCATTTAACTTGATTTGAAGGTAGCAATTTAACCTTCTTGGGTAGGGGGTAGGTGGTCGGGTTGAATCAGATCGGGCTCGTATCTGGTCCACTGTAAGAGTCTAGGCTTTTTCTTTGCTAGTACTATATATCTTTGGGATCTCTGGGACCTGGGTCCTGTCTAGACGACTGAAGGAGGCCACCTCTTAGTGGCCTGGCGTCCTCCTTCACAAACTGTGGGTTATCTCTGTATAGTGGTTACGGTTTCTCCGGAGGTCTGACCATTAATCTTGCATTCCATACATTTGGGTCCAGTCTACCAAGCCCTGTCTTTGCACCTCATCTATGTCCAGATGTCTTTTTTTTTATAATATTTTTTTATAGAAAAATTTGCCCTTGGGTGGGGTGTCACTACCGTGTCTCTCTACTCCCTCTCACAAGTGGGAAATCATCTCCTTCTATCCTCCTGTTTTGGTCTGCATTGGCAAGGCCAGTGGTGGGAGGAGGGGGAGCTGTTGCGCCCGCTGTGATTTTCCATCAGGCGCAGCAAATTTGCTAATACCTTGCCAATATGGTATGTCCGGTGCATGGGGTCCTGTCATTATGCATCACCTATTCTAACCTGTTCAGCCTCAAAGGCTTGGTTCCCAGTCCACATGCTTAACCACCCCCGCTAGTACATCAAGCCTCAAAGTAAGGATACAGGTAGGAAGGTGTCTTATGGTTCTCATTGCACGGCTCAGCTCGCGCAGCTTGTCACCTGTCCCCACATGTTGGTTCTAGACAGTCTCTTACTCATAGTCCCATAACTTGTAAGTTCATATCCCATCATCGGGCTGCTGGTGAGGAAATCCCCCCGACCGTCTCAGTGTTTGGTTCTTGTGGCGTTCTGCTTCTGTTTGGCAGTTCTCCATTCTCCTGGGATCTTGGTGCCGTGGGTCTGTCCTGTTGTGGTAATATTCTCTGCTATGCCCCATTTGTGGAGGAGTTCTGTGCTCTCCTGGATGGAGGTTATCGTGTGCAGCTTGCCACCTTTGGTGATCACCAGTTTTACCGGGTACCCACATCGAAATGGGATGGAATGCTGTCCTCCTGCGTCTCAGGGTCTCCACTGAGAGGTCGGCAAAGATCAGGATGTCCTTAAATTTAGCTGTCAAATCTCCCTTAAAGGAAAGAAATGTACTCGCATGAGAACATCTCTGGCAGTAGTTGGAAAGAGGTGGGTTGGTCTTGCCACTCGGTGTATCCTGTCGAGGACTAGCATGTCCACCGGAATTTCAGGCAAAAACTCAGAGAGGAAAAACTCAGTTACGAAGGCGGTTAGCTCTGGCTGCGGAACGTCTTCGGGGATCCCCCATAACCGGAGATTGTTCCATCGGGAGCGATCCTCCAAATCCATCAGCTTACATTTATACCTCTCCAGCCTATTCTCCATGTCTTCTACTTTGTCTGCCATGGAATTGTGGGCCGTGGAGACCTCCTCCACGCTGCCTTCAAGGTGGGAGGTCCGGTTACCCAGGTCGGCAATCTTTCCTCAGCTCCTCAATCGACGTTTTTACCGTTATCTCCCTTTTACCAGCCACTTCATCTAGCATGCTTTGCAGAATTGCAGTGGTCACCATACTGTCTTCCACGTGGTCGCTATCCGCATCGGAATCGGCTGAATCTTGGACCTGCTGGCTCGCGGTTTTGTGTTACGGAATGCGGGCTGTGAGTGGTTCTAGCTATTTATTTACCACCAATTATTACCCAAGACCATCTACACTATATTGTTTTGTTTGTTTCTTTTCTATATGTACCTTCAAGTTTGCACTTTCAAGTTTGTTGTTACCCTCAATTGATGGGGTAAGTTAATCCCTGCACTATTTTTATTTGTATACCGCTCCACTAGCTGGTATATATTCTGTACCATATATCTTCTTTATACTTCCTGTAAAATCAAATAGCTACCCTTTCTTTTTTCAAATTTTGTTTTATTTAGATTTTCTTAGTTTTTGTTCTGTTAATAGCTTGCTAGACCCTGCAGAAGCCTCCTGTGTGTGATTAAAGTTTTTTTTTATTTATTGATGCATACATATTCAATACATGGTGTGACATTACAATCATGCTTTAAAAGGTACATGGTGTAGTACAATTTTTTCACAGTGTTGTGAGAGTTTGCTGGTCGTTCTGTGTGAGCCTTGACATTTTTCAGGAGGGGGTGTCAGTATTCTCAAGTTTTGTTGACAAAAGTTCTTGTGTGCCACATAGGTGGAGTTTGGTTATATGAGCACAGCTGTTGGACCAGGTTGTGGTCGGACTATCATCGCCCCTAGTCGTGATGGGGGTAGATCAGAGGTATATCTGTTCCCAATAAGGTAAGACACACGTCTCAAATCAATTGGGGTTGGGTAGATTTAAGGAATTATCCCAAGATGCCCAGGCTACCTTCCAGAATTGTTTGGGCTGTTCCTGGCCATAATTTCATAGTGTTTCGTAAATTCCAAAGTTTGTATACACATTTCTATTGTCAGGGTGGAGGTTTTGCGCCACAGCATACTGAGTACTGATAGGGCTGCTATTAAAATTTGGTATGTCAGGTAGGTTTGTGTTTTTTTAAATGCCTTTGGAAAGAGATGTAGTAGGCATGCAACTGGTGCTTTGGGGATCTTTACCCCTTAGTCCTTGTGTATCGTGTCTACTACATCATTCCAATATTTGGACAGATGTAGGCACATCCACCAGTGGCGTACCTACCACAGTCTCAGGGGTTGTCGCTGCCACCAGGCCCCTCAGTCCAAAGAGCCCGCGCGCAGCCACGACCCCTGCCGCCGTGGACTGCCTGGATATCTTCTGGGCCTGTGCACAGCCGCACCGGCAGGGGTCTGCGGTTCCTGAGTGTCTGGTAGAAGGGGAGAGCTATGCTGCTCCCCTACTGCCTGTGTGTAGAGTGGCCTAGCGGTCTGACAGGAAGTTCTCACTGTGAGAGCACTTCCTGTCAGACCAGGAACCACGGCGAGCCAAGTACAGGAGGGGGAGAGAGGGAGGAATGAGACAGATGGGGGGAGGGGGGAGAGAGGGAGGAATGGGTCACATGGAGGGTAGAGGGGAGAGAGGGAGGAATGGGGCACAGGAAAGGGAGGGTGAGAGAGGGAAGAATAGAGTGGAGGAGGGAGAGAAGGGGGGTATGGGATAAATGAAGGGGAGGGAGAGGTTGGATATGGGACACATGGACAGGGGGGAAGACTGAGACACATGGAGAGGAGTGAGAAAGTATGGGACACATGGAAGGGAGGGGAGGATGGAGGAATTGGACACATGGAGGGGAGGGGGGGAGAGAGAGATGGTATGGGACACATGGAAGGGTGAGGGAGAGAGGGAAGAATGGGGACATGGAGGGGAAGGGAGAGAGAGGGAGGGTATGGGACACATAGGGGAAGAGAGGGAGGAATGAGACACAGGGAAGGGAGGAGAGGGGGAGGAATGGGACACATGGAGGGGCTGGGAGGGAGATGGAATGGGACACATCAGGGGGCTGGGTGGGAGGAGGGTATGGGACACATGGAGGGGCTGATAGAGTAGAGGGAATGGGACACATGGAGGAAAGTGGGGCAGAGGGAATAATACACATGGAGGAGCTTGGAGGAGGGAATGAGACATAGGGGAAAAGGGAGAATGAGACACATGGGGGAGGGAATGAGACGCTGAGGGTAGGGTTTAGACACATGGGAGGGCGGACCGGGGCCCGGTGGATTCTAGTTATGCCTCTGACGACCACCATATGTGGATCATGGTTCTTGTGTCTGAGTGGCATCTCCAGCATTCGTCTGATATATTAGGCCCGCTGTGCGTAAAGCGAGCCGGGACTAGATACCACCTGTATAGTATTTTGTGGGATAGTTCTATGTGTGAGGCACTGATCGTTAGTTTTTTGGCGCTTGGAGGATCGTGTGCCACTCTGCTTCGTTTATTTGCAATTTATTTCTTTTTCCCAGGCCTTTATGAAAGGGAGGTTGGAATGGGTGATCAAAGTTTAATTTGCAGAGCAGGAGATAGTATAAGGTAAGTTACATCTGATTGAAAGTATGTAGAATGTCAGTGAAAGGTTACTTGGTAATCTAAGAAGGGGATAACCCTGGTTAAATAATTTAGAGCAGATAAGAGAGAAACCCAAAAACGGAGTAAGTCTCAGTAGATCACTCTTTTTTTTTTCCATGTATAATTTCTTTTATTATTGTTTTTTGTTTTTTTTAAAGATAGATCACTCTTTATGCTCAAGCAACTCTCTTATCTCTTATCTGTTCTAAATATATAGTTTAACTTGCTTTGAATAAAGTTTATTTAATTTAGGTGGAATTTTACAGCCAGCTTTTTTTGTAGTATTTTATGTAATGTTCATTTTTTTTTTTTATGTTAAAGGAACAATATAGGATCAGGAACACAAACATGTTAGAATCACTATCAAGCCTTCCTGGCCCCCCCTGGTGCTCCGATGCACCCATAAATATTGTAAAATCTTACCTTATTTCCAGAGTTGTGTGGGTCCACCAGTGCTGGCTCCACCCCCTACCCACCTCCTTGACTGACATCATCAGAAGTAATGATCTCAGCCAATCATAATACTTTTGCACAGGAAAGCATTGTATTGGCTGAGAATATTAATTTTGATGATCTCAGCTAAGGAGGCGTGCCAGGGCAGAGTCAAAAACCACTCTGGCCAATCAGCATCTCCTCAAAGAGATGCATGAAAGCAGACGTCTGAGGAGTGCCTATTTGAGTTGTTCGTAGGCTGCAATGAACACACTGCCTTTTCTCTGAGAAGGCAATGTTTACAATAAAAAGAATGCAGGGACTGACCATACTCACCAGAACAACTACAATAAGCTGTAGTTGTCCTGGTGACTATAGTGTCCCTTTAAAACTATCTCCTAGTTAAATGTTCTGTTTCTTAGAAAGCTGCTTAATCCTTGTAGTGCTAAAAAATAAATTGCCACATAGTAGTCCATTTGCATCTCACCTGTAGCTTAAACAAACTTACATAAGTAACCCTTTGATGAACAAAAGATATTCAATGATGTCATCATGAGAGTTTCACAATCTGGTCCCTAAAATCCCTTGCACCAACATAAAATGCTTGTCTAAAATGGAACTAGCGTTTATTAAATTCTTTTCAAATGATTTTCATGAAACATTTTTTTAAAACAATTTTTAAACAGAGACAATAACTAAGGAAAAGGGATAAAGAATAAAAAAGGAAGAGGGGGGAAGTACACATGAGAAATAGGACATTGTAAAGTATATTTTGAAATATGTTCATAGAATATTATAATATGTAATGTGAATAACAACCCATTAAATATAAAACATTTGTAAATCCAAACACTTTTCTGAAATTGAGTCACCAAAATATATATAATATTATGCTCATAGACTTCAATCTTCATAAAATATATCTCCGCTTGCAGGCCACCCAGTCTTTCTGCATTTAAAAGAATAGCATTTATTAAATTCTAGATTGCTATGACAGAAATATGTGGCCAATGCTCCATTAGAGGTTATTGATTTGCCAAATAGTTGGTAAGGCTGTTAAAAGTGGTCCTTTTATGACAAAACATTAAATCTCCTAAAATAAATTTTAAAAAAATCGCAATTCTTTAACAAACAACTCAAACAGACATTGCAAGACAGAAGGCTAACCATTCTGTCTGGCACATATTTTTTCAACCAATGCACATAAACATAATACACATGACAGCAATAGCAAAAAACGCTTTCTCTTAAATGTCTCCCAGCATAGTTGTGACCTTAACTTGAAATAAATATCAGATATGTAGACATATATACTACTGCACAACAGAAAGTTCGACTAACACTGCTATACCTGGTGAAAGCAAGCTTTTAACCCTTCACTGAGAAGGATGTTTTCTTTTTTAAAAATTATAAGCATAATATTTATTTGAAACAGATACATAGCTAACATACGTAAAATACATTTAATATACATTTTTATCATTGTGATGTATGATTTAATTATTTTTTACAGAAATAAAATGTTTTAGAGATTTTGGGGAGGATGGCTAGCTGGGAAACTGAACGGACGTTTTGATGATTAATTGACTACAAAGCCATGTTCTAGCTGTAATTAGCTTTATCTGAATCTCTATACCTGATCCTGAACCTCCACCAGAGAGATGGAGCGAAAACATAAAAAATAACCCACCCAGAGACCTCCAAACTGCCTGATATCAGGCAATAGACATATGCAATTTGTTTCGGTCCGAATGTAAATTCGTACTAATTTCGGCAATTCGGACATGCGGATGCTTCTGAATGATCCAAATTGCCGAATTTCTTAAGTGCCGAAGTCCTGAATTTCGGAAATGCCGAACCAAACAAAATTTCTGACGCTGACAACTCCCCGTCCGCTAAAGGAGACATAAAAAAAGAACTGCCTGATCTGCGTGAATTCTGGAAAACGGATCAGGACACTGTGCGGATGGAGATGAATGGCCTCATGGCATGAATCAGAGCATTGAAGGATTAACAGTGAGTCTGTACTTACAGAGACCCGCTCCCAAGTTAAGACACTATCCCAACAACTTCTACGAGTCACCCGTACTGTGACTGCACTGGCATGACACTGCAAGAGGAATATCTACATCCTCTGTGCTCCTGAAGATGTGGTCTCTGAGGCCTTACTAGAGTTTACTAATAAAGTGCCAACAGTGCTGGGAGCGAAGAAAGTCGGTGAGTGTAGAATATTGCATATTCTATGTTTCTATTGATTATATATGGATGTGTGGATTGACATAAGTAACAGATGGTATAAGTCACAAGGCTTTCTTTGTCTGAGAACTCTGGAATTTAAGTTGGGGGTTTTGTCCTTATATGGCTAGAGTTATAGTCTGACGTCATTATTATTGGTCATATCTATATAGTAACTGAACATGAGGTCTCTCGCTCTTTTGGCTCTCTCTCTGGCTCTCTCTCGATGTAAAGATGTAAGGATGTAACTCTCCCGTCAGGAGTCCAGCAATTACCATCTGCTGTTGAAATCCATTATCCTGTAACATCCTTTGTTGTTTTATTATGTATCAGTAACTATGAATAAACCTGAAGAAACCGTAAGTCAGATTGTGTATTAGTACTTTTCATTAATATAGACATATATTAATGTTGCGAACAAATTTAGCCCAAGACTATATATACAAAAGACGTATAAATATCAATCAACTAGAAGAAATTAAGAAGATTTAACATTGACAATCCCAACCAGATTTTACATTTGCCAGCCAGATTTTACAGTGAGGTATTGCCCATAGTGGCAGCATTCCGCCATCAGGAATGCCCCGACTGCTCCAGTGGACTTGCCCAGAGACATTATTGCTATCACCCGGCCAATGCTGTAAAAGCGGCTGTTAAGACCTGCAGTGGTTATGGTGCTGCGGTCTTGGTTCCCTCTCCCAACAACTGAGCATGAGTGATTATAGCTGCAGCAGGGAGTAGAGGAATAGAATAGATGAAATGCAGTTCCAAGGTGATTCTTCCCAGCAAGTAGAATATCCCCCAAAAAATGAGCCTAGACTTCATGAAGGGTGTAACAGGAATGGTCTTTATTGAAAACACACTGGCTTTTATGAGAAATCCTCCTGCAAGAGGACCTCCCACAGCAAACAAAAGCAACAGCCAATCATCACACAGATTTACAGTATTACACGCCTCCTCTCTGCCTGGGAGATTTTGAGATAAGTTAAGGAATAAACCAATTATCTCCAGGCAGAGAGCACACAATTTCCCCAAAACTTAGAACACCCCTTTCCCCACAAGGTATCCCCACAAATTACATATCCCCTGATAGCCCCGATCTGGGGGACAAACATATCCAAATTTCACCCAGATCGGTTCAGGGGTTCTGAAAAAGTGTGGAGGGTCCCTTTTACCGACCACACACACAGCTCCTGCCCAAAACAGTTCCATGAATTCAGCGTGTGCGGTCAGTCAATTCACAAAACTGCAAAAAATGAACAAAAGTCCCGAATGGATTCCCCTGGCTCATAGTAGCGATTGCTCCCCTAGTCCGTTCGCACAGAACTACCGAATGAGGCTCTCCTGGCTGTTCGGGAAGTATGAGAAGCCAGCGGTAGTTCGTGAGGTCGAGTGTCCGATTTTAGTTCCAGACACTCGACGACCAAGTCCCGCTGGCTCTCCTCGTGCGAACAAGATGGCCACCGTTTTCTTTTCCACGTGGCGTTCGGTTATACGAGCAATGGCCGCCCAGGGAGCACTTAATAGCTAGTCTCTTTGAAGTAAATGAGCCGGGAGGGTGGTCGGCGTTCGGTAGTTTCAAACTACCGAACCAATCCATTCAATATACAAGTGTTCACATATAAAAATACCGAATAAAAAGGGAGAAAATAACAGGTAAAAGTCTATTTTCTTCACATTACTCCCCCTTAGTTCCATGGGTCGGCATACCCGCCTAGACCCTGCCGGGTTGGCTAGGGGATATCCGGGTAGCATAGTTAAACGTCCGAGTCCGTTTGACGGGAAAGCCCATCCGCATTGCCATTCTGCTTGTCTGGGCGATATTGCAGCGTAAAATTGTAGGGCTGCAATGCCAAACTCCAGCGCAGCAACCAGGGGTTGTCTCCAGAGACTCGGTTGAGCCAAATGAGGGGGTTGTGGTCAGTCAGTAGGGTAAACGCACGGCCATAAAGATACGGTTGTAGTTTCTTTAATGCCCATACTAGCGGCAAGCATTCTTTTCCCACGGTGGCATAGATGACCTCCCGAGGTAGCAACTTGCGACTGAGATATGCCACCGAGTGCTCCATGCCGTCTTCACCCACCTGGCTCAGCACGGCTCCCAGCCCAAACATGGAGGCATCTGTGTGGACGAGAAATGTTTTGTTAGGGTCTGGGGCCGCCAGTACTGGAGCTTCGCTCAAAGCTGCTTTAAGTCTCCGGAACGCTGTTGCACACTCCGGGGACCACGCAACCTGCTTAGGTAGGGCCTTTTTGGTCAGGTCGGTAAGGAGTTTGGCTAGGGTGCTGTACTCAGGGACGAACTTTCTATAATACCCTGCGGTACCTAGGAAGGCCAATACCTGTGTCTTGGTGCGGGGCTGGGGCCAATTAGCTATGGCCTCTACCTTAGCGGGTTCGGGGTGCTGTTTCCCAGATCCTACTCTATGCCCTAGGTATTGGACCTCGGCCATGCCCACATGGCATTTCTCGGGTTTCAGGGTGAGGCCGGCTTCCTGCAACTTCCCAAATACCGTAGCTAAGTGCGACAGGTGTGACTCCCATGTGCTGCTATAGATGGTAATATCATCTAGATATGCACATGCGAAGTCCTGCATTCCCTCCAGAAGCCGGTCTGCCATTCTTTGAAACGTAGCGGGGGCATTCTTCATCCCAAAAGGCATAACCCTAAATTGGTAAAGCCCGAATGGGGTAACGAATGCCGACTTAGGGATGGCGGCCGGATCTAGCGGGATCTGCCAGTATCCCTTGCACAAGTCTAGGGTAGTTAGGAAGTGCCCGCTGGCCATGCGATCGAGCAGTTCATCGATCCGTGTCATGGGATAGGTGTCTGTGATAGTCCGGTCATTCAGTTTCCGGTAATCAATACAGAAGCGAGACGTACCGTCTCGTTTAGGTACTAGAATCACCGGAGACGCCCAGGGACTTTGGGAAGCCTCAATAACCCCTAGTTCCAACATCTCTTGAATTTCCTTCCACATACTAGTCCGCACTGCTGTCGGAATACGGTACGGCTGCTGCTGAAAGGGGGTCTCCCCCTGTGTCTCCACCCGATGTACTGCGGTGGAGGTGTACCCGGGTAGGACCGAGAACAGCTCCCTGTATTCCCGCAGCAGTTGTTTTGCGTCTGCCTGCTGCGAGGTGTCTAATTTCTCTCCCAACCCGACCTGCTCTAAGGTACCTTGGTTAGCTGCCAGCAGGTCGGGTAGGGGGAGCCCTTCACTGTCGTCAGAAGACGGGCCCAAATGGCAGCCACGTCCTCAGAGCGTTCGAAGTACGGCTTCAGCATGTTCACATGAAAGGCCCGTCTTACCCTTTCATCTGAACATTTAGCCACAATATAGGTGGTGTCGCTAATCCGTTCTACCACCTTAAATAACCCCTGCCAAGCTGCCTGGAGCTTGTCCTTCTTGGAGGGTCTGAGGGCTAGTACCTTTTGCCCTACCTCCAGGTTCCTGCCTCGGGCTCCCCGATCATACCATTGTTTCTGACGCTTCTGAGCCCCCTGCAGGTTCTCCCGAACTGATTCGGTTAGGGCCTGCAAGCGGTCCCGAAACTCCAGCACGTATGGCAAAACCGGGATCACCTCCTCTCCTGTGTTGCCCTCCCGTATGAGGTCCAGGAGTCCCCGGACTTTTCTCCCGTATAGGAGTTCGAAGGGGGAGAACCCAGTGGACGCCTGAGGCACTTCTCGGTAGGCAAACAGGAGATGAGGTAAAAACTTCTCCCATTGACCATAGGACTCCGTGAATGCCGTGAGCATTTGCTTAAGCATGCCGTTGAAGCGTTCGCAGAGCCCATTAGTCTGGGGGTGGTAAGGGGAGCTCAATAACGGCTTTACTCCACAGCTCTGCCACAACTGTTGTGTTACAGTTGCCGTGAACTGGGTTCCCTGATCTGAGAGTATTTCTCGAGGAAACCCTACCCGGGAAAAGATCCTGACTAGAGCCTCTGCGACGGTCTCTGCCTCAATATTGGAGAGCGCTACAGCCTCAGGGTACCGCTGTGAGGATGTAGCGCTTCCCTGAGGAGCTGGGTTTGCTGAGAGGCCCTATCAGATCTACTGCCACTCTGTAGAATGGCTCCTCTATTATAGGTAGGGACCTTAACTTGGCCTTAGGGTGGTCCCCCCTCTTCCCTATCTTTTGACATGTGTCACATGTACTGCAGTAGGTCTGCAGATCTTTGGATATCCCCGGCCAGAAGAACGTCTGGGTAAGACGGTCCTTAGTTTTTTTGATACCCAGATGCCCTGCCAGCGGGATATCATGGCTGAGCTTTAGCAGCTCCGCCCGGTATTTACGGGGCACGACTAACTGCCTTTTTATAACTTGGGCTGCCCCCTGTCCCACTCCCCCTGTGACCCTATATAGCAGTCCCTTGTCCCAGTGAAAGTTCTCGTGGCCATTACCTTCCTTAGAGATCCCTACTGCCTTCCTGTACCCTGCTAAGGTGGGGTCTGACTGCTGGGCTTGGCCAAAATCTTGGGGAGCGCCCCAGAAAGGAATAGGGGTAGGGCAGGTTACAGGGGTTTTGGTTCCTATCTGTGGTTCCTCGGAGTGTGTTGGTCCAGCCCAGTGGGCTTGTGCCCTGGTCGTCACGGGGCAGGTTCCAGCGGGATCGGGGTGAGTCAGCTGTGAAGTTAGGCACCCCAAATCGTTCCCCAACAAAACTTCCGCAGGTAATCCCGACATAATGCCCACCTCCATCTGCTTGGCTCCGGTGCCCCAGTTTAACTTGTGGACGCGCCGCCTGCCACCCTTACAGCTACAGTCTTATGGGTGCGCGCCTTTGCAGACACCATGTGAGGTTGTACCAAGGTAAGGGTAGCCCCAGAGTCTCGTAGCGCCTCTGCCTCCTTTCAGTCTATGGTGACCCATTGTCTGTGGTGCACCCGGTTGTCTCCCTCGGCTTGGGCTAGGTTCACCTCATGTAGTACGGCCCACTGCTCTGCATCTAGGCTGTGTTCTTCAAGGGGTTCATGCTGGTAGTGGTGAGCGGCTGCCCTTGGTGGTGGTGGGGGCCGCTCCCTGTTGCCTCTGCTTCTCTGAGGGCAATGCATTTTGTAGTGTCCTAGCTGGTTGCACTGGTGACATACTACAGGGACTCTTCTATTAAAAGTAGGCTGTGTCGTGGGTGGTACCGGGTTAGGTCTGGGGTTGGCTACAGGACCTGGCGTTGGGGCGCTGTACCTTACCAGAGGACGGTTCCCAACCGCTTCTCCTTTTCTTCCCTCGTGATGCTCATGCGCTAGCTTCGCTGCTTCCTTGACTGTGGACGGCTTCCTGTCTCTGACCCAGTCCCTGGTATCTGCAGGAGTGTGGTCAAAAAATTGTTCTAGCAAGAAAAATTTTAATACTTCCTCTAGCGTTGTGGCCTGGCAGCCTTGTATCCAATTTTGTACTGCCCGATACATCCTAAAGGCCCACTCAGTGTAGGAGTCTCGGCCCCCTTTCCGTAATGCCGGAAACTTCTTTCTGTAAGTCTCTGGGGTCACGGCATACCTGGCTAGCAGAATGTCCTTTACCCTGGCGTAGTCGTGTATGGCTGTGTCAGGAACTGCTCGGTACGCCTCCGCTTCTCGGCCTGTCAGCTTACTGCTTAAAATCGCGGCCCATTGCTCGGATTCCAGACCTTCCAATGTGCATTGACACTCAAAATCCTGCAGGTATGCGTCAATTTCCATATCTCCATCTGCAAAACTTTTAAAAGCAGCATAGTTGATCTTTCTCCGCTGCCCTCCATTTATAGATCCAGCTAGAGAAACGTTGTCCCCTTGGTTCCCGCTTGCCTGCATCGCTCTCCGCTCTGCGCTCACTTGTGCTAGCACTTAGGACACCATCTCAGGTGTGGGATTTGGCCCATATAGGTTTAGCCTCCACATCACCTTTTGTTGGAATTCAGCTTCCTCCTGGCTGACATTCGCCATGCTGCTGGATTGGTCGCCCTCCATCAATTCTGCTATGAGGATAGCTTTCTTTTTGTTGCTGGCTACCTGTTCCCGAGCTTCCAGCAGATCCTTTAGAGTGGTCCTTTTTAGTTTCTCGTACTGCTGGGCCATTCACCAGTTGTCCTTATGCGTTCCATTCAATCCCGTCGCTGCCACCAGTTGTTAAGACCTGCAGTGGTTATGGTGCTGCGGTCTTGGTTCCCTCTCCCAACAACTGAGCATGAGTGATTATAGCTGCAGCAGGGAGTAGAGGAATAGAATAGATGAAATGCAGTTCCAAGGTGATTCTTCCCAGCAAGTAGAATATCCCCCAAACATGAGCCTAGACTTCATGAAGGGTGTTACAGGAATGGTCTTTATTGAAAACACACTGGCTTTTATGAGAAATCCTCCTGCAAGAGGACCTCCCACAGCAAACAAAAGCAACAGCCAATCATCACACAGATTTACAGTATTACACGCCTCCTCTCTGCCTGGGAGATATTGAGATAAGTTAAGGAATAAACCAATTATCTACAGGCAGAGAGCACACAATTTCCCCAAAACTTAGAACAACCCTTTCCCCTCAAGGTATCCCCACAAATTACATATCCCCTGATAGCCCCGATCTGGGGGACAAACATATCCAAATTTCACCTAGATCGGTTCAGGGGTTCTGAAAAAGTGTGGAGGGTCCCTTTTACCGACCACACACGCAGCTCCTGCCCAAAACAGTTCCATGAATTCAGCGTGTGCGGTCGGTCAATTCACAAAACAACAAGATGGCCGCCGTTTTATTTTCCAGGGAGCACTTAATAGCTAGTCTCTTTGAAGTAAATGAGCCAGGAGGGTGGTCGGCGTTCGGTAGTTTCAAACTACCGAACCAATCCATTCAATATTCAAGTGTTCACATATAAAAATACCGAATAAAAAGGGAGAAAAAGGGAGGGGGGGCAGCACTTTGGGCGGACTCGGGTGCAGGCACTGGGGGGCCCAGACATTGAGCTGTGTCAGGGGCCCCAAAATTTCTGATGGCAGCCCTGACCCTCAGCATCACCCCCCACCACCTTCAGCCTCACCCCCCTCAGCATCACCCCCCACCAACCTCAGCAAGACCCCCTCACCACCCTCAGTATCACATCCCTCACCACCCTCAGCATCACCCCCCTCCCTCTCACATCACCCCCTCCCTCTCACATTACCCCCCTCTCACATTACCACCCCTCCCTCCACATTACCCCCTCCCCCTCTCACATCACCCCCCCTCCCTCTCCCATCCCTCCCCCCCCTCTCCCACATCCTTACACCCTCCCTCTCATCCCACCCCCCATCCCGCTCTCATCCCACTTCATCCCTCTCGCATCCACCCCTCCCCTCCACATCCCCACCCCCCATGCCTCTCCATCACCCCTCCCTCCACATCACCCCCCTCCCTCTCACATCACCCCTCCCTCTCACATCACCCCCCCTCCCTCTGACATCCCACCGCCCCCTCACATCACTTGTCTCCCTCTCACTACCACCCCCTCTCCCTCTCACCATAACCCCCCACACCATCACCTCCCTCTCACCATCACCCGCCTTTCCCTTTCAGACAAAAATGCAAACATGCTCACAGAGACATACATTCACACACAAGGATACTCTCTGTCAGACATACTCTCAGGCACATACACAGGTTAACTGTGCATCAATGTGTATATGTGACACTTTTTTGTTACTGGGGCCTCATGTTTGAGTTTCGCCTAAGGCCTCATAAAGTCTAGCGCCACCTCTGATAATCTTTATTATGAAACCAACATACACAAAAAACTAAACATGTGCAATCAAAAGACGTGCGTGAATGAGGGGGCAGTAAAATTGATCTTTGCCTAAGGTGGCAGAAATCCTTGCATCGGCCCTGGGTAGAGGAGACCCAGGAGCTCTAGCTTGCAGCTCCGCTGGGTTCTCCTCTCATGAGTTCTGAGCGTTGCTACAGGTACCATCGCAATGTTCCGTTTCCCAGGAGCTGCAGGCTCACACACACCAGGGCTTCACCACAGGACCACCAGGCATCACAAGCAATTTCCCCCCTCCTTGAGCAAAGGTAAGAAGGCATGGGGGATATAAAGTATAGTATATATATAAAATAATTAAACTGTGTGTGTGTGCCAGTGTATGTGTGTGTATCTGTGTGTGCCAGTGTGTGTGTAGGTATGTGTGTGTGTGTATATGTGTGTGTCTTTGTGCATGTGTCAGTGTGTTTATGTGTAGATATGTTTATCTGTTTGTGTGTTTGTCAAAGAGTTGTGTTTCTTTGAATTATTTTTTTTGAATTCCTCACAATTCACACTTTAGTAAATAACTCTGAAATTGCAGAAGTGTGGTATAAATAAAGAAAATGTCAATATGGTGACAAAAATATATAGAGGCTGTATAAGACAATAGTGTGGTTGAACGGCACATCAGCAGTACTGTGATGTTGACATCTGAGATGGTCAAAGTTCAATATACAATATCGTTCTTATTTGTAGGGACTTGCACAGTAAATATTTGCATA
>OW240916.1:227448405-227450803 GCA_933207985.1 Pelobates cultripes
TGTACCAAAGATGGAAGACCTTATTGACTTGTCCTGGGAAGACACCCAGCTGGCAGGTGGGGATGGGACCGAGGTCTCTCTACAGGCCCTACAGGGATGCTGGGCAGTCAGCCCAGATCCCCAGCGGCAGTATGTATCCCAGGGAGCTGAAGGTGCTGTACTTCCTCCCCAGCGGCAGTGTGTCCTGCAGGAAGCGGAGACAGTCGGTCTCGCTCCCCAGCAGCAGGGCAATATATTAAAAGGGGAGACAGTTGGTCCCCCTTTCCAACAGCAGAGAGTGTTCCAGGGAGAGGAACCGGTTATCACCTCTCCCCAGCAACAGGACAAATTATTGAAAGGGGAGAAAGTCGGTCTCCCCCTCCAACAGCAGAGAGAGTGTCAGGGAGAGGAGCTTGTTATCCCCTCTCCCCAGCGGCAGTGTGTACCCCAGGGAGCAGAAGGTGCCTTCCTTCCTCCCCAGCAGCAGTGTGTATCCCAGGAAGCCAAAGGTGTCGTCCTTCCTCCCCAGCGGCAGTGTGTATCCCAGGGAGCTGAAGGTGCAGTCCTTCCTCCCCAGCGGCAGTGTGTACCCCAGGGAGCTGAAGGTACAGTCCTTCCTCCCCAGCGGCAGTGTGTACCCCAGGAAGCTGAAGGTGCAGTCCTTCCTCCCCAGCGGCAGTGTGTACCCCAGGGAGCTGAAGGTGCCGTCCTTCCTCCCCAGCGGCAGAGTGTCCTGCAGGGCGCAGAGACCGTCAGTCTCGTACCCCAACCACAGGACAAAATAATGAAAGGTGAGACAGCTGGTCCCCCTCTCCACCAGCAGAGAGTGTGTCAGGGAGAGGAGCCTGATACCCCCTCTCCCCAGCGGCAGTTTACAGTTCAGAGAGAGGAGCTTGTTACACCCTCTCTCCAGCGGCAGCCTAACCCAGCAAGGGGAGATGTTACACCCCCCAACAGTGCAGATGGGACTGTAGTCTCTGCACTTACAGCACAAGGGGTAGGGACAGTCGGTCCTGTTCCCCAGCCACAGAGCGGTGTATCCAGAGGGGAGACAGTCGGTCTCTCCCTCCCACAACCAGGCTCCCACCAGGCTACTTCCGTGGTAGCACTGGCATCAGGGCAGAGTACCGCTGGTCTCTGCCCACTCAGCAACCCACCAAGGCAGCCTAACAGTTGCCCACACAGTCGTGGTGAGGCACCTGGACATGGACAAAGTTCTCCTCTACCCAGGTGTAGTAACCAGTTATTGTGGGTGGGCTGTACTGCTGTTTCTGTTTTGTGGGTGGGTTGCTGGACTAACCAGGGCACTGACCGGCAGGAGGTCAGATACCCTGTTAGTCTAGTTGGTAAAGGGGAGAAGTGTGGCGAAACCAACCTCGCCACTGTGAACTGGAGAAGCCTGGTTGCTCGCCTGCTCCCTTTGGACTATGGCCCTGCAGGTTAAACCGTTTATTTCCCCTGCAGAAAGGCTTATTTGTGTGATCTGAGTGCCATTCATCTAATAATGTGCACTCAGATCCCAGCTATCTGGGGATATGTGAAATGTCTGTGTGTTATGTGTAAATGTGACTTTATGTATTTTAAAGTGTTTTGTGTCTTTTTGCAACCATGTGCTTAATGGAGTCTTGTGTCTATCCTGGGAGATAATTGAATTACTCTCCAGGATAGAAGACTCTGAAACTGGTTTGGGCCAGAAAGCCATGCTTCATTTAGTCACAAAGGACTTTCCCTTAACTTTTGAACCCCTGGTCTGATTCGTGCCATTTTTTAATATGTTGTTCCCCTGAATGGATTGATTATGAAAATGTAAGTTTTATGTATGTACGATGTTAACTCACAAAGTTATAAAAATGTACAAAAGTAACTTTTCAGCTTGGAGATAATTGAGTAGATACAGTAATTGACTCAATTATCTCCTAAGCAGAGGGGAGGAATATGCTGGGTGTGTTTCTATTGTCCCATTGTGTCTGATTGGCTGCTGTACTTGCATTGTATGTGTTGTAATGTGTTTATTGGTGGTTCTGCAAAACCCTGTGGGCAGTACTATGTTTTGTGGATTGTAATAAAAACCAGGCTGGGTGTGCCAGCACGGGAGTTCCTGTTTTTAACCCTCAAAGTGAAGTGTCGTCTCATTATTGGGGGAAGGATTTATTGTATGCTGTTCCAGTTTGACTGCTAGGAGAGTAAACCTATTCGTATGGTTCCTATTCAACTGTCTACAGCATTCATATGCTTGAGAGCATTCATATGCTCCTACGGTTCAGTGGTTTTGGTGTCTGCTGCAGTGCTTGGAGTCCTCAGGAAGCGCTAGGAGCATCCTTCAACGGAGGTACCCAGTCGGGGTGCCAGGCGATCCGTTACATATATATACACACATACACACACACAAACACACAGGTTCTAAGCCACTGACAGGATC
>OW240916.1:227450903-227496490 GCA_933207985.1 Pelobates cultripes
TCCCCAAAAATCTATAGGCTATCTCAAACCCTCCCCCCATCCCTCAGTCCCCTGATCTGTAGGCTGTCTCTGCCCCCCATCCCTCACTCCCCTGATCTGTAGGCTCTCTCTGGCTGCATGTGTTGCTCCCCTGCGGTTTCAATCAGCAGAGAGAAGCAGGGATAAGATGCAGCTTCCTATCCCTGTCTCTCTCTATACTGGCCGGCGCCGGTATTGCAGTTCATTCTAAATCTCACACGAAAAATAGCAGAACAAGCTGAAAAATCCAGGGGGGGGCGGCAAGTGCCCCCCCCTTGCCCCCCCCTGCGGACGCCCATGGCTGCGCACGCCTATGCTGTGATGGGGTTCAGTTTCGTCACAATGGGGAACTGTATGTACTGTAAATCAAGCTGTTGTATGCTAATGACCTTCTTTGTGTATAAATACCACTGTCCATAAAGGTATGTTCTGTTTAACCCACTACATGTAGTCTCGGCAGATATAATCACTGGCTAGAAGTTATTTTCGAAGGCTGACTAATCTACTTGAAATGTGCATCTGAGCATCCTGGATAATGTTGTGTATTTCGACTTGGAAAGGAGATAGCAAATGTTCTGAAAAAGAGCGGAGAAAGACGAAAAGTAATGGTAGTAATCAACCAGAGTACACACAGGTCATTACAGGGTGATTCAAATTAATTCCTACCACCTTAGTTGTTAAATATAGCTTTATTACTTACCTAATCCCACAGCACTTTGGTCTTGCAACCATAGGCGTGCGCAGCCTATTGCATTAGGGTGTGCACCCTAAAGCACAAACACACGCCGCGTGTATATGTATATATATATATACACACATATTCACACACACACACACATACATACACTGCTGTGTGTGTGTGATGCGTGAGGGTGTTGTGTGTGTAAGGGTGCTGTGTGTGAGGGTGCTGTTAGTGTGATGTGTGTGTGAGGGTGCTGTTTGTGTGTGTGTGAGGGTGTTTGTGTGTGTGTTTGTTAGGGTCCTGTTAGTGTGCTGTGTTTGTGAGGGTGCTGTGTGTGTTTGTGATGGTGCTGTTTCTGTGCTGTATGTTTGAGGGTGCTGTATGTGTGTGGGTGCTGTATGTGCGAGGGTGCTGTATGTGTGTGGGTGCTGTGTGTGTATGGGTGCTGTATGTGTGAAGGTGCTGTATGTTTGTGCACTGTATGTGTGTGTGTGCTGTATGTATGTGAGGGTGCTGTATGTGTGTGTGTGTGTGTGCGGGTGCTGTATGTGTGTGCTGTATGTGTGAAGGTGCTGTTTGTATGTGTGTGTGTGCTGTATGTGTGTGCTGTATCTGTGTGAGGGTGCTGTATGTGTGTGGGTGCATGTGTGTGAAGGTGCTGAATGTGTGTGCTATGTGTGTGTGTGCTGTATGTGTGTGTGTGCTGTGTGTGGTGTATGTGTGTGAGGGTGCTGTATGTGTGTGTGTGCTGTGTGTGTGTGGGTGCTGTATGTGTGTGTGTGCTGTGTGTGGGTGCGTGCTGTATGTGTGTAGGTGCTGTATGTGTGCTGTGTGTGTGTGAGGGTGCTGTATGCGTGTGTGTGATGTATGTATGTGCTGTATGTGTGTGAGGGTGCTGTGTGTGTGCGTGTGTGCGGTATGTGTCTGTGTGCGGTATGTGTGTGTGTGTGTGTGTGTGGGTACTATGTGTCTGTGTGTATGTGCTCTGTGGGGGGTGGAGTTGGGGGTACATTACTTAATATCCCCCCTCCCTTCTTAGCTTATGTAGGGAGGGAGGATTCTTGTTCCTGCTGCTTTCCCTGGTGGCCCAGACTGTGGGGCTAGAGTTCACTCTCGCGAGATCTGAGCATTGCCACTCCCCGGATCCTCTCCAGCCTCCTGAGATCTCCCCTGCCGGTCTCACTCCATAGGCGTGCTGCGGGGATTAGGGTGTGCCCAGGCACACCCGGCACACCCCGTGCGCATGCCTATGCTTGCAACATGGCCAATCTTCTCCTGATTGAGATCATCAATACTGATGATCTCAGCCAATCTAATGCTTCACCAAAGGTCTAGTGCTTATGTGTGGTAAATGGCACTCTGAACCAATCATCATCTACTCATAGAGATACATAAACTCAATAAATTTCTATAGGGAGTGTTGGGCATCTCCATGCAGAGCGTGAAGATGTCAAACGTAGATCATACATAAGATTGCAGGACCACTCCTAAGATTGAAGGACTGAAACCAGGAAGCTCTTCTAGTGGCTGTCATATTGACAGTCACTAAAAGTGGCATTAGGCAACAATGTAAACATTGTCTTTTGTCAGATTTGCCCCAGAATCACCACATTAAAGGAACACTCCATATAGCTTGCTGAAGTGCTTTATATTATTGGAGTATCCCATTTTGAATGCAGTTTATAACTGTCAAAGAAAAAAAGTTAAATGCGCTCAATACCAAATCCCTATGCACATTTTAATAATTGGAGGTTTTTAGTATCACTCCAATGGCCATTCAAGTGTAAGCTCACCTGCCACGTTAAGGTAAAACCTCTTAGGTGAGCCCTACACTAACAATTCACTTTGCTGTCTTCAGCTAAAAAGTAGAATATCTAATGTGACAATTTTTTCTTAATAGGAAACAGATGGGGTGGGTGGCAGCATTGTAACATGGCTGTGTAATACAAAAGCAAATACAAACATGCAAAATTAACCCCTGCGCTCATGGCGGTCATGAAAAATTTTAGGGCCCCTGACACAGTCCAAGGTCTGGGATCCCGTGGCACACCCCTGAGTACGTCCACAGTGCCAACACTCAAGGATGCAGTGTGTGTGTGTTTAGAGTGGATGCAGTGTGTGTGTGTGTAGTGAATGCAGTGTGTTTGTGCAGTGAATGCAGGGTATGTGTGTTTGTATAGGGGATGTAGTGTGTGTAGTAGATGCAGAGTGTGTGTGTAGTGGATGATGTGTGTAGTGCATGCAGAGTGTGTGAGTATATATGTGGGGTAGGTTAGGTTCTGCATTCTGGGGGAAAAATTTATTTATGTTTATTTTCCCATCCATACCTCTTACCTGTGGCCAGGAAGGGGGACAATACACTTCCTGGTGGTCTGGTGGCATTGTGCAGGCTGCCAGGTGCTATCTAAAGAAAAGGGGGCCCAGCCAACATGATCTTCAGCTTCCAGCAGCTCCTCTCTCCGACTTTCGCATCTCTGGTCTGTGTGACATGCAGAGCTTTGCCATGGTGCTCGAGATTTGAAGAGACCTTCTGGAAGCTGACGACTAAATCTGGTGGATCCCCTCTTCACTATACTGGCTGCTGAGGGCCTGCAGGGGAAGTGGTGGAACTAACATAGGGAGGGCCCTGGTGCAAGAATGTTTTTTTTGGACCCCCTCGAACACAAGGGTGGCCAAAATGTAGATATCCATCTGTCGTACAAGTCCCACAATGCTATCCCCAGCTGAGCATCTACAATTTTCCCATCCTTGCAGTGTTGTATTTAGCATTGAACAGTGTTTTGTGTTTGAAGGCATGTTTTTGTATGGAATATGTGTGTGTGTGTGAATGTTGGCATTTGAATGCAGGCATGCATTTGTGTGTAGCGTATACACTGCCACACACACTGATACACATACATACACACATTGACACAGATACACAGATATACAAACCGACATACATGCAAATAGACAGCCATACAGAGGGGCTAGGGGACAAAAAGACACAGAGAAGCTGAGGAGGCACAAAGAGAGGCTGGTGAGGCACAAAGAGACACACAGAGGGGCTGGGGGGACAAAGAGACACACAGAGGGGCCTAGGGGGACAAAGAGGGGAAGGGGAAAAAGAGACATACATCGGAGAAGGGGAAAAAGACACTCACAGAACGATTAAATGGTTTGGGGAGAAATAGATGTGGAAATGGGCTGGGGGAAGAAAGAGACCTGGCAGCGAGCCACATCAGTCAGCCAGCCACAGCTGCCAGTCGCAGCAAGCCTGCCTGCCAAGCTGCCGCAGGAACCAAGCCAGTCACAGCAACCAGCCTGCCGCAGACTACCAGCCATAGCCTGCCAGCCAGCCGCAGACTACCAGCCACAGCAGCCAGGCAGCAACAGTAAATAAGGTTAGAAGAGGGATGATACATGTATACTAAGCATGCATAGCATGTGGAATCGGGTCTAAACCGATGATTCCGCGTCACTTCTGGTAAGGCGGCCGCAACCGAAGTGACATGTTCAAGAAATAGAACACTGTCTCAACTGCTGTGTTGCGAAATGATGTATGTTTGAAGAGTATGTCGCCAACAAAAACAGTTTGTAAAGCTCCCACTAGAGGCAGTGTTAGGTTTCTCTAAGGGGGACAAGGACACTGCACCCAGACCACTTCAATGAGATAAGTGGCCAGGGGTGTCTATAGGGTGTCTTTAATGACACTTTACTGTGAGTAATATTGCTGTGAAGCCCTGTTATACACAGACACTCCAACAATATGGAGCCCCTAGAAAAGAGGGACATTAGGAAAGAATCAAGGGACAGAGTGATTTGGTGGCAAAAAGGACTGTTCCTACTAAATAGGGACACTTGGGAAGTATGAAAATCATGTTGAATTAATTTGATTGTTTACTTAATTCCCCCATTGTACAGCACTGGCGAATATGTTTTTTATTTTATTTTTATATGAATAGTAATTTGCAAAACTGTTGAAGACATGTATATTATCGATAATAAAAAATGGATGAGCTCTAGCCAGGAGCCTCCTTTTAAATGTATTTCGGTGATGGAAACGTATATTTAGAAAATGCTTAACATTATTACAAATAATCGCATTAAAGCTGGTGAAATAACAAGACAGAGCCCGCATTTTATACATCTATTTGTTATATGTCCAACATCATGTTACCCACCGAGCTCGGTCACTGTGTGCAGGGTAGGAACTTCCCGCACTAGGAACCTTGTTTCCCGGTTACGTTTCCCGAGTCGGACAGCTCACTTCGCTGGACCGTGCTCTCTGTTTATTATTTGGTGCTCAGGATTTGAACTGTTTGTTGTTTTATTTCCTTCCATTTATTATTTCTTTCCATGCTCTGTTTCCGGCGGCCGCTGCCCGGGGGGTCGTGATGTATAACCCGCGGACTCCGGAGGGCTAGCTCGGGGTGGCTGAGAGTTGCCCGGTGAAGCTTGGGATGGCCCTGGAGGACTCGCTGGAGGATTTCCGCAGCCGCTGGAGAGCAGAGATCCGCGGGGCCCCCCGAGCTGCACGGAAACGGCCCCTGGCGGAGGAGAGCCCGGAGAGCCAGGCTGGAGACGGGGGGAGGCTCCCGGGGTCCCCGCGGAGTGAGGGCGAGGGCGAGCTCAGCCGGTGCCTGGAGTTCGCAGAGAGACTCTTACAGCCCAGTGTAACCCCGAGGGAGAGTAAGCGGCCCAGCCCCCCACCGAGGGACCCTAACTTAGTGGAGCAGCTCATCAATGACTTGGTAAACCACATAGGGAGATCTGGCTCTGCCCGTTAGGTAAAGTCAGCTTTTGTGGGTTAGTCCCATTACCCTCAGCCATTTTCAGGTCAGAGCCGGATTAAGATTGCCAATGGCCTTAGGCTGGATGCCAAACTGGGGCCCCTCCTAGAGCCTTGGGCTCTATTATGTGAATGGGGGTTACTGAGGGTAGTGTATAGGTGGTTGGTGGCTGAATGTTGTGTGTACGTTTTGGCTAAGTATAGCTGTATGTTGGGAGAGACTTACAATCTTAATGATCTCAGCCAAACCATATGTTTTCCCATAGGAAAGTATTGGGAGGCTGTTCTGCATGCTTGGCAAAACTCTGCCCTGTGTCAGGCAGCATCTCCTCATAGAGATTCATTGAATCAATGCATCTCAATGTGGATCATTCAGCGACTCCATGCAGAGCCTGGGGACGCTGAATGTAGGTGCTGCACATTGCAGCACTGGACTAGGAAGCATCTCTAGTGGCATGAGTGACTGACCCTAGGGGTGTTACTAGGCAGCAATGTAAACAGTGCCTTTTATCTGAAAAGACATAGTTTACATTGAAAAGCCTGCAGGGACAGGCTATAGACATCAGACCCACATGTTCAATGCTCTGACTGGCTTTTAAAATACAACATCTGCATGTGGGACAGGTAAAGGTGAGATTTTCTTAACTGAACTGTCCTCAGCAGGCACGACCATCTTGATCCGGCGGGTCCTCTTTGGAGCCGGCATCATTAGTGTAACATAGAAACATAGAATGTGACGGCAGATAAGAACCATTTGGCCAATCTAATCTGCCCAATATTTCAAAATACTTTTAATTCAGGGCTTGCCAGATTTGTATGGAATCTAGCAGCCAGCTAAATAAGTTAGGAGCCAGTCATTTTAAATGAGAAAATGCAATTCTTAAAGGGACCCTATAGTCACCAGAACCACTACAGCTTGATATAGTTGTTCTGGTGTCTATAGCCTGTCCCTGCAAGCTTTTCAGTGTAATCACTGCCTTTTTTGCGAAAAAGGCATTGTTTACATTGCTGCTTAGTAACCACTCTAGTGACAGTCACTCGGATGGCCACTAGAGAGTCCTGAGTCACTACTGCACCATGTGCAGCACCCAGGTTCAGTGTCTCCAAGCTCTGCATGGAGGCGCTGAATATTCCTCATAGATACATTCATTTAATACATCTCTATGAGGAGATGCAGATTAGTACATTTGCTGCGCATGCACAAAATCATCCCAATGCTTTCCTAAGGGAAAGCATTGGCTTAGCGCTGAGATCATAAAGATTGATGGTACCAGCCATGGCAAAACTGGCACGGCATGAGAAAATGGGGGGGAGAAGGGTGAGTAAAAACACCTTCCTCATGCAATCAGAGGGGGCAGATACCTAAACACACACACTCTCTGATAGGCTCTCACACACACTCACTGACAGAGACACACACACTCTTACAACAGGCTCACACACACTCTCCCTCTGACAGGCTCACTCACACACACACACACACTCTGACAGAGACACACACTCTTACGCTGTCAACAGGCTTGCATGCACACACTCTGACAGGCTCTCTCACTCACTCTGACATGCTCACACACTCTCTTGACAGGCACAGACACACACACACACACACACTCTCTTGACAGGCTCAGACACACACACACTCTCTCTTGACAGGCTCAGACACACACACACACACTCTCTCTCTTGACAGGTTCAGACACACACACACACTCACTCTGACAGGCTCACACATACTTACATTTTTGTTTTAATTGAAACCCACTCAACCTCCCTACCTTTGGGAGAGCTGAGTGGGTCTTTCCCTGGGGTCCACTGGGGCTGCTCTCCTCATGTCTGCGAAGGAGCAGTACTCTGCCTGTAGCTCCTCTCTTCTCCCTCGCGCTCTGTAATGATGCTGGGGCCGGAATGACGTCATATTCTGGCTCCTGGCATCATTAGACAGCGCGAGGGAGAAGAGAGCAGCTGCAGGCAGAATACTGCTCCTTTGTGTGCCGCCCACCTCCATTCTCCTCAGGGTGGCCGCCGGCTCCATTCTCCTCAGGGCGGCCGCACGCCACCATGTTCCTTTTAATGTTCCACGTGACGGCCACCGTCAAAGCTCCCTCAACGGCCACACTAACTAGAGAGCTGGCAAGACCAGGCGCCAGGGCGAAATTTCTAGTCGCCATGGTGACCTGGCGCCTGGGATTTGTCGAGCATTGCTTTTAATTAGTCCCTGACCTTATCTTAAGTATAGGATAGCCTTATGCCTGTCCCACGCATGCTTAAACTCCCTCACTGTGTTAACCTCTACCACTTCAGCTGGAAGGCTATTCCATGCATCCACTACCCTCTCACTAATGTAATACTTCCGGATATTATTTTTTAAACCTTTGCCCCTCTAATTTAAGATTATGTCCTCTTCTATGTCTTGTCTTTCCTTCAAGCTATACATGTTAAGGTCTTTTAACCTTTCCTGGTAAGTTTTATCCTGCAATCCATGAACCAGCTTAATAGCCCTTCTCTGAACTCTCTCTAAAGTATCAATATTCTTCTGAAGATACGGTCTCCAGTACTGCGCACAATACTCCAAGTGAGGTCTCACCAGTGATCTGTACATGGCATGAGCACTTCTCTCTTTCTACTGCTAATTAGAGATGTCGCGAACCAATGCGCCGCGAACTCCGGTCAGCTGACATATCCCGGCCAATCTCCAGCAGACCCTCCCTCTCAGACCCTCTTACTTCCTGGACAGCATCCATGTTGAAGGCAGCTTCAACATGGATGCTGTCCAGGAGGTGGGAGGGTCTGCTGGAGATTGGCCGGGATGTGTCAGCTGACCGGAGTTCGCCGCGAACGGTTCGTGGCGAACCGTTCGCGAGAAGTTTGCGGACGGTTCGCGACATCTCTACTGCTAATACCTCTCCCTATGCAACCAAGCACTCTGCTTGCATTTCCAACTGTTCTATTACATTGTCTTCCTACCTTTACGTCATCTTAAATAATTACTCCTAAATCCCTTCCCTCAGATGTTGAGGTTAGTAGGGTATCAAATATCCTATACTCTGGCTCTGCCCTTGGGTTTTTACGTCCAAGGTGCATTATCTCGCACTTATCCATATTAAATGTCAGTTGCCACAGCTCTGTCCATTTTTTTAGTTTACCTAAATCATTTACCATTTGTACTCTCGCGCATGCTAAATTGCAGGATCCTCCATAGACACAGTCAAGTTCCTGCACCTGTCACTGGTGACGGCTGTTAGGATTGACACTTAGGTTCCGCCCTGAGTCTAAAAAAGTAATTCGGAGGAGAAATAAAGAGACAGAGTAGTTCCTACTTTGTGGGGATGACCGTGTCGATTTAATGTACATGTGTCATGAATAGCATTTCTTTGTTTCACTTTTTAGAAAATACATTTTATCTATACAATTGTATAAATTATTGTGATAGCCAAATTGCTTTAAAAAGATACTTATTTCTGCATCCTTTTTTTTTTTGCTTTATTCTTTTGCCATCAGCAAAGCATTTGCATGTATAGATGGCACGCTTATTTTCTTAATAATAACATTACTTGTATTGGGCGATTCTGCATGCAGCAATTAGTTATTTCCTGATGGAGCACAAAGTCACCCGGTCCATTTACAGAGGTCATAGGAAGAAATCTTAAGCTAAGTATATATTGTAATCTCATTATTATCCAGCTTTCCTTCTCTAAGTGCAGACATATTACTGTCTGCAGGTCTTTTTCCTCCATTTACCCTTCCTCCCAGACATTCCCTACAGCAATGGTTCCCAACCTATGTTACATTTACCTCCAGAGGTACGAAGCAGTCCCCCAGCAGTACGTGGAAAAAATTCTATTATGGCAAAAATTACTTTCCCACCATTTGGAAACAGTAGTAACTAGCCAATGAGGAGTACCACATCCTTACCCCCTCCCTTTTCAGCCACCAGCCAATGAAAAGCACCACAACAACACGTCATCCCAAAAAGAAGAAATTGTCATGTCACACCTCTTGATGATTGCCCCTGACTCAGAGCGGAGGGTAGAGGTAGGGGAGCAGGATGCTTGTGAAAACATGGGAGAATTGGGCCGGAGGGGGGGTGAACAACATTTGCCCCCACCCACCGGAGCTATCTGAGTCCCCTGTGTATGCATAGGTATTAAATGCACACATGTCAGAAAAAGTGTAAATCACCTTTTAGAAAGAGTGCACAAAAATGCACTTTATACACTATACACCTGTCAGATTTTATTTTAATATACGTTTTAATGGTGCTTGTGAAGGGCCAGAAAAGGTGAGGGCCCAGCAGGTGTGAGGCCTTAACCAGTCTCCTAAATATATAGCTGCCTCTGGCTAGTTGAATGTAGAGAACCTATTTATTAGCATTACTAACATTTCTTTTTGCAGTCCTGTCTTTTTCAAATTGATTTGATTATCTTGCATATGCAAAGTGTGTTTGTCAGTGTAAGTTTTATTTCAAAAACATGTCAATACCTTCACTTTCATGTTATTTTCATCAGTCAAGATATGATGTAAATTACGATGGACATTTAATAAAAAATAAAAAAAATCCTCAATGTCTGAAACATTTATCAGTGGTATTCACTAAAGAATTCAAAAAGAATTTTGAATTTGGTTCCAAAGTAGTAAAGTAATAATCCTGTAAGTTTTGTTTACGTTCAGAACAAATGAGCCGGGGGAAGAGCAAGGGAACCTGGGGCATAGGAATAGCATGGACAGCTTGAGCAGCGCAAGTGTGTTGCAGAGGAATAACAGTGGGAGCCTTGGGTAGAGAAAAAGTAGAGGAGCATAGGGCGTATAAATTTCAAATAACAGCAACTATATTCTTTACATACATTTTGCTAATATGAGGGGAATAATTTATGTAAATGGACTGCCAATAGGTTTTTTACTTTTATCAAGTGAAAAAAAAAAAGTTTGGAACAACCGCCCTTTAGTCATGGTTCCATCCCTTCTTTACTATCACTGCCCTATGCAGCCCATGTTCCTCTCACTTCTCAGCTGTGAATGTCTACAGACATTTTCCCCATGACCTCATTTACCTTTCTTTGCCAGCCATCATCATTCCTCACAGAAATGTTCTCATTTCTTTCTTTAAAAAAACTCTGCAATAATTACCTTTGCAGGGTTAAGGGTGCTAGGACACTACACCAAGATCATTTCAATGAGCTGAAGTGGTTTGGGTGCCTATAGTGTTCTTTAAAGCAGGGGTGGAAAACCTTCTGCCCTCCAGATGTGGACTACATCTCCCTTGATGTTTTGCCTCCATTTTGGGAAATATTCCCCACCCCTGCTTTAACCCCTTAAGGACCGAGGACGGTTCAGGACCGTCATCGGCATTTTTGCCTTGCCGACCGATGACGGTCCTGAACCGTCCAAACGGTCTGGGGCTACTTACCTGATCGCCGTCGTTCCCCCGGCGGCGATCAGTGTTCCTCCGGTTGTGGGGAGACTGCCTGCAGCCCAGACAGTCTCCCCACGGCAGATTAGGACCCCTGTGGCCATGTGATCGCTTAACACAGCGATCACATGGTCACAATAGGTGTCCATAGTGCTGCCTGCAGGGGGACTGTCTGTACTGACAGGCAGTCTCCCTGCAACTGTAAAATCAAAAAAAAAATTAAAGTTAATGGTAATAAAAAAAAATAATAATAATTATATATGTATAAATATGATATATAGACATATATTATATCTATATAATATATGTCTATATATCATATATATAATGCCATACTAAGTGTATTTTTATATTAATATGTACTTATATTAATATAAAAATACACTTATAATTAAATTACACACGTATATATATAATATATATAATAACTATATATATTGTATATATATATTATTATAAAATATAAATAATAAGTAATTTAAATTAAATAATTTTTTTTAAATAATAATAAAAATTTAAAAAAATTATATAGCTATATGAAATTTTATTCTAACTGTATTTTAAAATTAATATATATATATTTATATCAAAATACACTTAGAATGAATTTGTATATATATCTATGTATATAAAAATAAATAAAAATAATAAGAAATATACATAATCCATATACAAAATTACATAAATAATTATATAAATATACACGTAGACTTCAAATATATAAATATGCATATATATTTAAATTCTACGTGCGTATTTATGTAATATTTTTACATAATTCAGTAATTTTATTGATTGCAATTTGAGGGACCTGCCTGCCAACCCAGGCCGAAATTCCAGAGAATTTAATTTGCTAGCACTGTATTTTACCCTGTAACGTTCTACGACACCCTAAAACCTGTACATGGGGGGTACTGTTTTACTCGGGAGACTTCGCTGAACACAAATATTAGTGATTCACAACAGTAAAACATATCACAGCGATGATATTGTCAGTGAAAGTTACTTTTTTTGCATTTTTCACACACAAACAGCACTTTTACTGATGATATAATTGTTGTGATACGTTTTCCAGTTTTTAAACACTAATATTTGTGTTCAGTGATGTCTCCCGAGTAAAACAGTACCCCCCATGTACAGGTTTTATAGCATTTTTGAACGTTACAAGGTCAAATATATGGGTCAAATATTTTTACATTGAAAATGGCCAGGTTGGTTACGTTGCCTTTGAGAGCGTATGGTAGCCCAGGAATGAGAATTACCCCCATGATGGCATACCATTTGCAAAAGAAGACAACCCAAGGTATTGCAAATGGGGTATGTCCAGTCTTTTTTAGTAACCACTTAGTCACAAACACTGGCCAAAATTAGCGTTCAATTTAGTTTTTTTACTTTTTTCACACACAAACAAATATGAATGCTTACTTTGGCCAGTGTTTTCGACTAAGTGGCTACTAAAAAAGACTGGACATACCCCATATTGAATACCCTGGGTTGTCTACTTTAAAAAAAATATGTACATGTGGGGTGTTATTCAGAGATTTATGACAGATAATAGTGTTACAATGTCACTATTGATAAATTTTAAAAATGTATGTTTTAAACGCAATATCCTACTTGTACCTATAGCCCTATAACATGCAAAAAAAAGCAAAAAAGCACATAAACACTAGGTATTTTTAAACTCAGGACAAAATTTTGAATCTATTTAGCAGTTTTTTTCATTTGCTTTTGTAGATGAGTAAAAGATTTTTCAAGTAAAAGTCAAAAAACATGTATTTTTTCAATTTTTCATCAGATTTTTTTATTTTTTTTAAATTAAAATACATGAGATTATATAAATAATGGTATGTAAAGAAAGCCCATTTTGTCCTGAAAAAACAATATATAATTTGTATGGGAACAGTAAATGAGAAAGCGGAAAATTACAGCCAAACACAAACACCACAAAAGTGTAAAAATATTCCTGGTCGCAAATGTACAACATCGCAAAAACAGTCCAGTCCTTAAGGGGTTAAAGGGACACTATAGTCACCAGAACAACTATAGCTTAATGTAGTTGTTCTGATGAGTGGAATCCGTCCCTGCAGGCTTTTTGTTGTAAACACTGTCTTTTCAGAGTGACGGCCACTCAGATGGCTATTCGAGTTGCCTCCTGGGGCAGTGACTTACAGTGTGCAGCATTGTGTCCCTGTTGGAAATTGGCTGATGATATAAATTCTGATTATGTCAGCCATAGAGGCGGATCAGGGGCGGCACTAGCGCCTGCAGACCTGTGGAGAGCTGGAAATAAGTTAAGTTTTAAACCTTTCCTGACCCTTTAGTGTTTAAATTCAAGTCAAAAATGTTTCCAACAATATTTCTACAGGAAAGCCCCATATTACTGCGTATGCCCTTGCACGAAGAATGCACTGTTCAGCGTTTGTATATGGCTTTTTCTTGTTTATTTTTTTTTAAATTTTATTAATTACTGTTATTGGCATCTTAGCATAAATCTCTATCTCTCTGGGCTTGTTGCTTTTTTTCTGGTAATATATTATTACTCCTTGTGGGTAAATGTTATATCATGGAGCAAAAATCTTTCTGTTTATGTAAATACATTAAGCTATACACACAATATGTGTTGACACCATGCACATTTTTGGGCAGAAAGTGAATAAATGAAATGCCTCATGAGCGTGAGGACATAAGATTCTTGGAACTCCACCAAAAGACCAATGGCAATATTACCATTGCAGCAAGCTTTAATATAAGACAACGAAGGGAGGATAGGGTCGGGTCTTAGTGAGGTAGCTGCGCTTCCATTTGTTGTCTGGCACCAGCTTTTCATTCAGCCAATCAGATGTTAGCTGACTAAGGAGCTCCAGGAGGTACTTGCTTCATATACTCATGATTTCATACAAATAACAACAAAAAAATCCTTCTGGTCCCCTCCAGGGCTCTAGCTTGCTTTCAAATGCACTTTATAAAAAGGCAGATTTCTATAAAAAAACAAAATCAGCATTTTTTTTTATAAGAAATAATCTCACCTCAGCTGTCAGTCAAACACCCAAAGAATAATTGATTCCTGCTTTCATTAGCTCCCCTGAGCTAATAGATTTGGCAGGCATGTGCAACGTGAGTGTGCTTGCCTTCCCTACTACATACCTTAGATCAGAATTATATGCAGTGTGCACACTCAGTGAGAAGCCTCTGATAGGCTAGTTCCCTGTGAAGAAACTGTTAGTCTCTTCCAGTGAAAAGGGGGAGGGCTTACAAAGGCTGCAGATCATAAGAACTACAGCTTTTGCTAGCTCTTTTAAGATATTACCCCCCAATTAATACATGTATATATTAATTGGGGGTATATCTACTAAACAGTGATTTTTTTTTTTGCCCATTTGTGCACTGTAGTTACCCTTTACGCTTTGTCCATTTCCAGAGATCACACACTTTCTTGTACTTAAGAAAACATAACCCCTAAAATTTCAATTTCAAAACAATAAAAAGAGAGACTAAAATAGATAAATAAAAGAACCAAAGTAAAAATGCAAAGTTACAGTGCTGCTTTAATCTATCTGGTAATTATTTTCTTTATTAAAGCATAGTCTTCTCCAACATAGCTTAGTCTTCCTTATGTCCATGCCCACAGATACCCTCTTAATAATATCATTACTTCACTGGTGCCATGTGCGGCTTTTTCGTTTGTAGCTTTCAAAAGAGTATAAATTGTGACTTTCCAGAGAGCCACATCATTAAGTAGAATCTAAAATTAATATTTTAATGTTTGACTGTGTGCTCTTAATTGGCCTGGCAGCGTTAAAGATTATTTTAGCCAAACTCAGAAACGAAGAGTGTAGAAGCTTCCTAATCGCCAAGTCTACAGGCTTTGATTATATAAATTAAGCAGTTAATTTGAGCCTGGTCCCATTTGCTTTCTTAAATGGATAACAAACGTCTGTGCTTAGCTCTGGAGGCATGGAGTGCTCGCTTCTGTGTTGAAATAGCAGGACCTGAAAAAAAAAAAAAACAATGCAGCCAAACCATTTCCTAATTTCATACTAATTTATTATATTTGTGGTCTGCCATTCCTTTGTTTCAAACTATATACGGTCTGTAATGAGAACAGAGGTGAGTGCAGCACAGTACTGAACACCAGTTTTGTTATCCTTCTCAGAAGAGATGGCCAGTTTGTATTCTGATTGTCACAGACTTTGGAGGTTCATCAATCAAAGTTTAAATAATCCAGCACTTAAACATGAAAAATCCCACAATAAAGGAAAATGTGGGTATCGTTATTAGCCCTCTCATTTAGAAATTGAAAATTAAATTCTCAGTCTTTAAAAGAGTTATATTTTTTTTTTTTTTTTTTTAAAACACTCACTGCTGGAGCTTTGTAGATTGATTGATTGATTGCTTCTGATTTGCATGTAACAGATGCCCTTTAAAGCTAAGTTAACATAATCATAATAAAGATTAGTAGCCTACACTTTGCTCAAACCGTTATGAGATGAGGTGGAATCCAAATCTATGGATAAGCACACTGTCTATAAGAATGTGCAAAGTATCGAAGTCATATTATTAAGTATCAAACCTGATGTTTTTTCTTTTTAATTTACTTAGAGGACCATTATAGGCACCCAGACCACTTCAGCTTAATAAAGTGGTCTGGGTGCCAGGTCCAGCTAGGGTTAACCCTTTTTTCTATAAACATAGCAGTGTCAGAGAAACTGCTATGTTTGTTAGGGTTAATCCAGCCTCTAGTTGCTGTCTCTTGACAGCCGCTAGAGGAGCTTGCGTGCTTCTCACTGTGATTTTCATAGTGAGAAGACGCCAGCGTCCATAGGAAAGCATTGTAAATGCTTTCCTATGAGACTGGCTGAATGCGCGCGCAGCTCTTGCTGCGCATGCGCATTCAGCCGGAGAGGAGGAGGAGCACTCCCCGCCCAGCGCTGGAGAAAGAGGGGCCCTGAGGGTGGGGGCACCCTCAGGGCACTATAGTGCCAAGAAAACGAGTATGGTTTTTCTGTCACTATAGTGGTCCTTTACCAAGGCTATTTTGAGATGCCATGTGTTTGTGACCTTTTTAGTACTTTCGCCATGCATTCATTCTACCACTATTTCACCGGGGCTCCCATACATCTTATATGTCATATTTTTAAAGGTGAAATATGGATTTATTTTTCCATGCCTGACAATATTAAGTAGGCATAAAATATTTAAAAATGAATAGGGCCAGTAATTATGGCCCAAGGTGAAAGCAGGACTCTCAAGTATCCAATATATCTGGGGCTCCTTGGTACAAGCACAGATTTAATGCTGCTGGTACTTTTAATGCATGACAATCTATGCTGTGGGCAGGCATTAAAGCTTTGCACTGCATGAAGGCTTAGACTGTTATGTGTTCCTTAAGTGGTTAAAAAAAAAACTATACAGTTCTGTCGTTTTTACCATGCATGTTCCATACACTCTGCTCTTCCCATTTTCCTATTTCTCTCATGCCACACAAAGCTGCATGCCACCCACTAAGTATATCTGGACCATGTGGGTTAAATGTGCCACAAGCCACTCCACCATTCATCAGCTACACTCCACTTCTAATTCAAATGATCTAAGTTGTGCTAAAAACAAAAATATATATCAACAGATGCTGTGGACTACATCTCCTTAATGCTCTTACAACTATAATGCATAATCTGAATGTAAGATCATAAACAATTGGTATGTATCTGTTAATGAAATAAGTTTAGTTGTATCTTTTTATTAAAAGATGATGTGTTTCATTTGTGGATAGTTTGTTATAAATAGTTCGCAAATTAGCAGAGAGAGAAAAATAGATGATTTTGCCCAACATTTCCACTTCTTTTAATTTCCTCGATTCCTAGTTTAGTGAATGAACCCTAAAGTCATAAAACAATTCAAAGAAAAAAAGAATTGATCGCTGATGGCATAGATAAACCTTCCTCGCATAATAGCAATCATCTTCATTTGGATGGACAGCTAAAATAGGTGTTGTTGAAGATGGGTAATTTGATGAGTAGGGTCAGTATCATCATATCCCCAGAATAACCTCATCATGCAAAATTTGTATTCACTTGAAAGTGTAAGACATGAAAATTGTGTGTACAAGCGTGAGTGTGTGTGTATTAGCGTTGGGGGTAACTGACTTTACTACCTTTTGTGTTTATTTGTATCACATACCATGATATAATTCAGTTGTACATCACTAATAAAGATACTGAGTAAACAAGTCAAAATGATTTGTAGTTTTAATATCAGGTTTGGTTGTAACTTTTATTGTATACTTTTGAAAATAAACATTTTATTCTACTCCAAAGCAAAATTATTTACAGGAGCAGAAACTGCTAAAACAAGTCTGTCAACACGTAAGAATTGTAATCGGTTTCCGTCCTAGCTTCTTTTTTTCCCAATGGGGCAGAAATCCTCCCCTCCAAACAAATAGGTGTGAATTATAATAGTGTGTTAATAAATGCTGAAAAGATTTGATTTAATTGTCTGCTGATGAAGGTGAAAGACATATTGTGTATTAACACCTATGTTTTTACTTATTCTTTAATTTATTTTGTTTTTCTACTAACAGGGTACTGGAAACGGGTATCTTTAGTCAAATTCTCCCCAGAAGCATAACGTGTTTCATCTGTTTCTTCCAGAATGAAATAAATGAGATTCCATTCTTTGACATCCAGTTACCCTATGAGATCGCATTGCTCATATTTCAGTACCTGGGCAGAACGGATCTTGGAAGGTGTGCACAGGTACAGGCTGTCCTTCTTTAAGAATCCTTGTTTTCTTGTGTTTATATTCTTTTGTCATATTATAGAAAGACTTAATTTGTACCTCAATGTAGAATAATAGTTTAGTTTAACTTTTTGAAAGTATTGAAAGTCGCCTAGAAATTGTGTTAACCTTTTTTGGTGTGATAATCTGTTTTAATGTAAGTGTATATTCAAGATTTAGCAAATGACATCAGAAAATTGATGTAAAAGGCAGGGATCACCAATGGAATGTGCAACTCACTTAATTGATTTCCATGGAAATTACACTGCTTTTAGTACTTTGCACCATTTTTTCAGAGGACCACACTTTGGTAAATCTCCCTGTTCCTGTTTCTCCTTTCACTATTTTGTTCAATGGCAGAGCTTACAGTGATTGACAGGAAGTGAAGATTGAGACACTAACTTCCAGGATAGAGTAAAACACAGCAGTGTAGATTTCTTCATTTGATTGTATTTTCTTTAGGGTCTCAGAAATGCATATTTATTTCAATAAAGGGGGAAAAATAAATACTATATTAAAGTAACATTTCAATCACCATAAACACTGTGCTATAGTGATTAAGGTGCCATAAGTGCCCTGTTGCACACTCCCTCCCACCCCCACCATTGTGGAGAAGTTTGACTTCTAACCTGGGCTCTGCCTTTCATCGCCTTCTACCTGCACTATTTCCAACAGAGAGTTGGAAGCTCTCTGAGAAGGGGAGCGACACCCAGCGCCCCCCAGGTAAAGAGTCAAACTGTTCTAAAACCGGTTGACTACTTACAATGGACTGGTGCCAGGGCTCTTCGGCACCAAATCCACTAGAGCATGCTAGTTATGGTTATGATCATAGAGAGTGTCATTTTGAAGTAGTTTGGCTGTACATTGTAATATGCCACCACAAGTGCATATACTAATAATTATACTGCATTAAAATGTTGGTTATAAATAAATTGTGCTTTCGAGCCCCTTTGTTGAGGTTTGTGTACAAGGCAATTATTACAGGTTTGAATTCTTCACGCCTGCTTTATCCTTCTGTGGTCAATGAACAGAAAAAAAACTCTTGGGGTGTTTTTGTCTTATTTAATTTTATTTATTTTTTTATAATTTTTTTTTTTACTACCTGTCTTTGCACTTGTGGAAATGATACTCACTAGTGGAGATGTGTTGTCTATACTCCCATTAACAACCACTATTTGAGTGTTAGTGAATCATTTTGTTGTTGTCTTATAAATTGGTACCTTGGTGTTCCTGGATGCATCAATCCTTTATGGTAAATGTACTTAAAAAACACCTGTTTCCTTGTGTATTTCGTCGTTAGTATTTGTGGACTTTTCTCTCAGGTAGCACTTCATAAAATCTCCCCTTGGTTAGCCATCTCCAGGTTATGCATATAGTGGCTAAATATTATGAGAGTTGTGGGTTGATGTCAGGGTGGTTTAAAGGAGGTTTACATTTTTTGGAGGATGTTTTGCTCCACGTGCCACTAGAGAAATATATTGCAATTTTTTTATTTGTTTACCCTGTTCAACACCCAAAGTACAACTTGTAAGTAGCTTCGCTATATTTGTAAGTATGTATAGTTGACAGAACCATGGTTGAAAAAGTGAATATATGTGTTTGGTAATTTTTTCCCCCTTTTTAATTTTAAAATTACTTGTAGTTCCCATATGTAATTGGGTGTCTTTTATCTTCTATTATTCCAATATTTTTAAATTTACTACACTGTATTTTACCTGCCCCTTTTCCTTTTACTGCTTTGCACTTTTGAACTGTTTAGCTACTAAAAAGGTCATAGATCTGTGTGTCTGTAACGTGTTTAGATAACCAGATAATTATGGCGGGTGTCCCTTTAACATTAAGCATTTAATAGCATTTGGTGTGTGTCCCAATTCTAATGGATATTTATTTTTACAAACCTTCAACCTCTTAATTATTTCAGGCACTAAAGCATGCTAGTAAACCATGTCTTTGTTTTTATGTTGTGTCTCTTTTTACTATGTGCCCTGATTTGTTTCTCTTACATTTGCTGATTATTTTGAGCATAGCTGATATTGCTACAGGAGCAATCTTTGTAATTGGACGTGCTGTTGCACTATCAGCTTCATTGAATCCTATGTGAAGCCTAGTACAGCCCTGGGATTGTTTTATGTGGTCAATCTGTTGCTTAATGTTAATGTATATATCACCAATAGCACACAATTTAGAAAATTACAATACAGTAAAATCTGAATAGGCTAATAAGTAATTTATTACTGCTCCAGGGTGGAGGTGAGTGAGTATAACTACCCATTGTGCATGCAGGTATCAAAACGCCAATAAATAACTTTCCTGGTCGTACCATTAATGCAGATTGAAGCAGAATAATAAACTTAATAGTGCTTTTTATGCAATAACACAATAATTTAGCAACATGACAGACAAGTACAAACAAATTGCATGCCCATTCTTTTTAATATTCACCGGGAGCAGAAAGCGCTTCTGTTCCGTTGAATGCCCTGCTGCTTTTCGAGTGTTTACTGCAAGAGATTTCAGACGAATGGGGCCTTGGGAGCTTAGGAGGACTGGGCCAGTTTTAAGGAGTTGGCATAGGAAATTATAGCAGTGGCCTTGGAGGGGACCTGCCTGCTTAGTTAGGGATCTCGCCAAATTTCACTCTCAAAAAACAGCAAAGCGGAGAGATGGCAGGGCTTCTTTTCAAGCTTAATCACACTTCGGTCCTCACACCCAACAAACTTGCATCCTTTTTCCATTTACGCTTCCTTTCTTCTCTTCCTCCCTGGTGCTTAGCTGCGGTCTCATTTTTGCTGAAACTTGTGGAAATCCTTTTTTTCCAGCAAGCTGCTTTTAGCATTTTCTGTGAAGGGTTAAGGTGCTGAAACAGGTATGACAGTTTCCTTCAGGCAAAATAAGCCTAGTGAGATGGGAGCATACTGAGTTGCTGTAATGTAATGACAACGTTCTTTCACCATCTGTCCATACAGAATGTTTGCAATTATTATTTTTCTTATAATTCAAGTTCACATCTTTTCTACTAACAAATTCTCTTTCCTTCTTCCCCAGCATAGTGCTAACTCTAGAGGCTTTTGCAATCATATGAACATGCTACAAATACTGTAGAAAAGGTTATGAGTTTCTCAATATTTCAATTTTTATAGAAGAAATATCAAATAAAAATATAGAAAAATCAACAGTACTCACACTGGGTAGGCGCTGATGTTTTAACTGATTTATTATTTTCCTGTTTAAATGGGATTTTATATTGGTTTTGATATTGTATACAAACTTGATAAAGGCAACCCTAATCTAATTGATGCATTGCTTTCAAATATCCATTTGAATAATACCATTTATATTAGGACACTAAATGATGTTTGACAGAAATATCATATGGCATTATCCTCTTAGACCACAATAGAGTCTAATATGGCTCTGTCAAACTCTGAACATGCTCAACGGGGATCAGAAATTAAACTATCCTTCATACAGAATACATAAAGAGAGCACTTCTGATTTGTGTGCAGTTGCTCATGGCTTTCCAGGTCAACCTCAGTAGTTTCCAGTGACCTTCTCCCTGCTTTCTCATTCTCACCTGATTTAATTATTGAGGGCAGGGCGCTAGAATAGTTTCATTTAAGGGTCTCCATTCTTTGTTTTGCCTCTGTGTGTGTATGTGCTTTGTGGAGATGCCCCTGTAAATGTCAGTGCATTTAGTCAGCCCTTGACATAAGACAAAAGAAACAGGTAAGTACTGGAGCAGTGTTTCTATGTGAATCGCCGCTCTATATTCATTATCCCTCTGCAGTGAAATAAATAATTATTTGCTTCTCTGATCCTTGGGATAATTTGCTCAAGGTTTGCTGTACACCAGAAATTGGCATAGGGTGGCTTATCTTATTTTAAAATATCTGTTAATGAATACATTTGCATATTGAAATTAGTAACTTATTGAAATGGAACATTATAAAGATAAATATATATTCAGCTAGTATCTATCTGCCTAATATGCATTTCAAAAATAGTCTAAGCAATAAACTTAATTTGTGGTAAACAAAACAAAATTGGTCTGGTCTATATGGAGCTTGTGCATGAAGATGGTTACAATAATATTAAAAAAGTTGTTTACAAACAACTAATCCCATCTTGAATAAAAAATAAAAAAAAATAAAAACCTGCAAAGTGGTTGGATTTTTAAATGTACTTATTTTTCTTCTGATTTTGAACCGTTCTAACAAAGGACACATTGTCACTGAATTGATTCTATTCCTGGAAAACCTCATCTGAACCCTAAACTTTGCTGATAATGTTGACAGCATGCCAGTAGATTTTTTTTTATTTATTTTTTTTAAATACACTATGCACACTAAATTGTTGGAGAGGTTTTTATTAGAGGATTCATACAGCTGAGGCTCACTCTTTCAAGCAGTTATAGGGTATTTCGCTGCCAATTCTTGAACATTAAGTTATAACTAAGACACATCAGGATATTTTTGCTGGTTAACTGTTCAGCACAGGCCGATTTTCTTTCAGCTTCTCGGAAGGATTAGATAATGGTTACCAAGTAGATTTTTCCCAGTGGCTTTTTTCTTTGATTGAAAATCCATAAAAGATATGAGCAAGAAAAAAAATTTAATTGTCTCTCTTATGATGGTGACATTTATAGTAACATGAATAAATGCTGAACACATTGTTGTCCTTTTCAGAGACTATTCTTTGGTAAGGATGGACAATATTAACAATAAAAAAAATCATGATGCAGACATTGCCTCCCTAATGTTTTTCTTTTGATGCCTTATATGTATTTAAGCAGTATGCCCTGTGGTAGAATGGTTCAATACACATATGCCATGTAGCTAAAAAGTTGTTTTTGTTTTTTTTAACGTTACGGTCTTGCATATTTTTTTAGGACTTGGGGTGAAAAGTGAAAATATCCTTTTCTTTATTGTATTTGTCAAAATCTGTTGTACTGACATTACAGGCATTGACTCATACTGATTTAAATTCATATTTTGCATATATGTAAGGTAGTGACACATTCTTCAGTTTTAAAATGTGCTCAGTGACCCATTCTTCCAATCGAATAAAATTTATATTAAAATTTATTAAAGGAGAACTGTCACATCTCAGGATTTTTTTAATATTATGTTTATAATACCTATACTTAACCAATATGTGTTTGTGAAATTTGAAAATGTTCTTAAATGTAGGAAGCCAGATTTCTTTATCTTGCACAACTTTGCTGTCTGTCAGTCAGTCATTGCTATAATCTCTGTTCTTTGCCTCTAACAGGTTACAGGTAAGTTAACTATTGTACCGGGTGTAGGGAAGGGGCAAATCTTAATATACTTTTAAAACAGTCCAGCATTACAAATAAAACTTTTATTTTATAACATTTCATAGTGGTTAGTGTTAGGCATTACTGGAAACAGTGTGTTAAATATACATATGAGGACCCACGTCTGTAGTGTTCTTTATTTGCAAGGTCCAATAGAAATTGTCACATAGGAGAAAACTAAACAAAAGATAATCTTAAGTCAACCAATAATACATTCATAAATATGTAGGAAATGATTCCGTTTAGAGAGGCCAGTTATGGCTATGTTTGAGTTTAATAATTCTTCAAACAGTAGAAATTGGGTGTGAGGCAGAGTGTAGAGGTGGCTCAGATTATCCTTGGGGTAAAGGTCTGCTTCCTTAAATTCTTTTGTGATAGAGGTAACAATCTGGAAGTAGGCAAACGTGAAATCTATTTTTCAGATATATTATACTCTAAAATCGTTTCAACAGGAAGTTTTAACGGATACTGATGCATCAAAACAAATTTTAGCTTAAAGGATCACTATAGGGTCAGGAACACAAACATGTATTCCTGACCCTATAGTGTTAACACCGCCATCTAGCCCCCCTGGGCCCCCCATGTCTCCATAAATATAACAAATTCTTACTGTATTCAAGCCATAAGCTGTAACTCTGCATGCTGTTTGCCTCAAAAAACCCCCAAAAAACAAGCAGTCTACTGACATCATCAGAAGTGGTGGCCTGATCCAATCACAATGCTTCCCCATAGGATTGGCTAAGACTGACAAAGAGGCAGATCAGGGGCAGAGCCAGCTTGATTCAAACACAGCCCTGGCCAATCAGCATCTCCTCATAGAGATGCATTGAATCAATGAATCTCTATGAGGAAAGTTCCGTGTCTGCATGCAGAGGGAGGAGATACTGAATGTTTGGATGCATTTTAGGCAGCCATGACCCAGGAAGGATCTCTAACAGCTATCTGAGGAGTGGCCAGTGAAGTTATCACTAGGTTGTAATGTAAACACTGCATTTTCTCTGAAAAGACTATTTACAGCAAAAAGCCTGAAAGTAATGATTCTACTCACCAGAACAAATTCAATAAGCTGTAGTTTTTCTGGTGACTATAGTGTCCCTTTAGGGACACTATAGGCACTAAAACAAACTTTAGGTTAATCAAGCAGTTTTGGTGTACAGATTATGCCCCAGCAATATCACTGCAGAATGCTTTGCCATTCAAGAGTTGTCACTTTTTTTTATTCAACCCTAGTGACACTTCCCTGCATGGGACTTGCATAGCCTTCCTAAACACTTATTAAAAAAAACCAAAACCTATATATTCTAAGTTCCTTTATTGCACATTATTTTTAATACAGATTTTTTTTTATCTCCTGCTTTTTTAATAATCTCCTATACCCTGCATGAGCCTCATGTGTGTTCAATTTACAGAGCAGGAGTTAAAAACTTCTAAAACAAGTTAGTATCTGATTGAGTGAGTCACAGCCATATGATTGTTTCTAGGGCTGCGTAAACAGAAAAAAAGTGATTTAATGCCTAAATGGCAGATAATTGAGCAGAAGCATGATCTATACCCTCAAACGGCTTCATTAAGTAGTTGGCAAATATATTTAAGACCTTACTAAGGCCAGCAGGAGAAAAGGGTGACCTAAAACATGCAACAAAAATGGATTAAGTGCTATAGGCCTTATTTAATATCCAAGCCCACAAGGGTTGCATTCTAGGGCAAAGTTGTTTGTGCAAAGGTGAGCTAGCCTATATGTATTGGGAGTTGCCTTGTCACGATAAATGTCTTTGCATGCACCATGTATCACCTTATACCTCTAGTTTCATGATGTGAAAACTTCAGTAGTTCTACTTGTGAGAGGTCTAGGTCAGCATTTAATGGACCATTCTTAGCATATCAACACTTCAGCAGACTAATGGCAGCATCATCCAGGTTTGTGTCAAATTGTTCTTGAGAGGTTTGACGCAAACAGAGGGTCCTGCAGGCTCCCTCTGCCTTGTCCTTTGCTTGCTGTTTCACTAATGCAGAAATCACAGTTCTACATTAGTGTGCTCAATTTGTATAAAATAGATATTGTTAATGCTGAAGTGTGTAGATATTAAGAGCGATGAGCCTTTTGGCACCTGGTGTTTGTCAAACCACTCAAATATTTCACACAGGAACTGCTACACCACTGCAGCCTCCTAGCACCATAACCTTTACAATGGACTGTAGGGATATTACTGCTTACACTCCCCCTTTAATTACCCGGTCCCATCCACTCCTTTTCTCAGGTTTTCCTAACCACAATAAATGACAGACAATTTCATCCTCTAATGTTGTATATTTATTTGGAAAGGCTCGTTGACATTATTTACCATTTAAAGTAAAACTGTCACCTTAAAATAAAATAGTGTTCTTAATTGTACTTTGTCTATGTTGTTTCAGTATTGATAAAACCGATACCTTAAATGGTGTCTGTGTTTATAATTTTATCACATGACAGGAGGCTTCACATTTGCATAACTCTTTTTACTGAAAACTTCCAGCAGCACAGAACAACCAATCAGAAAACATTTTAATATTTCACAAAAGGCCCTGACACGCTCCTCACTCCCTCTTTCTTTGCTGCTCCAGCTATAGCACAGGTCAAAGTATTTTGTTCTCCTGATATTTTACTTTGTATTTTTCCTATGATTGAGGTTTAATTCCTACTGTCCTACTGCCCTCTACTACTATCAGCTTTTATATTATCACTTTTTGGCACTTTCTATTTGACCTGCTACACTTAGGCCTATTCTTCCCCCCCCTTCCCCTGAAAGCCAGGGTCTGTCATGCTTCCCTAGCCCCTCATGCGTCGCGGCCGGCAAGCGCCGGGATCGCGCTGCTATCTAATTTTCTTTTTCCTATGGGGCTATCTGTGGGGAGGTATAAAGGTGGTGGGGGACGCCAGAAGTGTTTTCTTTCTCGTCGGCTGGCCCGCGAAACCGAAGTGTGTCCAAACCGAAGGGTGATGGGGTCTTCTTGGATGTTTTGGGCACACCATTATTTGACCCACGCACAATAAGACACGCCAGGTCTTCTGAGTTGACCTTGCCAGATCACCTGACCCAGTTCATTCACTTTTGGCTACGCAAGCCTTTGGATAAGGAAATACGGGCACATCTGCGGGCAGAGTGCCCCCGACCCCTTCTGCAGGTCAAGATTGCCAATACCCCGTAATTTGATACCAGAATATTGATCTTTATGTCACGAACCGGCAGAGACCCTCGCAAGGGCATTGAAAGAGGGCTTAAATCAGCCCAAGACAAGTTATTGGACTTACTCAGCCCATAGGCCCAAATACTTTATTTTTGCGGAACTAGCTCTGTCTCAGGGTACCCAATTGGGCCCAGGTGACATACGTGAATGGGCACAGCGCTCAATTTGTATGCTTGGAAACACCAATGCTGCCCTCTGCACTGAGAGAAGCAGGTCGGCACTTCTAAGGATGGAATCGAAATTCCTTGAACTGGGCTCCAAAGATCTGGGTCCCCTGGCTGAGGGCCTCTCTTGTTTGGGGAGCCGTTTATAACAGAGCTAAACCAGCATGTCAACCTATTCACAATGATGAACAAGGCTCCATCCTCCCACCAGCAGATTTTTGCCCCACAGGCCCCAGAGCTTATGCACAATCTTCCTTGTTCTACCCATCGTACACGGCAAGGCCACCATTCCACAGAGGCGCAGACCGTGCGAGAGGGTCTCGAGGAAGGGGCCGAGGACGCTTCCCTACAGATGAGTCCCACCCTATGTACTCCGATTATCACTATGACTGCAGGCCGTTTATCTCTTTTCTTACAGAATTGGCCATAGACTCATGGATCCATCAAGTGGTACAGGGGTATGTTATTGAGTTCCACTCACAACCCACACAGACCTCACGCCCACCACCTTTACAGGTCTCCAGGGGAGACAGACTCCTCATAGACGAAGAGATCGAATCACTGTTCGCCAAAGGCGCGGTCCAGTTTGCCCCGGAAGGATGGGGTTTCTACAGCAACATCTTTCTGGTAAATAAAAAGATGGGCGAATTCCAGCCATTTATTAACTTCCGACTCAACGATTGTCGTATACCTGCACTTCAAAATGGAAGGAATTCACCCCCTACGGGACCTTCTGTGGGTCAAGCACTGGTTCACCCACATCGATCTCAAGGCCTGTGGCACTGGACAGCCGATGGTTCCTTCCGTTCGTAAGGGCCATCGTGGGTATCCCTGCTTTTGTGCCAGATTTCCTTCCGACTGGTCTCGGACGACATAATAAACCAGACACCTTCCTTTCATCCTCCGCTCGACTCCGTGGTGCTTCATGAAGCTGCTGAAGCCGTTTATGGCTCACCTCCGATCCAGGGGCATCCATTGCCTCATCTACCTGGAAGATTTGCTAATCTTCTGCAACGCAGCCTCCAGACTGCGCTCTCAAACGTGCTTTGTCTTTCACTTTCTGGAGTCCTTGGACTTTCAGTGAACAGACAGAAGTCAGCACTCTCAACGTCTCAGGCCATAACAGTTCCTCGGCTTTGAAATAGACTCGGTAAGCTGTGTTCTTCGCCTACCCGCAGCGAAGATAGCATTTATCCGGAAAGAGATTCAACGGATCCCTCGCATTGAAACTCCTGCTACTCCTTGCATTGATCTTAGGACTCCTCTCCTCATCGATCCAAGCGATATTCCCAGGACCTCTACTCTACAGTGCCATGAAACGGTTGAAGGCGAAGCACCTACGCCACACGTACAATCACTGGATATCTCTCTCAGGGGAGGTGCAGACGGAACTCAGTTTGTGGCTGTTACACATGCAAGCATGGAATGGCAGAGCGATATTTGAGCCATCGCCGGATTTTGTGGTGGAGGAAGCCCACTGCGCGGTCGCATCCACAGGAGGTCCGTGGTTGGAGGAAGAGCCAGGGTTCCATATAATTTGCCTGAAGTTGATCGGATCATTTGCCGTAAGCAGTCTGGCCAAAGGCCTCTCAGATTGTTGCATCCTTCTCCGGATGGACAACGTCTCGGCAGTTCGATACGTCAATCGTCTCGCGCAACATTACGCTGCAGGCGGAGTATCTCCCGGGGATCACCAACCTCACGGCGGACTGGTTCTCTCGCCACTGGTGAGACACCAGTGACTGGTGGCTAGACGACTCAATTTTTCACACCCTGATTGATCTCAGGGGTCTTCTGCAAGTTGACTTGTTTGCCTCCAGGACAAACCGACAACTCCCAAGGTACTTCAGGTGGCTTCCAGACCCGGAATGCGAGGGGTGGACGCATTTCTACAGAATTGGACGGACGAGGGGGCCTATGCTTTCCCTCTATTCGTCATGCTGATAAGGGTGATACATCATTTACGCCTCCACGGAGGCTCCCTCCTTTTCCTCCCCCTCCCCCTCTGGCGGGGCCAAGTGTGGTTTCCGGATCTACTTTAATTGTCTCAGGACCACCCGCTTCTTTTACTGGCCTTTTCCCTCCTCCTGACAGGACCTTGTGGGGAACCACATCCGTTGGTGTTAGAACGAAAACTGGATCTAGTGGCTTGGACACGTTCCAGGAAGCCTGGGCTGTCCACAGCTTATCGCAGGCATCTAAAGACCTCCTATGGGGTTCCTGGGCCCCAGGCACTAGACGATTTTACATCTCCACCTGGAATTCTTGGAATAGCTGGTGCATGGAGAGGGACGCAGATCCCTTTTATAGCACCTACTACATCCATTCTAAACTGTCTAACCTTTTCTCGCTGGGCCGCTCCTACCGTTCCATTAATGTGATGCGATCAGCGATTTCGGCTGTTCACGTTCCTCTCTGGGGCATACCGGTGGGTCAGGACCCTATGGTTTGTCGACTGTTAAGAGGGATTAATTAATCCATCCAATGCAGGATTGTCGCTTCGCCAACTCGGCTAAACTCTCTATGCTTTTTTGCTTGATTTCCTTTCGATGGGTCTCGGACTAAGTGGGATTCGACTTTGGCTTTCTTCCCGTTTTTTCCAGGCGGTTCTCCGATGTGCGTTGTTAGTGCTATTTTACAGTACATCGAAGTTACGTCGACGTTACGGGCTTCACCTTCGGGTCAACTCCTGGTGTCTTCTGTTAGGCAACATCTACCTATATCTTTTGACGACCTTGGCTACATGGATTCGCTGGATCCTGTCTTTAGCCAGTGTAGATTCTAGCTTTGGGGCCCATTTGGTCGCTGTGGCTTCTTGGGCGTTTTTTGGCGGGCGCATCGTTGACCAATATTATGCGATGCGCAGATTGGTCATGGGAATCCACGTTCCACATTTTTTACTTTCACTCCTCTCACGCTTCTTTTACTTTCCTTGATTCTGAGTGTTAAAACTGCAAATATGAAGCCTCCTGTCCTGTGATAAAATTATGCTAACGTAGTGTACCTATAATCTTAATTTTAGTAATGACAAGAAGCGAATATTTCCCACCCTTTCTTTTGCTTCCTATCCTGGGTAATTTCCATTCGGCTCTTATCTTTTTCTAAATTTCGATTAAAGCTAACCTTAGGTTTTCATTTTTTCTGCAGTTATTTATTTCCTGCTTGGTTGTTGTTATTATAAAACTTAGATCAGACTTGTGTTTGGTATTACATTAGTTGCTTCTTTTGTACTTGATATAGACAGTTGTTGGATGATGGACAACATGCCACTTAAGATGCCTTTCAGTGTAATCATCACATTATACCTCGCTTCTGGATTCTACAGACACTTAGGATGTTCCCATTACCGTAGTCTGGATTACAAGTTTATTTCTGGTTTTCTATCCGATTGTTCGCTGTTGGATCTATGTTGAACTCTGTTGAAACTTTGATTCTAGTTTGCTACAAAGAAAGAGGAAGTGAGGAGCGTGTCAGGCCCTTTTGTGAAATGTTAAAATGTTTTCTGATTGGTTGTTCTGTGCTGCTGGAAGTTTTCAGTAAAGAGAGTTATGCAAATTACTAAAATTAAGATTATAGGTTCGCTACTTTAGCATAATCTACAATTTCATCATATCATGGTAACAGCATGTATGCTGCTGCTTGTTTTTGGATAAAACAGCAAAGAACCAGGAATATTAGTTAGGTGGTGTAATAGAATACTGAAAGTTTAGAAAGGAAAAAAGGGGAATATCCACTAAATGTCAAAGTGCAATAGTGATTTAGCAAATCCATAAAAATCACTGAATAGTAAGAAAAAAGGATTGGCAGTAGTTAGCCACAGTTAGTTTATCTATTGATTTTTATATTTTGCTCTATTCATTTTATTTGTCTTATCCTCCTGTATTGCACTTTATCTGCATATCCTATTTTTTCTGTCTCCTCTCCCTACCCCGTGTCTCCCAGGAAGGTATTATATTATTGTACCATCCACGTTTTTACTAGCTTTACTTTGCTGCTTGTTTTTGTTTGAATTTACACACATTGCTCTGTTCAGTAACCAACTTTTAAAACATTTTTAGTTACTTAATCCATTTGTTTCATGGAGTAGAAAGAAGGTTGTACACTCATTGGAACAAAAACCTCAGTCTTGTGATTAACATAAATCAGTGCTGCCATGCACATGAAATGGGCCAAATACATTTGTATTCTTCACACATGTAACATCGTACTCTTTGTGTTTGCAGGTAAGCAAGACATGGAGGGTTCTTGCAGAAGACGAGGTGCTCTGGCACCGGCTGTGCCAAATGGAAGGCTATCTCACTGATAGTGAAGTCACAGACTGCACATCTTGGAAGGGAGCGCTGAAAGCGAGTCGGACGAAAGAGAGCCTACTGAGAACAAACTGGAAGGTACAGCTCTCTGTGCTGAGCGTAGGCTAGAGGAATTATGGAACAGCTGTGTGTGCGCACATCAAATCTCTCCCTGTTTCATACCTAGCCAAACAGCATTCATGTTGAAATCACTAAATTAAATAAGGCACTCTGTTTATTAGAACTGCTTTCCCCATTGTGCTACTTGTTATGTTGAATGTCCTTCAGAGAGTGGATATTAGGAAGGATTGAATTGCTTTAAGAAGCCAATTTAGGTTTATGATAAATGAAGCTGAAACAATATTAATTTTAAAACAATATTATTGTGACAGGTTTTTTTTTTTCTTTCTTTTTTCTTGAGTTGCATTGTTCTGCCCGTAAGGCATTTTAAGTGACATGGGGATTACTGAGAATTTTGCACAACCCAGCAGTTAACTGAAAGTTAGCTATGGTTTGTGCTTTTACTTAGTAGTTTTATTTTTACATCCTGGGCATGGCATGCAAATTACATTAAACCTGCAGACACGTGTGCTTGTACAAGAGATTGCCTGAGCACACATTAGTGTGGCTGAAATACCGTTGGTATTAATTTCCACTTGAGCGCAAAAGAAACGCAAAGGTACGTATATATCTAACTTTCCCTCTTAGCGCTATTCAGACCCGTGAACAATTCCAGCTTTGTAGCATTTAACCAATTGTAAATAAGGCATATAATAAAGTGATTTGCAAAACCCCAGATTTTTTAGAGTTTAAAAGTAATTAATACCAATATCAATCCAAATTAAATTTCTGTAATAAAGTTTACTTATTTATTAACATAAGGAAAAAGTTCTTCAAGCGTTAGATACCCCTGTGGAGGCGACTACAGGAAAGTATACATTTGAGGAAGTTTTAGATAGTAATGTCACTTTAATTATAATTTTAATTTGTATAAAGCAGATATATGGTATGTATTGTGAGTATATACATGAAGGCACTAGGGGTGCACAGAAATTTCAGCTGCTGAAATTTTAGACCGAAAATGGGCCTATCCCGTTTCGGGCTAAAACAGGTTTTTTTTTTTTGGTTTTTTTTTTTGTAGTGCATAGTTTAACAGACATGCTTGCATTAACAATTCAGATGATTATATATCACAATGAAAGATAGTAATGATAACATGAAAAGACAAGAATACTGCACTTGGGACGGGGAGGGAGGGGAAGAACACCAGGGGAGGAGGGGAGAACACTATGGGACAGGGGAGGAGGGGAGAACACTACGGGACAGGGGAGGAGGGGAGAACACCACGGGACAGGGGAGGAGGGGAGGACACTACAGGGGACGGGAGGACACTACGGGGCAGGGGAGGAAGGGAGGACACTACGGGACAGGGGAGGAGGGGGGGAAAGAACACAAGGAAAGAGGAACATTAAGCGGGGGGACCACTAAAAGAGACGGGATATTAGATTAATGAAATTCATTAAAAAGTCTAGTATTAATAAAATTATAGGGAAAAAAAAACTTTTAAAAATCATTTGTGGGGGAAAAAAATAGTTTTCGGCCAAGGGCATCTTGAAGTTTCGATTCGGGTTTTTTAGCTTCCATATCTGCACACTATGCTAGCTCGATGCATTATGGGGCTTGAAGCTGCAAAACTGCCTATTTTTGATCTGATGTGATAAGGTAGTCCAGTTTAACTTTTTGATCAAATTACCCCTAATTCTGCCCATTTTACTTTACTATCAAAAATCAGACTTTGCTGACTGATGGCAACACCACTTTGTTTAGTATAAATGGTCCAAGTTATCGAGACGTAAAACATATATGCAACTAGATAGATCTAATAGGAAATGTACTGCTAAAATCAGGAAGATAGTCACTAGAGCATCGGCATAAGCAATGATTATTCGTAGGAATAGAGCAAGTACAGTAAACACAAATACACACACAGTTAAATTCATGTTCAGTGTTACTTCCATTAAAACAAAATAAAAAATAATATATATATATATATATTTATATATATTGATTACATGTACCTTTGAGCGACCGTTTTATTTTTTACATTTTTGGTTGTCGAGAAATAGTTATGTATGCAGCTATATTATGTTAAACTTAATAATAGCTCAATTTGAGAAGTATGGCAACTACACAATTTTTGTAAATAGCATAGGAAAGAATAGCATCCAAAATCAGACTAGGTGTTGTAGGAATATTCACCAAGATATAGTGCAGCATGCTTTAGAGGTGTCCCTTTGTCCTTGGCTCCGCAGGTATGTCACAGCCCCACAATATAGACTTAGTCCTGGGGGTCCCGAATACAAAATACGGCAAGTTCTTCAATCATCCTCCAACTTTAATTGCACCAAAGCCTTGGAATGCTTTGCCTTTAGTCTTCAGCAGTAATTACTGTGATTTTGAAAAGGCAACAGCCTTCATGCTTTCTGCTTTTGCCGAGCCTGAGAAATTACTCTGGCGTGGTGCATTACAATTGGTGGCCTCCTGTGTTATCATGATAGCCGTGTCTGAATGTTTACTCTGAAAATGCTGAGAGGCCTTTGGGCCACTGCTGGTTCCTTTTGTCGATCAAAAGCCTTTGCTAGATGAGACACGGATTAGCATGAGTATTGAGGTCCGTTAAGTAGTCGTAGTGTAGGTCCTTGGGAACGTGGTAAGTGTGTGATACCTGCCATTTTGAAGTGATCTTGCACCCCCCAGACGCAAGGACGATAGGTGTTTGGATAACCCTTGCGGTGTTTGATGGGGTGAGGGGGGGCGAAACAGAGCTAGACCACAGAGGCTCTATTCCTGGCAGACTTGAGGCAGATAGGCTGACTACTTTTCTCACACCAATGCCACTAAGATTGTTGCAGATAGGCCGCAGGACTGTGAAGAGTCTTACAATTGTGGGAAAATGTAAGTTTCTTTGTGGAGCTTCAACAAAACTTGACTACACAGCATAGCTGTCAGCCCCCACACACTGGGCAACCTTTTTAAGGACCATATTTATAATGATAGTATAGAATAGCCATTTGTTTTGTCTGTGTTAATAAGAACTGGCTGTCAATATCCTATGTAATATGACTTTTTTTTTATTTTTTATTTTTTTACAACACTAAATTTGAAATTTGATTCACCTTTTTCCTTTGTTCGAAGTCTAAAATGTACAATCATGAATTAATGTATGTTTTGAACAGTCTGTGTAGTGTAATTATAAACTCTATGCATATTAACACAATCAAGACTTAAATGCATGCTCACTATGCAGCTGGAGGTGTGTAAAGAAAAAAGAGAAGCACAATATGTTTTAGGGTTCCTAGGTCATGTTATATTCAGACTCAAACTATTGAATGATCTAACAAATGCAGTTCTGCTAACATATTTTACACCCGTAGGGACAGACAGAAATTGGCAGAACCCACCACATGTTCTGCATAATGGGATTTCTCCTGAATAAGTATTAAGTAGAGCTGCATAGAGGATTGCCAATTCCAAGCCGATCCCCAGAGTGATGGGATGTATTAGTGAGAATTTATTAATATTCCATTAACATTTTATGAATGCATTTTTTTATTTTTTATTTTATACCTTGGGGTAGCTCCGAGGACCTTTTTACTTATTTTTTAATTCAGGTTTAAAATTTGTTTTGAGAGAGAAAATAAATAAATAGGAACATTTATACACCTTCCTAAAGAGCAACTGGTCACACATCTCGTATTCAGGTTTCAGAGTTTATACATCAGAGTAAACTATATTGATATGCAGTTTTTGTCAAATAATAGTCTGTTTTGTTTTAAAGTGTTCTCAGACGGCTATAACATTCAATCTTATTTAACCAGATTAAAAACTGATATTTTATGGAGCAATAAACCTCATCAATGAAGTTCTATTTTTTTGGTCACAGAAAAATGCAAAGCTGAATTTTAACCTGCTTGTAACCTAAAGTATAATCCTGAGAAATGTTTTTAAAATTAATCTAGTGGTGATGTCTGACCAAAGTTATTGGTGCTTGCTACATCTTTAGAATATAAGTTGAAAATCCTCCTAAAACTTGTGTTTTTTTCACTATGTGCTTCGTCGTAAATGCATATTAAATAAAAAGCAAATGATGTCATAATTCAGTTCAGACAAGGCAAAGCCAGGCCAAACTTTATCGATAAAATGGAGAAGCAGCGTCATTGTTTAATTTTTCCTCTTCTCTGCTTTCTCTATGGTGACTGCCAGGTGCAAATGACAAGGAGCTAAGATTAAAGCGCTCAGTTGCAGGATGAAGAGGTTCAGACTTCTACATTTAATTTTATTTACATCTCAAAAACATATATATTTGTATTATATAGGGATAAGCAAATATCATATTTTAAATCCTGGTAAGTGAATGTTTTACTTTAAAGGACCACTCCACACATATAAAGCCCTTCAGCCTTCTGAAGTGCTTTATGTATGTGGACCTTTCCATTAAATTGACAGTTTATGAAAGTGTGGATTTCTTTGAGAAATCAGTTATGAACCATCTTCCTGGTTGCCAATCAGACAGCCAGGGATGTTTTTGTTCCTCCTTCAGTTAGCTCCACTTTGCTAGAGTGTGCCTGCCCTGTCTTTCATGTTCCCTGTAAGAATACATACGCTTGTGCTACACCACTCACCTGGTGCCTACTTCCCCAAGTAGGCACCACATTAATTTCACCCCTCTCACACCTATGCCAGTTCCTGATGCCAGATGCTGTAGATCTGCTCCTTTTATGGTGTTTTGGTGGCATGGCTATCAAGGAAACACCCTTGGCCTGGCCTATAAATATTTGAACTTTACATCTGTTAAGTGCCCTGTTGTAGTTTTCATTCCAATTATCCCAGAGCTTGTTTTTGATGTATTTCTGATTCCTGCTTTATTGATCTAGGCTTGTTTAGACTCTTCTCAGTCCTGTATACCTGGGCCTGGCTTGTTTATTAATTCTGTGTACTGTTATAGTCCTTAAAGGGACTCTCCAGTGCCAGGAAAACAAACCGTGGAGGAGTTAAGCCTGCAAAGTAAATATTGCAGTTTATGAAAACTGCAATAATTACACTTGCAATAATTACACTTGCAGGGTTAAGGGTAGTGGGCGTTGGCATCCAGAACACTCCAATGGGCAGAAGTGGTCTGGGTGCCTGGAGTGTCCCTTTAACCTCAGAACCTCAGAATGTTTCTTGACATTCCTATTCCTTGTATTTTGCATGTTAAGCCAGGCCACTCAGGTCTAGTAATACGTATCTCTTATCTACTGTTCTCCTTGTCCTGTGTAGATTTATTCTGGGTTTTGGATTATACCTATCCTGACATTACCATGAGCCTGTGCACACATGCACAGAGCTCAGTTGTACCTGCCCTTCCCAGATCTGCGGCTTCCACCAGGGCTCCAAAATCCTTCCTGTGCCCCTTCTTGATATGTGCGCCCACCTAAAGCAGAATCAGAAGCTTCTCAGTGTGGAGCAAGGGGCGTGGGGTTGCAAAAGTTGCAGTCAGAAGAACTGCAGCTTCTGTAAGCTCTTTTTTTAGCTTTATCCTCAATGACTACATGCAGCAAAAAATACATGCATTTATTCATTGGGGATATATCTATCAAATAGTCATCTTATGGTTTGTTTGTTTTTTTTTCCAACAGATTAGTCTTTTACCTGAGTCTTTGCTTGGCTCCTGGTCTCTTCTTGAGCTAATCCTGACTATTCACTGGCTGATCGCATCAGCTGACTGCTCTCAGCCAATTAAAGGGAAACAATATAGTGCCAGAAAAAACAAACTAATTTTCCTGGCACTATAGCTTCCCCCTCCGTCAAGCCCCACTCATCCCCCCATGGTGCAGAAGGGGTCCCATTTTGTCACTTACCTTGGTCGCCTTCACTGCTCCCCTACCCACATCAGCCGGCGGGAGAGAACTGATGCGCGACAATGGCCACCCATGCATTAGGATTTCCCCATAGGAAAGCATTATTCAATGCTTTCCTATGGGGACTCCAGTGACACTGGAAGTCCTCATGCATAGTGACCAAAAGTCGCATAAAGACCCGGAAGTCCCTCTAGTGGCTGTCTAGTACACAGCCACTAGAGGAGGAGTTAACTTTAGCAGTTAATTATTAAAAACTGTAATAATTACATGCTCAGGGTTAAGGGTGATGGGACACTGTACCCAGACCACTTCAATGAGCTGTCCCTTTTGTGCATAGAAATGATTGACATTAGTCGGCCTGGACCTCTAGTTCCGGAATGCCCCAATACCACTGTTTGAGGTGGTTACACCCCCAGCTGCAGAAGGGTTGCACAAGGTAGGTGCCACATTCCACATCAAAACAATGCACATACAGCATCCAAGCACCATGATCACTGCAGCACACAAAGTGTTAAATAACCCTTGAATTCAATCACCTGTTTACAGCACCAAGGTCTCTCTATGCTGGTTCCAAATCCTCTGAATCAGCACTGAGGGGGAACCTAATGTGCGTGCACGGTAAGCACAGTGCCAACATTAGGATTTCCCCATAGGGAAGCATTGAATCAATGCACAGCATGGTCAAATTTTGTAAAACAGCAGGAAGTGCCTATAGTGACTGTCTGGGGGACAGCCACTAGAGCAGACTTAAAGGGAAACTATAGTGCCAGAAAAGCAAACTCGTTTTCCTGGCACTATAGCTTCTTTCTTCCTCTGTGAAGGCCTGCCTCTCCCCTGTGGTGCAGAAGAGGGTCCACCTCTGTCACTTACCTGGGCCCAGCGCTGATGTCCCTCTGCTCTGGCTCTGCTCTGCCCACGCTGATGTCGACGGGGGAGACCTAATGCGCATATGCGACAATGGCCGCACTCGCTTTAGGATCTCCCCATAGTAAAACATTGTTCAGTGCTTTCCTATGGGGATTCTGGTGACGCTGGAAGTTTTAATGCAAAGTTTGAGGACATCTATCCGCCCGGAAGTTCCTCTAGTGGCTTTCTGGTAGACAGCCACTAGAGGAGGAGTTAACCCTAGCATGTAATTATTGTAGTTTATAAAAACTGCAATAATTACATGCTCAGGGTTAAGAGTGATGGTAGTTTGGACCTATACCACTTCAATGAGCTGAAGTGATCTAGGTGCTAAAGTTAAAGTGTTCCTTTAACCTTGCAATGTAAACATGGCAGTTTCTTTGAAATTGCAATGTTTTACATTGCAGGCTTAAGAAGACGGGAACACTGCACCCAGACCACTTAGGTGTCACAAGTGTCCCTTTAGCATTGGTATCCATATGTAAGCCCGAAGCTATTTTACATTGTGCAACTGTACACTTAGAATGGAGAAGTGTTCCAAGCTCACTAGCACCAATTAGAAATATAGTTATGTGTTGCATATTATGCACATCCTATGCATTGTGAGACATCATGCACAGTATCTGAAGGACTGATACACTCATCCTGAACCATGTTGGAAGAGGCATATCACAGGGCCGGACTGAGGATACAAAGCAGCCCTGGAAAAATCTATGCCAGCCCCATAAGTCATTGTGCTATGCAGTGTGTGTATGTTTTAAGATCCCAAGCACTACCAAGCCTCAATAAGCAAACCAGTAACCAACCTCATGCTGATGATTTGCATTAACAATGAAACAAGTGTCCATGAGTGGTTTACTGGCTTTGCATCATTTCCTGAGTTGTGTTTCAAAGCTGTTTTATACAGCAAACACAGACTCAAAGGAATCTATGTTTAAAATGGAATGAGGCAAAAAATGTGATTTTGTTAAACCAATTTGCATATGCCCACCCAGAATCCTTTGCAGTAGTAACATCACTGCAGATTTGGCATTTCTGTGGGAAAAGCAAGTCTTATGGCTTCACTGGCATGCAGATTTTTGTTTAACATTGTATTTACTACCCACAGACTTCAGGTGGAAGGGGTTTTCAATCAGTTTTCCCCCACCATAACCTTTTTGGATTTTGTTTCCCAAGCACTACCAAGTCTCAATAAGCAAACCAGCAACCAACCTTATGTTGATGATTTGCATTAACAATGAAACAGCTGTCCATGAGTGGTTCACTGGCTTTGAATCTTTTCCTAAGTTGTGCTTCAAAACTGTTGTATACAGCAAACACAGACTCAAAGGAATCCATGTTTAACATGGAATGAGGCAAAAATGTGATTCTTTGTTAAACTAATTTGCATATCCCCACCCAGAATCTTTTGCGGAAGTAACATCACTGCAGATTTGTCATTTCTGTGTGAAAAGCAAGTCTTATGGATTGACTGGTGTGCAGATTTTTGTTTAACATTGTATTAACTATGTATATATTAACCCCTTAAGGACGGCGGGCGTTCTATGCTGTCCTTAGGGAACCGGCTCTAAACGCCGGAGGGCGGCATTGAACTCCCAAACTGTTCTTTGTACTTACCCGGGATCGCCAGCGATCGCAGTATGGGGACATACCTTGGTCCCAGGGAGTCCCCCTCCATCCTCTTCTGCCCCACTGGGCCATGTGATCGCGAGGTCCTTGCGAGGACCTCATGATCACATGGACGGCATAGCTGTTCAAGGCATTGCCAGCAGGGGGAGTGCCTGTAATGACAGGTACTCCCCCTGCTGCCTGAAAAAAAATAAAGTTTAAAACAGTGTAAAATTAAATAATATATACTTAGATCATATATATATATTTATTATATAATATATGATCTACGTGACCAAGTGGCTACTAAAAAAGACTGGACATACCTCATTTGCAATACCTTGGGTTGTTTACTTTTGCAAATGGTATGCCATCATGGGGGTAATTCTTATTCCTGGGCTACCATGCGGTCTCAAAGGCAACATAACCAATCTGGCTAATTTCAATGTGAAAAAACTGAAAAATTTAACATGCTATATTTGACCCTGTAATTTCCCAAAACACCATATAACCTGTACAAAGGGGGTACTGTTGTACACGTGAGACATCGCTGAATACAAATATGTGTATTTTATTGCAGTAAAAGCAAACAGTATTATGACACTCACAGTTAAAATGTCACATAGAACTAAACATTTTTTAAAAGTCTTATTTTTTTCAAATTTTTTAATGTTATTCATATTAAATTATATTTCATACCTAAATATTTGATGTTAAATGAAAGCCCTGTTTCCCCTGAATAAAATGATATAGAACGTGTACATTTGGCTCAGTCCTTAAGGGGTTAAATAATATATATATGTAGAAAGGCCATTAGGCCTGAATTTGTGGGAGGAGTAAGTCCCCTACTTAAACTCCCAGCACCTACTCACCACTGCCGCTCAGCTGATTGTCCTCATAGCAACCAGCACTTCCGGTCCAGCTTCCCGCCAGAACTGCACCTGTTTCCAGCAGTCAGACGTCCTGTTCAATCCTCCGTCCATTCGAGGTCCTTCCACTCGGTTTTTCCCCGGTCGAGGACCCGACTTCCGGTCACGAGACCGGCACGTTCACGTAAGCGAGGCGAGGGAATTAGCGTTCGCTATTCCCCGCCGTTCGGGCCTAAAAACATAGGGGTAGGCTCCCTCTTTCGCATTTACACGAATACATGCTTTTCCTTAAAATCTCCATTCGCGCCAAAACGCACGAACGTTCGGCTCATTTCACTATCGTTTAAGCTTATTTGTACGGAAACTACCGAATATATATTTAATGTATTAAGCTCATTATTATCTGTATTCCCTTTTTCCGTTCGGTCACTCAGTACCAACCTATTCGTACGGTTAAATACACGAACACCATCTTACTAATTTATATTCGGTTATATTTCTATTCTAACAAGCTAAAAGCATGCATAAGTTCTAATCACACGAATCCTACTACATTTTTTCGTTTATTTCTTGTTTCGGTCAGATTATTACTTATACCTTCACATCAGTATGGGGTTATACTATCTGGTTTAACTACCAGCCTTGTGTTTTTCCTACCTTTTGCTAACCGATTAACGTATTTTTCTGTAATAAACATACTGTTTTAACCATGGTACATACCTTCATACGTGTCTAATACAAGCAATACCATTCTTTCCAAAAAACACTCAGATATAAGTCATTTAAACACTACATACAAGAAATACCCATTACACAAAATCCGTACTATTCCTTTCACATAAATTACGCTGTCACATATTTTGGCTTTTACAGATTGCATCGGTCTCTTGCTTTTCTGTGCTAAAGTTGTTATTTCAAGGTCCTTTTATTACAGGAACAGGTATGGTATATCATCACTTTGACTTATCACGTTTTATCAATTATCTTCACATCTATCGCTAAATATGGAAATTGTCTTTGGTTAAACCCTTAGATCCTGTATTCTTCTAAGCTTCCACCGATTCTACGCAGTTAACCTGCCACGCTTAAACATAATCTCTGTACTTCAAAACCAAGGTATAGTTCACTTTCTTTTCCATACTAGACCTCACGCGGTCTCAACTCCATTACTACCTTTCCTCAGGCTTACGCCCACGATACGTTATCTCTTTACTACTTGTCTACACAGACGTTCGGTCGTACGGCCATCAGGCTCAGAAAACACCAAAAACCTGACCCGGTACTCAGCCATACCTTCAGGTACTTACGTCCTTACTCAAGTACATCCATTCGCTACCCCAAGGCCTCATTCTGCCTTCTCACTAATATCTAAAATCATCCCATTCTTACACCTAACCTCCCAGATCCCTCAATGCAGGATCTCACATTGCGCCCCTAACAAACTTTCTCCCAATACTATTCATACGACATCACGATACACATAAATACATCAACATCTGTCTTAAACCCTCAGGATTCTTCCTCAAAGACAGCATTAAGACAAGACTCTCTACACTTATCAGGAGGCTCCAGATACCATTTGCGACCAGTCAGGGTTAGTATCCACACACCACTCCAGTCCTCTCACTTTACCCTTAAGCATACAAACGAACTGGCTATAGGGCACAGGCTAATGCCTTAGCCCACCCTATCAGGAAATCTGATCCCGCAAAGCCTATCACCCCCACCCCACCTCAACACGGAGGTACGGCCCCACGCCCAAACCATAGTTATAAGCCTCGCATGCCCTACTACAGGGCTCTAGTTAGGGCCTCACCTGTCACGGCCACACGTTTTGATTTCTCTTATCGTCACCGAGAAGCCAACATCCCGCCACCACGTCTGTGGCACCTACGTCATAAGCCAAATCATAGGTAGAGCCTCTCACCGCCACTTGGCATTAGCAGGGCCTCACCTATCCAGTCATTCAACAGTTAAGTTTTTCGCTTCGGCATCTAGCATTACAGTCCAGTTCTTCCAGATACACCACTCCCCATAGCCCCCCTACTTACCTCACTCCCCTTCTAATATATCTTTCACATAATCATTCCTTTTTAGAATGTCCCAAGAACCAATTCCAACCGAAGAACTGACAGAAGAAACACCATTCACGCCAATCAGACCCGTGTCTCCAGGCGAATCACTCACTCTTTCAACCCCCACGTCCTTGAGAGCATGGACTATTCCCAAAATCACGGCCGAGCTTAGGCTCAGTGGAATCCCCTTTCCGGCCACAGCTAGAAAGGCAGAACTTTACAGGCTGCTTACCCACCAAGTCCCCGAGCCTAGGCCGGGAACTAGCTCTCAAGGACAACCACCAAGAAACAGCATGGCCACCCAGGATACCCTGGCAGATATCTTGGCCAATCTACAGACCCTCAATAGCAGGCTGTCTAAGGTGGAGAGCGACATCTCCTCCTCAGGTACTAACACCGAAGTCCCAGTCTCTACCACGGCTGTACCTGCCATACCTACTGCCCCCCTATATTCCCCCCTCCAGCACCTGGCACAGCCATCACACCGTTCAAGTCACCAGCACACTCCGTCCCAGACTCTATCAGGAAAGATATCCTAGACGGGAAGGATGTGTGTCTGGTGTCTTTACTCATAGCCTCTCAGGATATACTCGAGAACAAGGCATACAACTATGGTGACATTTCAGTCGTGCTCAAAACGAGGGATCCCAGGCTCAATAAAAAAAATTGTTTATCCCCCAGTTCGTGATAGCTTTCGGGATATACCGCGATGTCATTTGCACGGTGTATCCCCATAGGAGAGAAGAGCTAGATCTCTACCTCCACAAGGTAGTGGATCTAGGCATCAAGTACGGGGGCTCTTCCTTCTATGACTACCACAAGTCAGTTTCAGCGAAGGCGGCAACCCATCTCAAGCAGTTCAACATTAGAATGAACTGGGGTCAGATGGACACAGAACTTTTCTGTCGCCACTTCGCTGGACTCAGGCCCCCAGCTTGTGCCATCTGTAATTCTACATCCCACATGGCAGACTTATGTCCCGTCGAATCAGATCCCACCACCTCCACTCCCACCCCTCACCCCACGTTCACACCTCACTCCTCTTTCACCCCTCACAACAAGCCAGCGGGTGGTCTTCGGGATAATCTGGGTAGGCCCATCTCCTTTTTAGGTAAAGCGCAGGTGTGCAATAATTTCAACGCAGGCTCCTGCAGTTTCAGCGCCTGTAGATTATTGCACATCTGCTCCATATGTTTCAGGGCACATACCAAGACCATGTGTCCAGCCAGGTCGGCACACCACAACCAACTTTGCTCACAGATACTATCCATTACGTATTTAAATTCCGAGGACAAATATAAATATATATATATATATATATATATATATATAAAATACAGAATCCAGCGCACTCGCTTATTCACTAAACAATGCTTTCAAAATCTTAGAGATTGTAATAGTTTTATTTAAAAACACCTCACCTAGGCAAAAAATAATGGGGGTTTAGTTACATTATATGATCATATATTGCATAAGCCTGCCACAACGTCAATGTACCCCATTCTTGGCAGGTCCTACTCTAGCAGCCTAATGCTTGCCCTTATGAGATTAATCCACTTACTTGGGAAATACTTCCTTACTGGGACTCTCTGCAAGTCAAGGCTAAATAGGGTCCTGGAATGAGGCACCTGTGACAGGGAGGGGTGCAAAACCAAGGAGCTGGCCTGGACTCCCAAATATACAAACAAAACCAAGAGGGCTGCACTCACCTGAACATGCATACATTACAGGGTGCTGCTGGGGCCAAAATATATAAAAAAAAATACATAAAAAAATAATGGGGGTTTAGTTACAAGCATTAGGCTGCTAGAGTAGGACCTGCCAAGAATGGGGTACATTGACGTTGTGGCAGGCTTATGCAATATATGATCATATAATGTAACTAAACCCCCATTATTTTTTGCCTAGGTGAGGTGTTTTTAAATAAAACTATTACAATCTCTAAGATTTTGAAAGCATTGTTTAGTGAATAAGCGAGTGCGCTGGATTCTGTATTTTTTTTATATATTTTGGCCCCAGCAGCACCCTGTAATGTATGCATGTTCAGGTGAGTGCAGCCCTCTTGGTTTTGTTTGTATGTGTATGTGTGTGTATATATATATATATATATATATATATATATATATGTGTATATATATATATATATTTGTATATATATATATGTGTATATGTGTGTAAATATATATTATTGGTATATTTATTATTCTAATTCAAAATATTAGTCGTTTCAGGGTAATTAAATTAAACAGTAAAGCATACTCGCATGCAGACACAGACAATCTTACTGACACAAGCTCATTGATACACAGGCTCACAGAAAATCTCATTGATATACATAAGCTCATTGTCATAAAAGCACAAGCTAACTGATGCACACAAATAGGCTCACTTACAGACAATCTCAATGACACACAAAGACAAGCTTACTGGTACACACACACAAATTTAGTACAGACAAACTCTGATACACACACAAGCTTACTACAGACACTACATACAGACAAGCTCAGACACACTCATGCTCCCTTCTGAAGAGCTCACTAACACACCGATTCATTACAGACAAGCTCCTTGACGTACACATGCTAACTAGAGACAAGCTCACTGACACACACATGGTCACTACAGACAAGCTCATGGTCACACATGCTTACTACAGACAAACTCACTGCACACATATGCTCACCACAGGCAAGCTTACTGACTCACTCATGCTCCCTACAGACAAGCTCACTGACACACATACAAGCTCACTCACTTGCAGGCACACACACACACACGCGCTAATTAACTGGCAGGCACATTCACACACACAGACACTCACTCACAGATGCGCGTACACACACACACACAAGCTCACTCACTAACAGATGCACACACACAGAAGCTCACTCTCTAGCAGATGCACACACATACACAGAAGCTCACTCACTCACAAACAGATGCGCGCACACACACACACACACACACACAAGCTCCCTCTCTAGCAGATGCACACACATACACAGAAGCTCACTCACTAGCAGATGCGCACGCGCGATTCTCGGTATCCCGGTGGGCCAGTACGGCCCTAGGCATATGTAATCTCCATGTAAGTATATATTTGAAACTCTACATCTACATAACTCTCTGAAGATTTCAAGTAGCCAAAAAAGGGATACCTTCATTTTAGGGGTCAAGTAAGCATGTGGCCAGGGGTAGGGTGGTTCTGAGAAATGTTTGGTAACTAATGGCAATTTAATCAAATAACATTTTAGAAACTGATTTCTAAATACATTTACTATAGTTTAACCCCTTAAGGACACATGACATGTGTGACACGTCATGATTCCCTTTTATTCCAGAAGTTTGGTCCTTAAGGGGTTAAAGATGATATTATGAGTGGTATTACTGTGGAGCTCGGTTAAACATTCAGAGATGCCAACAATATGAAGCTACTAGAAAAGAAGGAGATTAGGACAGAAAAGAGGGCCAGAGGGAATTGGGCCCAAAAGTAGGGACTTTTTCTCCTGAATAGGAATTTTTGGAAGTGTTATGTATAATGTGTAGATAACAGAGCCTTGTTGATACAAGACCAGAAAT
>OW240916.1:227496590-227602700 GCA_933207985.1 Pelobates cultripes
TCTCCCCCCTCTTTCTCCCCCCTCCCCATCTCTCTATTCCCCCTCTTTCTCCCCGTGTCTCATTCTTCCCTCTCTGTCTCTGTCTCCCCCTGTGTCTCATTCTTCCCTCTCTTTCTCCCCATCTCTTTATTGCCCCCCTTTTCTCCCCCTTCCCCATCTCTATGTCCCCCCCTCCCCATCTCTCTATTCCCCCTCTTTCTCCCCCCACCCCATCTCTCCCCCACCTCTTTTCCCCACTCCCCATCTCTCCGGTCGGCGGCATTCCTCCCTACTGCTTTGAAGAAGGAGGAGGAGAACATGTGTCTGTCATGCTCACGGTTCCCCACAATTCCAGCACAGGATGTGGGAACGCCAAAACTGACAGACACATGCTCCTCCTCCTCCTCCTCCTTCAGTGTTAGTCCGGAGGTGCAGCCCTTCAGGCTACCGGTCAGCGGCTCTGTATGAAAGCGACGGCCCCACAGTGCCACGGACGGCCACCGGTGGCACCTTCCTCAAGTCTGATCAGCCCTGCCGCCCGGGCCTGAAGGCCCGGCGACATGCCCCCCTCCCGGTACAGCGCGCCGGACGTGTCGAAGTGCCCGACCGGTCAGTCGCCCTACACACTGCATTCACTATACACAGCATTCGCATACCTACATAAACACACTCTGCATTCACTATACACACACTACAAACACACACACTCTGCATTCACTATATACACACTACACAAACACTTACTGCATTCACTATACACACTACACAAACACTTACTGCATTCACTATACACACTACACAAACACTTACTGCATTCACTATACACACTACACAAACACTTACTGCATTCACTATACACACTACACAAACACACTCTGCATTCATTATATACACAAACACACACTGCATCCACTATACACACACTACACAAACACACACAGTTCCCCTGTCTAAACACACTGCATCTACTAAATGTGGAATGTATATTTTGTGCATTTACCTTTAGAATTAGTTTATTTTTTCAAAATGGTAAATGTACAGAATATCGTCAAGTTATCGGCTACCTGCCTGAAAGTTCACAGATTATCGATATCGGCTCTAAAAAATCAACATCAGTCAATCCCTACTTGGTACATTTAAACACTGCAATGCAAATATTGCCGTTCCTGCAGAATGGCAACGTTTTACATTGCAAGGTTAAAAAAAGAGCGACATTGCACATAGACCACTTCTTTGAGATGTAGTGGTCTGGGTGTCTATGTTGTCCCTTTAAGCAGTAAGTATTGCAGTTACCATGTTTATCTCCCGTTTTAAAATTAGCATAGGATCCTCCGATGTTGGGGTACTTTGATGACATGGTGGGCATAGCACCCATATTTGTGATAAGTGATTTTAATTTGCTTGTGTATATGCTGTTCCCTTGAACTTCTACTATTGCCATCCCCAGGGAACACATGATAGGAAGAGGTTTTAAGTGATAAGTAACTTTTTTTACACTTGGATAGTAGCAAAATGACATTTATACAAAACAATACTCAAGAGAAATTTAAATATGTAATTTCAGGTTGTTCATTGCTGAAAGAAGCATGTCAAATATTAATTTTTAAATGCAATCTAGAAAAATAAATAGAAATAACTGATTACTGTGACAACAAAGCTACATTGACACATTTACCGAATTCCGATCATGATCTATGAGTAGATATTCCTCAGATGGTAATAAACTAATGGCAGACCCTATCATGCTGTACAATGCATCAGCCACCATGTTACTTAGCCTTTACATTTCTGAAGTTCTCTAAATTCTTATTATTTAGCAACAAATTCCACAGCGCTATACAATGTGGACCAACAGGCTAATATTTGCAAAGACGAGTTGGACGTACAGGGAGACGACGTTCAGGGCCCCTTTCCATCAAGCAAATCAAACAAACCAAAAATCTAATTAAAAATCAACAATTGCTTGTGCATTTGTTTATTTTATTTAAATTATTTCCCTGTTTATTTTCATTTACCAGCTTTGCCAGGGCAACTATGTATTGTGCGTGAATGAACAGTAATTCTCCATTAGAGGTCCATGGAAGTCAAAGTATAGATTATAGATTAAGATATCAGCCAGTTCCTGGTGCCAGTTGATATCCCTGGTAGATGATTCATGCATGTTTTAAATTATCTCTGTAATGTATTACTAAAAACTGCCTACATTTTATGTAGTAAGCAAAAAAGTCCCTTCATCATAGTATAATGACTTAATTTACCATTTTTTTGCATTTTCTTGTTCTGTTCAATGTTCAGAATGTGGTTTTTTTTGTGTACTGTAGAGTTCTCATTTAGATTATGTTTCTTGAAAAATTCTTATTGAGTTTGATATTTCTTCTGGTCTACTTCAGAACCGCATCGGTGCTGTGGGCCAGCTTCACTATGAACTGGGGAAAGTCCTGTGTGATATTCACTCTTCAGATGGAGTTGTGCTCGCTGGGTAAGGAAAACTGAAACCAAAACTAGACTTTAATGCAAAAAAAATTATTATCGTCATCCTACACTATTTGATTTATATAACTACTATATCAAACGTGCATGTTTTATGGTGCTAGAGTGCAAATGTTTATTATAAGCAAACATCTAAGATCAAGTAATGCTAATGCACTATATAAACATTGTCATTAACACACTTATTAATCTAGTAGTTTGAAAACTTCAACAAACATATTTCCCTCTTTCTTTTCTTTTTTTTCCTTTTTTTTTCTTAACCACTGCTGCACTCATTTCACATATTTTTTAATTTTTTAAAATTTGTTTTATGGAGGATTATTAAACCTCTACAGTGTTGCACTTGTTTTCCTCCTGTTGATTTAGCGCAATTGAAACCATCTTTCAATGACTACTTCTCACAGCTTCTCCTTCTGAGATTGCTTTCAATATATGCACTGTATGAATATAATACCAGTGTGTTTGTATGGAGTGGCTGAGTGATGGAGAATCTTGTGTTGGTTATTAAAGATTCATCAGGCGGTTACGAAGCTTGTTTTCTGGGTCAGACCTGCAATCCCTTTTCATTTGAGACACAGTTGGCTGCGGTTACCTCACTCCCAATCGATGTTGTATACACTGGCCTTTCTACAGTTACAGCTCCCTGAGGAGCCTGTTAAAGCCACAGGGCTTTCTTTCTTGAAGTATATGATCTCGTACTTATGCTGAGTTCACTTTGGGACAGCATTACACTTATGTTTTCTTTTTAGATTCTGCTTATACACGTGGAAGTAGGGAGATGAAGGTTACCACTGCAGTGTTTGCATCCTAGTAATGTCTTGACAGTGATTAATATTTTTCTGTTGCAGTTATTTGAGATATTTCTTAAAATGTTTTTACTTTTTTGTATCCTAGTATATAGTGGGTTGCATATTCTATAGTTATAGGTACTGCCAGTTGCTTTCTTCGATAGTTTAAAGAAATGGTTAAACTGATGTTATGAAGAGTATTCAATCAGTGCAGATTTAAAGGACCACTATAGTGCCAGGAAAACATACTAGTTTTCCTGGCACTGTAGTGCCCTGAGGGTTCCCCCTCCTCCCCCTTCGGGGTCCCCCTCCCGCCGGGCTGGATGGAGAGAAAGGGGTTAAACTTACCTCTTTTTCCAGCGCTGGGCGGGGAGCTCTCCTCCTCTCATCCCGCTTCACCTCCTCTTCGGCTGAATGCGCATGCGCGGCAGGGGCCCTGCGTGCATTCAGCCAGTCAATAGGAAAGCCACTAGAGGCTGGATTAACCCGAACATAAATATAGCAGTTTCTCTGAAACTGCTGTGTTTATAGAAAAAAGGGTTAACCCTAGATGGACCAGGCACCCAGCATTAAGCTGAAGTGGTCTGGGTGCCTATAGTGGTCCTTTGATAAGAGAGTTCTTTACACTTGTAACACGTGTGGGTGAATTTATGTTTGTGTCTGACTTTTCTGAGGAATACCTGCATTGCCACCAGCATAGTTCATAGTAGAGATGCGCATTTTGGAAACGAGCACAGATGTGTTTTTTACTTACATTCTTATATCAATAGCATATGAGCCAAAATGTTAGATGATGATATAACTGCAGCTAAACATTTGCTTGCAGCTCTATAGCTGAAGTTTTATCTGCCTCTGTAGAAATCAGACTATACTAAAAGGGCTTTTGTAACTGTGTCTACTGTATCATTTTCTGTAGTAAAACTGGTTTCTATACTACTAAAACGAAATTGAATTCTAGTGAAGTGTTAAATGACCACTTCTATATTTTGAAAGTTGTTCTAAGTGTGGTATTGTCCAAGTAGCTAATTGTTTAAACTTCCTGTACTGGGTACTTCTGCCCTTCCATCTGACTGCATGGCTTCTTTCTTCCAAACACATGACATCACCATATAAAGATCATATTACTAAACAAAGAGTGGGGGTCCAGTTACAGTAAGTGTGCCTCTTGTACCGGCAACCTCACCCCCTCGCATAGGAGGGGCTGGGTGAAGAAGACTACATGATATCTATAGAGAAACCCATAGTGTCAGCTCATGCGACCCTGCAGCTATCGCTTTCAAAAGAGCTTTTAATTGCTTGGTAATGTGAGAATCGAGTTACCTCAACTCACAAAGGGATGGTAGTAAATATTGAGAACCAGATATGAATGTGAAAGGTTACCTTGGCATTGTGGGCATTTTCAGTCATATTGTAGTATTACCAAAAAAAAAAAAAAAAAAAAGGCTCAAATTACTGTGAATGTATGCCTAGGATAAACCTTGTAAATCTTAATTATTGTCAATTCTTTAGGATTTAACATGACTGTTTAAACCAAGAATAGGCAAAATCTGTCTTTTGATATGTTGTGGACTACACTTCCCACGAAAATGAAAAAAAAAAAACAAGTCTATCCTTAGAGGAAATGTCTAAAATGTTCTGCAAATTTTAAGGTTATCATTTCTGAGACTTTACATATCGCAGCAAAAGCAATCAATACAAATACATCTCGGTATTAAAATAACCTCTACTAATGTCATACTTTTTGATATAAAAAAAAAATAGAGGAGGAGGTATTAATGAAAGAATATTCTTTGAAATTAAAACAAAAAACCCTTTTATTAAAAATGGAAACGTAACTTTTCCTTTGGAGACTCTGGCATGATGTGGACTTTTGTATAACTGGCAGTGTTCTCACACGACTTCCCTGGCTTAGATTTCTCCTGGTACCAGAGCTTATGTAGTTTTTGAAGGCGCTGTATTTAAAATTTGAAATGCAGATGAAGAAAAATGTGTGTCTCTGAGCTGTCTATTATTGATTGTGACTGGTAATACATTGCTACATTTTTCTGTATTTGGCATTAGTTGCCATCTGTGTGGTTTGTGTTATGAAAGACTTTGTATCATTTTTTTGTTCACATTCCTTTGGACGAATCATGTTACTATAAAAACAGTACAGTAAATCCCACTTAAAATGACCACAGCCCAGGCATCATTGAGAAGAGGGTTATTAGCCAGTCTCACTTTTATATTAAGAGCAATGGTCTCTAGTGGTGGTTCTAATTAACACATTTTTCCTCAAAGTTTTGTGGGATGGATTGTCTTCAACTTGCTTTACAGTGGGAAACAATCAGACATCATTTCATGTTCTTGCACTTTCTGTATATCACACACATTAAGTGGTTGGACTCAAAAATTGCATACTTTTAGGCTGTCGGTCCTGAAAACAAAAGTTAAAAAGTTTGACCTTTTGTTTTGTTTGTGTCTGGTATGGCTTTACCTATTTTGCAACATTAACATTAATTGAATCCTCCAGGCCGGAGATGAGCCTTCCATTCTGAAGAAGATGTTTAAAAATTACAAATCCAGAAAGTGTGAGCAAATTTTTCATAACAGTAATGCTAAAGTCTCATACAACCACTAAATACGATCAAACTGGCATCAACATCATGAAAGCCAGATCTGCAATAGGATGATAAATGATAATGAATAAACAAAAGAATTCCTGACACGTGTTTCGTTGCTACATAGCGTCTTTGTCAGGGGCAAGAGGTCTTTTCACAGTGTTGATGCCAGTTTGATCACGTTTAATGGTTGTGGACAGTGGGAGAGGGATTGCCTAAGGTGTGTAGGTTGCATCACTGTTGTGAGGCACTTAAGGCAATACGACCTAGACTCCTGATTGACTAATATTGGCACCTTTAAGCTGTCTGATTTTCAGGACATCTTTATACTGTGATGAGGGAGGCTCCTTTTATTGTTCCTTATTAGGAGATAGATTTCCTGACATTTCTCCTTTTGCTCTTGTTGGGAAGGGGATCTTCATTCTGTGATATTCATAACATTGAGTGATTTTGTTTGGGGGCTGGCTTACCTTCATACCTAATTATACATTAGCCCACACCCTTTCTCTCTTAGGCTATCTATTCCTTATCCTCTTTGTGCAGATATCAATATTATTATTGATACGAAGTACAGTAATGTTTCTGTTGGCATGTAGCAAATAAAACATAGCTTGAACACCGATCCTGTAGCTATCTCTGGGCTATCTGCAACATAGTATCCACAACTTTTTGTTCTCACTTTGTTCCTTTTGTGACGATTAGTTTACAATTAGTGTAGCCTCCCTAATTGCGATAACGCTTTTCTCTCTATTTTATGTATCCTCTAGTAGTATAATACAAACTTCTGTGCTATCTTCTAGTAGTATTATTTACCAGGCTTTAAATTGATATACTATTTGACTAGATTTCAAGAAGTTAAATGCCCATTAAAGGCTTTCAGACCACTTCATCTTAATGAAGTGATCTGGGTGCAGTGGCCCTTTAATTTTAACACTGCAATCAAAAACATTTTGTTTTAGTAGATTCGGCAATGTTATGAATGCAGGGTTTAGCAGATCTCTAGTGGCGGACTTTCTGGCAGCCACTAGAGGAGTTTCTGCTGAATAACCAAACCAGACTATTATTCAATCAAATGCTGCTCATAGAGAGCAAGGCGCCAGCTATGGCGGGAGGCGCTTGTGCTGTGCACTCCCTGCCACATTACACCCAGGGCAAATCCATCTCTCCTTTACTACTGTACTATGTGATTGTGTATAGCCCCTTGTATATAAGGCTTAGTAGCTCTGTGTGTGGAACGGGTGGAGGCTGCCAGTTTCATTACTATAGTTAAAGTATTCTGCAGTCACATGCAGAACTTTATTGATGAGGCTGGTCCGAGATAAACTCTTTATGTAAAGATGTTTTTTGACTGTGTTGAAATTTCTTTGAAATATACAGAAAATATACCCAAGACAAAATAAAAACTAATTTGTCTCATGCTGTTCCCAGTCTTTGACAATAGTCAGAGTTTCCACACAAGGTGGTTGAAACTACTAATCAGAACATCATTGTATGATGTATATTGCTTATTGTATGACACACAATAGATTAATTGTGGAATCTGAAGAAGAATGGCAGCAGTGAGGAGGGAGAGCTTAAGGTAAGTTATTGCTCCTCAGTCGGCCACCTACATATAAGTGGACATGTCGCCTTATATTATATAATCTAAATAAAATAACCACACAGGACAGTGCCTTATTAAATGTTGATGGCTAAGATAGGCACACTGGAGGCTGGTTATAATTGCCACCCAAAGTTGGACTGTTTAGTTCAGGGAAGGTACATAAAGTCCCACGAACACTGCACTCATCCTTGTTTTGAACAATTACTCATTTTAGTAGTGTATTTTTTGTGGGCAGTCAAATACTTTTGCCCTCAACTTTGTTCTTCCTTCCTCTGCAGGTTTCTAATTAAGTTCCCAAGCATGGTGATAAACAGTATTTTGTGACAGAAAAACACTGTCAACTAAGTAACATAGTGCACAATTAAAGCCTGCTTTATCTAGCTTAAGAAAGAAGTTTGTAAAATGCACATTTATCATTTTAGTTTCTCGTGTTTTTAGTAAATCCTTCAAAGAGTTGATTTGTCATGGTCTTTTGTGGTCTTCTGTATACAATTTTGGAAATTAATGTTGTTTGTTTTTTTGTATTGTAAAAAGTGGCATATTTTTAACCTTTAGGGCCTATAGGTTAAACTGTATCATAGTCTCTTCAAGGACTGCATAAATCATATTGTAAGAGTGATATTTATTGTGGAACAATAATTCATATTAAATTAAGTCTATAGTTTCATACTGTACCTTTGTTATTTTCTGTGATAAAAACTAAAATGGATACATTTTGACGCCAAGATTGAGTGCCCAATGGCTGACAATTAGACAGCCTGTCAGCACCACTTCTCGATCATTTGATTGTGGTTGGCATGAGATTTCGATGAAGACATCTGGGGCCCTGGAGGGAGATTGCGGCTATTTTTCTCCCACCACTGGACCTCTTTGTACTTGATGATGTCTGCCTATGTTGTTAGCCAGGCTGGCTTGCAAGCTGGCACAATATTCTCTGTCCTGGGCATGTGTTCTCTGCTTTTTCAAAGCCATTTCATTAGGGACAGTATTTAGCTCCTGTACCTACAGTTCTTCCCCTTGGAAACACCAATTGCAAATCATGGAAATCTTATTATTTTTTAATTATTTTTTTACCAGTTCTTTAGCCTTCTTTTTTGTTGGTTAGGCTTGAACACTGTTTTGGATGTGTTGGAGACAATGCCAGAGTGACCTCCTTGTTCCAAAAACATACAAGACAGATTATGGAACCACATTGCTCAGCTGTCACACAGCTCTCAGCTGGTATCTATGTAGAAACACACAACAGGACTGTCTCTGCTCTCTTAATGAGGCTTGGTAGAAAAATATTACTGGGAAATTACCTACGTTTAAGGTTCCAGTATTTTGCTGTAATAAATTTCTGACCCAGATAACAAGCTGTATTTTATCGTTGGTGCTACCATCTTTGTTCTGCTGTCTCTGTGTGGTGATATTGAACAAATTTAGCATGTGTGGTTAATGTGCATAACAACTTTATTAGCTGTAATGAGATATTGCTCTAAGCTTGCTGCTTGGTCTTCAGATAGGCATCACAATCCAGATATATTCTTCTCTGTGTGTAAATATTTTGCAGACAGCTCATCTCACCAATGCTCACTTTCCTTGTGCTATATACGTATCCGAATTTGAAACATGTATTGTATTGTATTGTATTGTATTGTATTGTTTTCTTGGCTCATAGTGCCGAAACATAGTATAGTGCAAGGAATGCATAGCACCTCATTTAGGTTGGATAGTCCACTTCTCTGGTTATTGTTAAAGGGTCACTATAGTCACCAGAACAACTACAGCTTATTGAATTTGTTCTGGTGAGTAGAATCATTACCTTCAGGCTTTTTGCTGTAAACACTGTCTTTTCAGAGAAAATGCAGTGTTTACATTAAAGCCTAGTGATAACTCCACTGGCCACTCCTCTGGCCACTTCTGATGATGTCACCAGGCTGCTTGTTTTTCTGAGGCAAACAGCATGCAGATCTATAGCTTCTGGCTTGAATACAGTAAGCTTTTGCTATATTTATGGAGGCATGAGGTGCCCAGGGGGGGGGGGGCTAGATGGTGGTTTTAACACTATAGGGTCAGTAATACATATTTGTGTTCCTGGCCTTATAGTGATCCTTTAAGCACAAAACTACTGCTTGAAATGTCTGGATCACATCAAAACTTCATAGCACCACAACTGCTATTTCCTTGATTGATTTCTTTAAAGTATTGCATTCTTAAAGAGGTGCTTCAGGTGCGTGATATGCAAAACATAAAAACCCTTTGTTAATTTTAAATAAAAATTATAGCTATAAAACTATTACTAAAACTAAGATTTCTTCATAGGTTTTACTTGGGATCGCAGTGAAGCTGTGCATCCATGTGCAGTAGACTAAGTCATAACAGTTCGATTTATGACATGTGTATGACTAGTCTGTTTCAAAGCATTGCGTGGTCCAATTCTTGTTTTATAAAGATGTTAAGGAAAATGTAGCAAATCCTGTTGTACATGGGGGATATTAAGATGTTGATGTGCTGTAAATATTCTATTAACATGATGCACTTTTAGATTGTATGCTACAATTAAATTGGTTCAGTCATGCAAATGAATGTCTGGAATTGCTGTTCTTGTAATTGTGAAATCTATTTTTCCAGGTATACTTCAGGAGATGTCCGTCTTTGGGACACCCGTGCTTCAGACCATGCAACATCATCTCTGAAATCTACTAGAGTTATTACTGATGTTGGGTCTAACCTTCAAGTTTCTTTTGTTCAGATAAATCCATGCTTGGCTGTTGCAGCATATGAGGATGGTGAGTTATTAATTCATTATTGTCTTTACGTTATTGCTCTAGAGTACATTGATTGAGATATAAATAGATAACCATTAGCATTTTCAGTAGTAGCAGTCGGTGAGAGGACTTTTTTTCTTTAACAAATTGACTTCACCCTTCCCACCTCCCCCTTATTTTTTTTTTCTATATAGCTGTAAAAGTTGAACGTATAGGGGTATGGCTTAGCAATTCACCAAGATTGACTGAGCTGCTTGATACTCGTGAGAGACCTTAAAGGGACACTATAGTCACCAGAGCAACTACAGCTTATTGAATTTGTTCTGGTGAATAGAATTATTACCTTCAGGCTGTTTGCTGTAAACACTGTCATTTCAGAGAAAAAGCAGTGTTTACATTACAGCCTAGTGATAACTTCACAGGCCACTCCTCATATGGCTGTTAGAGATCCTTCCTGGGTCATGGCTGCCTAAAATGCATCCAAACATACAGTATCGCCTCCCTCTGCATGCAGACACTCAACTTTCCTCATAGAGATTCATTGATTCAATTCATCTCTATGAGGAGATGCTGATTGGCCAGGGCTGTGTTTGAATCAAGCTGCCTCTTTGTCAGTCTTAGCTAATCCTATGGGGAAGCCTTGTGATTGGACCAGGCTACCACTTCTGATGATGTCAGCAGGCTGCTTGTTTTTCTGAGGCAAACAGCATGCAGATCTACAGCTTCAGGCTTGAATACAGTAAGATTTTGCTATATTTATGGAGGCATGCGGGGCCCAGGGGGGCTAGATGGTGGTTTTTAACACCATAGGGTCAGGAATACATGTTTGTGTTCCTGACCCTATAGTGATCCTTTAAAACAGCGATATTGATAGCGATTGTCCGCCGCAAACGACAAAATTCCAGGGCAACAAGGGTCCCTGCACACCATGGCACAGAAATCGTAAAAAATTTAAAAAAGCAGAAACCCACATTACAGATCTCGGCCCTGTCATCCCAAAATGCCGCCGACGGGGCCGAGATCGCCTGCATCCTGCTCAGACTGCAGTGACAGCACGTGTATATCTATACACACACAAGCTCCAGCGACAGACTCCTCAGTACAGAAGATGCTGCTTGGCTTTCAGTCCTCCATGCAGGCGGAATTTGCCAAGCTGGCCAGGGATGTGAGATCAGACATCCAAGCTATAGCTGAAAGGACCAACCAATTAGAGGAGAAAACAGAGGAGATAATTGAGACCCACAATAACTTGGCTTCCTCATATACAGAGCTCCAAACAAGGCTGGATAAGATCGACAACAAAGTGGCAGATCATGAAGATCGTGATAGGTGAAGCAATATCCACCTGAGAGGCATATCAGAAGATATATTGCCCCAAGACCTAGCCATTTTGCTGTCGTCTTAAGTTTACCCCTGGAAGGTGAACCGCAAGGTACATGTTAACGACCACTAAGGCCTTCTTTGTCTTAGCTTCACTATGGAGCTCTTCAAGTCAATGGTACCAGACCTTTCCCCAGAGACCTACTCCTGGACAGAATACATCGCCTGCCACGGCCACAAAACCTACTGCAATCCTTACCGAGGGATGTATTTACCAAGCTACACCACTTCACAGCTAAGTAGAAAATTATGCAGGCCGCCAGACGCACACCGGATCTGGAGTGCAAATATGCAGCAGTAAAACTCTTCACAGACCTGTCTGCTTCAACACTCTTGAAAAGAAAACGCCCTGCACCGATCACGCAAGCACTGCGCATGGAAAACCTGAAGTACAAATGGGGGTTCCCAGCGCGCCTCATAATATCACACAATGGCATAACAAGGAATGTTACCACACTAAAAGAAGGAGAAAGGCTGCTCAAAGAGTGGAAGATACCGATAGAGATATCAACACAACATGCAGCTCCAGGGAGAACCCACCTGGAGTTTACCCCTGGAAGGGGAACTGCAAGGTACATGTTAACGACCACTAAGGCCCCCTAGTCTTCTCTTCACTATAAGGGGCATAAATATCTCTCATGGGAGGTTACATCCTCCACAGGCTCACAAGAGCCATGCTTAAAACGTCTGTGCGAAGTCGCACAACACTTAATGGATATCTGTACATAATTATGGTTTTCTCTTTAAAGCGGCACTGTCATGCCAAATCCTTTTTTTTTTTTTAACCCCCCCTCCAGCCTCCACTATCTCTAACTGACCCCTTAGTCACCCCCAAATGCCCCTAAGCCCCCCACATTACCTATTTTTTTATTCCTTATTTTCTGCCCCGATCTTGATTCAGGGCGCAGCCATCTTTTTGTGGGTAGATGAAGTCCCTGTGGGACACGTCATCTGCCCACACTAGATAGCACTGAGATTCCCGCACATGCCCAGTGAAACACCTGGACATGCAAACGGGAATTTCATCTATTCATTCATTCATCAGACAGACGAATGAGTGAATAGAAATATTAACCGAACAAACTAACACTGAGTGTGTTCGTTTGTTTGTTCAGTTTATTACAAGGAGGGAGCTACCGCCACGCAGCTCCCTCCTTGTAATATGTAAAGATAGAAGCGGCAGGGAGCAGTGCTCCCCACCACTTCATAAGCCCCCCCAGGTCCTCCCTCACTCTATAGGGGTCAATATGACCCCCATAATAGCACAAGGGAGATTAAAATCTATTGTCCCCCTGGCCCCCACCCCTGGGCGGCGGGTGGGGGTCAAATGATGATGTGGGGTGGGGGGGGGGACACCTACTGTCCTCCTCCCCTCCTCCCCCCGGGCCTTTTTTGGGGCTGAAAAATGAAGATTTGAGAAAAAAGAAGATGTCGAATGGTAAGTTTAATTTTATTTTACAGGTTAGTTATTTTATTCCCCCCTCACTATTTTTTAGGGTGAGGGGGGTAGGTAGGGGCTTTTTATTTGGGTTGGTGGGTGGCTGACTAGGGGCTTGGGGACCCTTAGTCACCTTGTGGGAATTGACTTAGGTCCCCCACCCGCCGCCCAGGGGTGGGGATGACAGTAGGTGTCTCATTATCTTTATGGCCGCCGCCCAGGGGTGGGGGCCAGAGGGGGGTGGACAGTAGGTTCCCCCCCTCATTATCATTTGGCCGCCGCCCTGGGCTGGGGGGTAGGACAGTAGGTCACCCCCCCTCATTATCTTTATGGCCCCCACCCGCCGCCCGGGGGGGGGCAGTAGGTCCCCCCCATTATCATTATGATCCCCACCCACCACGCAGGGGTGGGGGCCGGGGGAGGACATTAGGTCTCCCCCCTTATTTTACTTTAGGGCCCCCACCCGTCATTTTTTTGTTTTGTTTTTTACAGTGAGCAGCCACAGGCTCCGAATAGGATCGGAGTTTCATTCATTCGAATGAAATTGCGATCCAAATAAAGTGCCGAATTGCATTCTAAAACAAACTAACATACTGTTCTCATTGATTTAGAACGCAATTTGGCAGTTTTGTATAAAATGACAGGAAGCATCGCGGGAACACAGATGAAAGGTGAGAATTATGGGAAAATTGCTCTGACCAGCGGAAATTAAGCACACTTTGCTCCTCCGCTTGTCAAGCGGAGGAATCCTCCATAAGGCAAAGAGTCCCTACTTTGTCTTATGATTTTAAAGAAAACTAAAGAAGACAGGAAGAAAAGAAGAACAGATCATGAGAGAGGGGGAGAAGAGGAAGAGATTGAGGAAAGGTAAGTTCGGCATGATAGTGCCGCTTTAAGTTTCCTCCTTCCCCCCCCTACCCATCCTTCTACTGGGTCAACCTATGGACCTAATGAGCCTCAGAACAACATGTCTCACCACACAAGTGACACGGTAACTTATACACGACATGTTTGGTACCCCTCAGTATTAGAGAATATTGCATTAAAATATGTACTCCCCTTGTTGGGGCACAAATAACTTTTAAAATGGACTGCTTTCTGGGATGGAGTGTTGGGTATGATGTGTGGAAAGGTGTGGGGAAATAGTCGACAGACAGCTAGCTGCACAGACCCCCAACAGCATGATCAAACGAAAACACCTCACGAGAACAGGCGCAATCAAGCACACACCGGGCATCACAGGTGCAACTCTAGGAGCACTGGAATGAAAGGTTTTCAACCTTCTCCAAACCACAAATTAAAAAGTGTAACATTTACCCCATTACGCCTTATGTTACAGGCACCTTCAATACCTTTAGTAGGTAGCGAACCCACATAGGGACATACTTGGTCCCGCGACCTTACCTCTTACCAGCATATAAGGAACTATATGATATCCTCCACAACGCGTATATGGCACTAAACATTGTTTCTATAAATGTTAAAGGCTTGAATTCGACCCACAAACGGAGATGAACCTTGGCTGAGATGAAAACTCTCAATGCCCACGTGCTCTCCTGTCAAGAAATGCACTTTAAATGGGGCCGAGATTCAACTCAAAACTTTATCCGCATGACTTTCATTCCTGTTTCAAGACCAAAAAAAGAGGGATGTCAGTACTAGTAAGCAGTAGTGTGTCCTTCTCCCTGGTTAAGAAGAAGGGGGATAAGGAGGGTAAATATCTGGTATTACAATGCTACATTAATCATGAACCATACACTTTCATAAACATTTATGGCCCACGTGACAATCAACACGTTTTCTTAGACAAGGTCCTAGCCGTGGCAACCCTACAGAAGTTCGGTGGCGACACGAATTTCCTCCTAGACCACGCCCTAGACATCTCGGCTACCTGCTCATTATCCCTGGCCACCAGCAAGAAAATAGAAGCCTCCTCAATTAAACTGAGATACAAATTCCTGCAATATAACTTCCTGGACGCATAGCGAATATTCCACCCAACAGAGATTTCTCATTCCACTCAATGGCACGCAATACCTACACCAGAAGGGTAGTAAATACTTCCATAAAAATGATCACATGGTGTGACCACGCCCCAATTCTCCTCTCCCTAAAAGAAAAATTTCCTGCCCAGGGAACAGGATCATGGAGACTCAATGAGACACTTCTACATAACACTGATACTGTTGCCTCCATAAGGAAAGCACTTGAGTATTATTTCCTCCTCAATAAAGCAACTAATACAAACATTACCAACCTATGGCAGGCACACAAAGCGGTAATACGAGGCTGCTACATAAAAGCAGCCAGTTTTGCTAAAAAACTATGAACCAAAGGATATACAGAGGTACTCCAAGGAATCGCAGACCTGACCCACAAAATTAAATCCGATCCTTCACCAGAAAGCAAAGCTAAATTAAGGGTATACAATCTGGCAAAATCTGGCGGACAGGTTGGCTGTCATAATTCCACACATAATTCATGCGGATTCATCCGGCTTCGTGAGGGGCAGACAAAAATTCTTAATATCATCTCCCACGTGCAGTCCTCTAAAGGCGAAGGTCTTCTTTTGGCGTTAGACGCAGAAAAGGCATTAGACCGACTGAACTGTAAGTATATGGAAACGTTCTCCTTAAATTTGGCTTCACTCCTGCCTTCATAGCAGGCATCCTAGCTCTCTATAACCTATCCAAAGCGCGGGTCTCTAATGCAGGATTTCTATCCAACCATTTCCACATCACTAATGGATCCCCCCTACTGTTCATCCTATGCTTTACAGCCACTAGCACATAAGATCAGACAACTACCTGATATACAGGGGGTACGGTTGGGAAAATAAGTCTTTAGTCTGTCAATGTTCGCTGACGACATACTACTGACCTTGAATAACCCCACTGCCTCAATCCCAGCCCTTCTTCAACTCCTGAACGTCTATGGCACTGTCTCGTATTATTAGCTCAATCAAGTCAAAACACAAGCCCTACCATTCGGCATGCTGACACAAACAGTACAATACCTCACACAGCAGTACTCTCTCTTGATTGGAGGAAAAGTCGCATCACATACCGAAGGGTCAAACTAGATCCTTCGCTACAGGGCACCTTCAAACTGAACTACCAGACTTTACCACAAATGTGTGCCTCTGCTATTGGAAAATGGAAAAAAGTCAAGTTGTCTTGGCCAAAATGGTTGTACTGACAAAATTACTGTACACGTTCCGCATGTTACCCATGAATCTCCCAGCCTCCCACAGCAAACGTAACCAATCGGTCATCAACTCATTTGTGTGGGACTCCCACAGATCCTGAGTATTGCTCACCCTAATGCAAACACACTCCTCTAAAGGTGGAGTAGGGCTCCCTAACGTAACTGTATATCATAAGGCCTCTTTGTTAGAAACGGCAATTAGGATGCACACTCCAGTGGGTTGACATGAAAAACTCCCGGGTTTCGGGTACCTCACTAATGGATATCATGTGGACACCCAAACACCTTAGGCGTAAGAATACACCACTAAACCCAATCTCAAGACTTTCCATACTCCAATGGGACCTTTTCCAGGCCAGAACAGGCGATAGCAATAAATTCCAGCTAAAAGCTCCAATCACAGCCCTATCAGAGATGTCCCTGTGGTTTACGTTTCACTCATGGCTTCAAAAAGGTATACAATTTATAGGCGACATCTGCACCCAAGGTCGCATTACCCCCTTTCCAGAATTACAAAGCAAATACAACTTACTTCACTTTTTTTTTCATTACCTTCAGCTAAAAAGTATAACTTTGTCTCTTGTCCTAAAGGACACTGACCCGAGCCTGGGGGCATCTGATGAGTCAAACACTATCCTCCAAAGATGCTAGTTCACACCTAAGAAACCCAAAGCCCTCTCAGACTCTTATCGAGCCCTGATGACAAGGAAACCAGATACAGAATTCCCATTTGCTAAACAATGGTCAAGGGAGCTTGGCATAGAGCTGACGTCCGAGGAGTGGGTCTCAACGCTCAATGCTTTGAAAGGGGTCATGAGGTGCTGTTCGCATATAGAGACACACAGGAAGTTAATCTGTCGGTGGTACCTCACACCCAACAGCTTCACCAAATGTTTCCTCACACCTCTGACCCATGTTGGAGATGCGGGGATAGCGTAGGCACCATGACACATATCTGGTAGTCGTGCCCAAACATAGCCAAGCTATGGGGAATGGTCTCTCAGATATTAGTGCACATAGGCGCATAAGGGATATAATTTCTAATTAGTGGGGTAATAGCTGCTTTATCCAATGAGACATCTGACTGCTGTTTTGGGGTCAAGACGGAATTTTTTTCCAAGTTTGTTGCAAAATTGGAAGCGCTTCAGACTAGGGTTTTTTTTTTTTTTTGCCTTCTTTTGGATCAACAGCAAAAACATATGTGAGAGAAAGGTTGAAATTGATGGACGCAAGTCTCTTTTCAGCCATGTAACAATGTAATTTAAACGTTGATGTGAACACGTGCCTACTGTTGCAATTCCCAAACCATTTATCTAAAATTACCAAGCAGACGGGCCCTCTCATTATCATGGCAGCAAGGCACCTTATTGATTATTGGAAACAACAAATTTGCTCTTTCCAATCACAACTTGTTCTTGGGTAGAACATTGGCTTAAGAATAGAGTATAACGAGCTTTCATTAATGGGAAATTTTCAGGCTGGACAAAAGTGGTAAGTGGTGTCCCTTAGGGTTCTGTTTTGAGATTGCTTCTATTTAACATATTAATAGATGATCTTGAAATGGGCATTGAAAGCCAAGTATCAGTGTTTGCAGATGACACAAAACTTTGTAAAGTAAAAAATGTGAGCAGGTTATTGCTTTGCTGCAGAAGGATTTGGATAGCTTGGGGGACTGGGCATTAAAATAGCAGATGAAATTTGATGTAAAGAAATGCAAAGTTATGCACTTTGAGGGTCAAGAATGCACAAACAACTTACACCCTAAATGGTAGTGAATTAGGGGTAGCCACACACGGGAAGGATTTGGGAATTGTTATAGACAACAAATTAGGCAGCAATTTGCAATGTCAATCTGCAGTTGCTAAGGCCAGTAAGGTTTTGTCGTGTATAAATAGGGGCATAAATTCTCAGGTTGAAAATATAATTTTGCCTCTCTATAAATCGCTGGTAAGACCACACCTTGAATATCCTGTGCAATTTTGGGCACCTGTTCTAAAGAAGGATATCATGACACTAGAAAAAGTGCAGAGACGAACTACAAAATTGAATGGAGCATTTTAGTTACGAAGAAAGGGTAAAAAAGGTAAATCTCTTTAGTTTGGAAAAACGGCGCCTGAGAGGGGATATGATAACATTATGCAAATATATTCAGGGCCAGTACAAACCATTATCTGGAAATATATTCATAAACAGGGCTATACATAGGACACAAGGTTACGCATTTAGGCTGGAAGAAAGGCAAAGAAAAGTTATCTTTTACAGTAAGAGCAATAAGGATATGGAATTCTCTGCCTGAAGAGGTGGTTTTATCATAGTCCTTACAGATGTTTAAACTGCAATTGGATAAATACTTGCAAAAACATAACATACAGGGGTATAATTTCTAATTAGTGGGGTAAAATAGCTGCTTGATCCAAGAAGATGTCTGACTGCTATTTTGGGATTTTTTCTTTCCTAGTTTGTTTCAAAATTGGAAGCTCTTTTTTTGCCTTCTTTTGGATCAACAGCAAAATCATATGTGAAGAAGGCTGAACTTGATAGACACAATTTTTTTTTCCAGCTATGTAACTATGTAACTCTTACAAAAGATCCACCTGTTTCACACGTATGAAATCATGGCAGCAGAATCCGCCACACGCCAGGACTCCTTGCAGAATGCATGGCGACCATGGGTAGATTACTATGCTAAAGTAGGCCGCCAATAAACCACTCCACGGACGAGTCAGGGTGTATAGATGACCCATAGACCCCTCCCCAAAACCAAAATCGTTCCATAAAACAACAATGAAAGCTTGAGGCTGGGGCCCATAGATCAACTACCAGGAATACCACCGTTGACTCCCCACCACCTTTATCCCTAGTTATCCCTCCTTTTCTTTCCTTCCCGTAAGGCAACTTACTCCCCCAAAGCGCAGAAAGTCTCACGACAGTATACAGCCAAAACACACCACCAACCTAGGGGTGACCAGTATACAGACCTAATCAAGACCACTTCACCCCCAGGTGAACAGAGAGCCTTTAGTTAATATCCAAAGATTATAAAATAATGGTAATTATACGTATAATTCTTGCCTCTATGTACATATCACCTGGCATGTTTGGAGCAAGTTGATATACGAACTTTACGAATTGTAATAATCGATTGCATTACATACCCCTCTCACCCCGCACTCTTCTTTATGTATCCCCTCTCTGTGTTATATGAAACAATAAATTACTAATTAAAAAAAAAAAAAAAAAGTTGAAAGTATAAGACCTTCCAGTGGATGTGGTAAGCCAGCTACACAATGCTTGAGATGTGCATAGTGCTATCTAAAATGTATGTAAGTGAACTAAATGGCCCAAGCTGTCATCTTGTGTAAACTGTATATTTATCCTAAACATTTTATTTCTCAAGTACATAAATGCCCTCTAACACAGCTATTGTGTATGTGTGCATTCAGATGTACCATTCCACTCATTTAATCCATTTTGTTCATTTTAAAAAGCATGCAGTCAGAATGGAGGAGATGGGAGCCTGCCCAGTAATTCGTTTATGATGATGATTTCATTAGTAACCTGACTGGCTCATGAGAACTAGAGCTAACTTGCATATATGTATATTCCATTTGCATAATGATGTCAAAGACCAGTGGCTTGAAAATTGTTATTACAATTATTAAAAACTTATTTCATTGTGGAGTTAGAGAGAGAGGCTCTCTAACTGTCCCATTCGTTTTATTTACAATAATCCGTTTAAAGTCATGAAGTAACTGTTTATTAAATTTGTCTTTAACCACCATTTAGCCTTTTAGAATTGCATCAGGATTGTCAAACCTTGAAATGAATTATTTAGCAGCAAGTCAGATCTTTAAATTTCCAGAGTTAAGCTGATCAGTTCTACGTGTGCTCCCTGGTGAAGTTGATCATTATTGCTACAGTTTTACAACACTTATCTATTAAGCACCAACATATTTTTTGTAGAGATGTAAAATCGGTTCACAATTCGTACTAGTGAGTTCAATGACATGAGCTTGACTTTTTAAATGATATACACGAGCTAAAAGACGACCCTACAATCTGTAGGATTTGTTTGACATTTGCAGACACTCTTTTTACTTCATAACTAGGTAATACTTTGCTGTAATCCATACAAAATCCTATACACATTGTTACTTACTATTCTCTAGTCTGGTCTAAGCCAAACATAGATTTTGGAGTTATGGTTGACTAAAGAGGCACCAAAAACCACTATTGCTCATTAAGCTATAGACACTGTTCTCCATTTTTTTGTTAAAGGAGCACTGTAGGGTCAGGAACACAAACATGTATTCCTGACCCTTTAGTGTTAAAACCACAATCTAGCCCCCTTGGCCCCCTTTGCCTCCCTAAAGATAGTAACATCTTACTTGTATTCAAGTCTGAAGCTGCTGCATCTGCCTATGAACTTCCTCTGACATCATCAGAAGTGGTGGCCTGATCCAATCACAATGCTTCCCCATAGGATTGGCTGACACTGACAAGGAGGCAGATCGGGGCAGAACCAGCACAATTCAAACACAGCCCCGGCCAATCTGCATCTCCTCATAGCTATGAATTGAATCAATGAATCTCTATAAGAAAAGTTCAGTGTCTGCATGCACATAGGGGGAAGGCGGGGGGGTGGAGATACTGAATGTTTGGATGCATTTTAGGCAGCCATGACCTAGGAAGGATCTCTAACAGCCATCTGAGGAGTGGCCAGTGAAGTTATACTTTGGCTGTAATGTAAACACTGCATTTTCTCTGAAAAGACAGTGTTTACAGCAAAAATCCTGAAGGTAATGTTTCTACTCACCAGAACAAATTCAATAAGCTGCATTTGTTCTGGTGACTATAGTGTCCTTTTAATCCATTTTGGAGTTGTTTGACAAAAATTGTGACTCTCCCATACACCCATAGTGTGGTTGTTCTGCAGATGATCATGCCAAAGTTGCACTTCCACAAAGGAACACTCACAAAGTTCATATTATATTTTTTTTTATTTTGCATTTTTCACACACAAACAAATATGAATGCAAAATTTGGCTTGTGTTTGTGACAAAGTGGCTACTAAAAAAGACTGAACGTAACCCATATTGAATACCCTGGGTTGTCTACTTTTGCAAATGGTATGCCATGATGGGAATAATTCTCATTGCTGTTCTGCCATGTGGTCTTAAAGTTAACATAGGTGTAACGGCACCCCCAGGCATAAAAGGGTTAAACCGCCCTTTAGTAGATCTTCCCTTCCAGAGACACAGGCATAGCTACTGCAGAACTCCAATCCGCCGAACAGGAAACCATATGAATGCTGTAAACAGCCGAATAGGAAAAACCATACGAATAGGTTTACACTCCTAGCAGTCGAACTGGAACAGCATACAATAAATCCCCCCAAGAACGAGACAAAGCTCCGTGTTGAGGGTCAAGCAGTGAACAGACAGAGCTGTGGGTTTATTGTTCTTATGTACACATTCTTACACATTAGTACCACCCACAGGGTTTTGGAACACAACCAATAAACACATACAATACACTCAGACACTCCCACACAAAATCCTCCCCTCTGCCTGTGATTCAATTACCTTACACAATGGGTAATGTAATTATAACAAGCAGAGAAATACATTTTTTCCACATTATTCATAACTTGAAAAGTATGCATCACATTCACATATAACTTTTCATAGTTACATAACATATAGTTTTCAGAATCAGCATACTCCAAATACAAACATACGTCAAAATCATACAAATTGGTCCAGTGGTTCAAAAGATAGATCGCACTCCTTTGTGACCAAAGGAAGCATGTTTTTTCTTCCCAAAACCAGTTCCACAGAGTCTTCTATCCTGGAGATAATTGGGAAGTAATCCAATTATTTCCAAAGACAGAGGCAAAACTCCATTGAACACATGGCAGCAAAAGACAATAAAACAGATAAAAACATATAACTGTGCAGCCATTGCACAAAACAGGTACATTCAACATATCCCCAGATAGCTCAGATCTGAGCGCACATTATTACTGAATGGCGCTCAGATCACACACATACAGTTCAATTGCCATTGAGCCAAAGTCTTTCCCATAGTCTTTCATTATACGAATGGGCTCCATGGCATAGCTATCTGGAGTATCACCGCTCAAACAGGGCAAGCACCAAATGACCCGGATTTCATGTCTTTGCAGGGGAAAATCAAGCCTTTTAACATGGGGCCATAATCCAAAGGCAACAGGCGAGCAACCAGGCTTCTCCAATGCAATGTGGCGAGATTGGTCTCGTCACAATAGGTCCTGCAAAATTAATCTCGCAAACTGACATGGGCAAGCCTGATATTGACCCTGTAACTTTCCAAAACACCATAAAACCTGCTCAGGGGAATATTGTTTTACTCGTGAGACATCACTGGATACAAATACGTGTATTTTATTGCAGTACATTTTAACAGTGTTATGGCATTTACAAAATGTCATGCAGAACTAAAAAAAGAGAGTCATAAATATATTTCTGAAAATTAGAGTGAGGGGGGAGAGGGAGGAAAAAAAACAAGCAGTGCAAAAGATGATACAATTTATTTGGGATGCACCGAAATTTCGGCTGAAAATGGGCCTATCCCATTTCGTCCGGAAACGCCTCAAATCTGCCGAAAATCCAGCATAGTGACTTGTCACGAGGACCCGACATTGGGAGGGGGCCCGACGGCCTGCCCTATGTGCCACCAGGTGCGAGGGAGAGAGCCAGTACAGTCTGCAGCTCTTCCGGGTGTGAGCTGCAGACTGTGCTGCAACATTTAAACCACCACACCCCTAAAACCCTATCAATTCCCTCACCCGGTAGCTCCCAAGCCGCCTCCTGTAACCGCTGCAAATCATCACTGCCGCTGTCCGAGTCCTGTGCTCTGATCCTGGGCGCTGTCATCTTGCTGCCAGGCCACGAGTCTGTGACAGGCCCGCGTACCACCACTGCGCTACTGTGTATCTTGAAGTGAGGAGTGAGCATTGGGAAAGCCTGTGGCAACATACAGTCAAAACGCGAGCGTTTCAGCCCGGCAGCCGGACAGCTCATAAATTAACTATTTTTATTCTGCCCGTACCTGTCAATCTGCCCAGACTGCTGATAAAGTGCTTTGTCCTAGCACCCAGTCCACTCCTGCATTTCTAAATCTGCTGAGTGCTGACATTTCAAAATTACCAGATCCTTGGGAGTTGGGACCTATTTTTTGCTGGGCAGTTATTCAAAAAGCAGGAATGTCTGAGCAAATTAAGAACTGTTGGCACCTATGTTTGCCACTTCCTGGGGGTTTATTATTAATCAGTATTCCCCTTCAATCCCCCATCAGCTGGCCAAACAGTGTGCTTCTCACCGTATGTACTGATGTATTACCATCAGTGACATATGGTATCTGCCCTTTTGTAGTTGTACACAGATTAACGGGCATTAAATAAATTTAATAGAAAATCATCATCATTTAATGCAATCTAAAGTGAATTGGAATCTCAATAGCACAAATAAATAATTAGATAAAGGGAAAGAACTATTTTAAAAGCATTTGGGGAAAAAAGTCATTTTCGGTTTTGGTTTTCGGCCAAGGGCACCCTGAATTTTCAGTTTCGACCCAGAATTTTCATTTCGGTGCATCCTTACACAATATATATATATATATATATATATCCTGATGAAAGTTCTCTGTGCAGGACTGAAACGTTGATCACCTTTTAAATATTTATCAATACATTTTGGACTTTTAAAATCCGTGAGTGCAGCTACCTATTTGGAAGAATGGATAATACAGCCTTGGCTTGCTAGCACCCGGTTACAAAGGGACACTAAAGCGTGAGTGCAAGAGCATTTTTGTATTATATATATACGCAAACACCTTAACTGCAATGATAAAATGCTACCAATTATTTTACAGCACATTAACCACTACATTGAGTGTTCTAGTGCTTAATGAGCTTAGAGTGCCCATTTAAGAAAATGCATATGTGGGGCCGATCACTGCTTCTTTAGCTGCCTTTAGTGTTTCTTTAACTCATGACATCAGGAGAAATTATTTAGCCAGTGGCGGAACTACTGCCGGTGCAACTGCACCGGGGCCCAGAGCAGTAGGACGGCTGAGCACAGGGCGGGAGTTCCACCACTGACCTATGCTGCCACAGGCCTGATGGGTCCTCTGGATGGGGCTGCTATACACACCGTCTGTTTGTGTGTATTTAAGCCAGTTTGTGTGTGTGTTTATGAGTCAGTATGAGTTTTGGGGGGGAGTCAGTCTGTGGGTGTGTGGTGTATGGGTCCCATCGAGTGTCCCATGCACTTAGGGCCGCCCGATACGCATGTGTCTTCAGGGGCCCAAAAACATTCTTGTACCAGTGCCCTCTCTACGTTCGTTCTACCACTGTGTTTAGCTATATTTATTAGAATATGATTTGCATTTCTCTTCTAAAGAGTAAATAACTAGTTGCTTCTCTGATATCTAAAACTAGAAATAACTCATCTGTCCCTATAGTGGATTATCATTTGCAGATGTTAAACATGAAAGAAAAGTCAGAACAAGAATTTAATTATAAAGGCTCTGCGTTGCCATGAAAATCTCATTATGGTAGTAGTTTAGACAAAGAATATGGAGACACCTAGAGACAAATGCAGATAATGACATGTAAAATGTGTAGTGGGAAAATGCATGAGATCACCATACACGATGATGAATTCAAAGTGGCATGTTTAGCATATGTAATACCCAGGGATAGCTTCAAACAAGACATAAGGTTGATTCACATGCAAGTGAGCACAAATTCCATAAGTGAAAATTTCTGCTGAAAATCCAGTTAAATAAGATTCTGTGGGGGGTTATAATTTTATCACCAGAGATATATTTTCAGATAGTAAAAAAAAGTTTTAAGAGAGGATCAACGAGAAGGCAAAAAAGTCAATGTATTTTTGTGTTTGTGAATTCAGTCTATATTGTAAGATTTTGTATTTTTACCTAACAAAGAGACAGAAGTGCATGTGTTCTTATTTATTCAGAGTTAAACAATTAAAACAATCAAGCGTTCCTGGTAATAAGCAGTTTCCTTAGTAGTATTAGTCCAAATGTAATGCTTCATATTTTAACAAGTTTAACTAAAAAAAGAATAAAAATCCAAACTGGTTCCCGTGCCCTGGCCTCAGGACCCATGAACCTCTTTTGAACTCTCCAACTTCATTTGTAGTGCTTACCCTGCTCCCCAACTGGATCACCAACCCCGCCACCTTCACTGTCGCAAGTAGAGGAATTGAAGGAAGTAAAATAATTAATGTGATTCTATCAAAGCAGTTCTGCTCACCCACTTCTTTCTAACCATATCAGCATGACACACAGGCTTCCCTCCCTAGCTGTCCCCCCCACTCACATCCCATTCCTGTAAACACCCTCTGGAATGCGGAGTGTGTATTAGATGCTGTGTGTATAGTGAATGCAGAGTGTGTGTTTGTGTAAGGATGTAGTGTGTGTGTATAGTGAATGCAGATTGTGGGGTTTTGTAAGGATGTAGTCTGTGTAAATGTTGTGTAAAATATGGGCTGCATCCTGCTGGGGGGAAAAAGAGCATTTTTTATTTTATATATATATATTTTTAAACATTTATTTGAGTACACTTTATTTTATTCCCCCCTTCCTGCTTTTACCTGAGGCCGGGGAAGGGGGAAATTGCATTCACTGGTGGTCCGGTGGCATGCTGGAGGGGGCCAGCCGCTGTATACTGCAGAGGGGCCTGGCATACTCTGTCTTAACTTTCCAACTGATCCTCTGTCTCGAACTCTCGTGACAGAGGAACAGTTGGAAAGTTAAAACAGTGTGCCAGGCTCCTCTGCAGTGTACAGGGAGCCGGTGGGCCGAGTCACATGCAGGAGGTGTATGGTTAAGGCTTAAAATTAAGTTGTTATGATCCCTGGTGCTTTCTCACCTTTAGGAATTAGACTGTTCTCAAACAGTTTAACCCCGTATTCCACCCCTCTGTCCTTCTATTTGCTGAAAATCTAGACATTGGAACGGTGGCGGATCCAGAGCCTGATCTCGTGAGGAGCACTTTTAGATTATTTAAAGAAATAATCCAGGCACAATAACCACTACAGCTCAGTGTAGTAGTTATGGTGCCAGTAGTGCCAGGATCCCATCCCAGAGTAAGTAGTCAAACCGTTTAAGAACAGTTTGACAACTTACCTGGGGTCTGCTGGGATATAGGGTATAGGAGCAGTGATATGTGTGAGAGGTGAAGTGTGTGTGAAAGTTGCAGTGTGTGTGAGCGAGCAGTGAAGTGCGTGAGGGCGGCAGTGTGTCAGGGTTGCAGTGTGTGTGAGAGTTTAGTGTGTGAGGCTTGCAGTGTATGTGTGTTTGGGGCAGTGTGTGTATGGGGGCACTGTATGTGTGTTTGGGGCAATGTGTGTATGGGGGGGTCGTGTGTGTGTGGGGCAGTGTGTGGATGGGGAGGTCGTGTGTGGGGCAATGTGCGTATGGGGGGCAGCAGTGTGTGGGGCAATGTTTGTAGTGTATGTGTGTGGGGGGCAATATGTCTATGGGTGTGCAGTGTGTGTGTGTGAGGCAGCCTGTATGGGTGGCAGTGTTTGTGGGGCAGTGTGTGTATGGGGCGTGTGTGTGGGGCAATGTGTGTGTATGGGGGTCGTGTGTGTGTTTGTGGGGCTGTGTATGTGTCAGTGGGGCAATGTGTGTATTGGGGGGAAGCAGTGTGTGGGGCAATGTGTGTAGTGTATTTGTGTGGGGGGCAGTGTTTGTGGGGCAGTGTTTGTATGGGGGGGGGAAAGAGGGTAGGAAGGCTTTATAATCCATTTTTTTTTTTACTAAAAAAATTATACATTTATGTCCCCCCCTTCTTACCTTTATTGAGGATGAGGGTGGACATATCTCGATCCCTGGTGGACAATGCCAGCCCTGGGGGGCGGGCAATTCTCACCTTTAGGAATTAAATTGTGTGAGACTTGCAGTGTGTGTATGGGGGGCACTGGATGTGTGTGTGTGGGGCAGTGTGTGTATGGGGGCACTGTATGTGTGTGTGGGGCAGTGTGTGTATGGGAGCACTGAATGGAGGGGTCATGTGTGTATGGGGGCAATGTGTGTGTAGTGTATGTGTGTGGGGCAATGTGTCTATGGGTGTACAGTGTGTGTGTGGGGGCACTGTATGTATGGGGGGGTGTGTATGGGGGCAATGTGTGTAGTGTATGTGTGTGGGGGCAATGTGTCTATGGGTGTGCAGTGTGTGTATGGGGGCACTGTGTGTATGGGGCGTGTGTATGTGGGGGAACTGTATATATGGGGGTTGTGTGTGGGGCACTGTATGTATGGGGGGGTCGTGTGTGTGTGGGGCACTGTATGTATGGGGGGGTCGTGTGTGTGTGGGGCAATGTGTGTATAGGGGGGTCGTGTGTGTGTGTGAGGCAGTGTGTATGGGTGGCAGTGTTTGTGGGGCAGGGTATGTGTCAGTGGGGCAGTGTGTGGGGCAATGTGTGTAGTGTATTTGTGTGGGGGGGTCAATGTGTCTATGGGTGTGCAGTGTTTGTGGGGCAGTGTGTGTATGGGGGGGTGGAAGGAGGGTATGAAGGCTTTATAATAATTTTTTTATTTAATAAAAAATTATACATTTATGTCCCCCCCTCTCTTCTTACCTTTATTGAGGATGAGGGTGGACATATCTCGATCGGGCTAGAGTTCACTCTCGTGAGATCCAGAGCATTGCCGTGGTAACCGCGGCAACGCTCTGTACTTGCGAGAGAAGGACCCGATGGAGCAGCAGACTCTCTGCCGGCTGCCGCAAAGTGCCTGCGGACTGGGGAGGGAGATCACTGATCTCCCTCCTTGGTCCATAGGCACATTGCAGGGCTGACACTTGGACAATGCCAGCCCTGCATTAGCCAGCAGGGGAAAATCTCGGTGGGGGGCAATTGCCCCGTTGCCCCCCTTGCATCCGCCACTGCATTGGAAAGGCTCTTGCAGCATTGAGTAGCAATGCCAGTGATTGGCTGAGAGCAGTTAACTGAATCCTATTTCATAAAACTGATTTAAAAAGAAATGTGCCTTTTTCAAGCTCGTTGTATGATTGGGGAGTCACTGATTGGCTGACAGTGTCAGCTAACTGCTCTCAGTCCATCAGCAACAACGCTGTCCGATGGTGCAAGAGCCTTCCGGGGTTCTATCAAAATACCCTTCCTCGTGAAAATCCCCTACCCTCGTCACTTCCGGTGAGGGGAATAAGCTGGCTCCTGTGCTGCACATGCGTGCTAGCACTCCTGCTACTCCTCCACAACAAGGTCCTGGAAGGTAAGTAAAACTAGTTTTACACTTTCATTATAGTTAGTGCATTCACTAAGCTTAGGAACACTGTACATTTAGGGTTAAGTGAGGATTCAAATTAGGGTTAGGTAAGTGCTTCTAACCTCTCTCACACTCTATTCTTACCCTAACCCTTGGGGTAAGGGTTAAATAAAGTGTGAGAAATCACTAGTTAGTGATATTCCCCTAATGTGAAATATCACTAAATATGAACAAGTCCCTAATCCTAACCCTAATTTGAAACTTAACATTAATCCTAAATGTCCCATGTCCTAAGCTTAGTGAATGCACTAACTATAATGAAAGTGTAAAGCTAGTTTTACTTATCTTCCAGGACCTTGCTGTGGAGGAGTAGCAGGAGTGCTAGCATGCATGTGCAGCACAGGAGCCAGCTGATTCCCCTCACCGGAAGTGACGAGGGTAGGGGACTTTCACGGGTAGGGGAATTTGAAAGAACACCGGTTTCCAGACTCTGAACAAACGGAATGAGGGGGGCAGAAAGATCTGGCCCTGGAATACTGACTTCTCCAACGGTTTAACTCCTTAAAGTGAGCCAGCACTAGAGACCTACTGGTACCATAGCAACTTCATTTCAAATAAGTTGTTATGGTACCCAAACTGGTCATTTAATGTCTAGATGGCAGATAATTTTACAGTTGGACTGCAGGGGCATAAAAGAAACTAAAGATGTTTTGGTGCTTAGAGTGAGCTTGCTGTCATATCTTGCATGCCTAGCTCCCCATCCTGCACATGTGTAAGTTTAGTAATGTGTGGCAATGAGCAGACATGAGTGGCTACAGTTAAAAGGGACTGCCAGATGTTTTAGCTAATCAGTATTATGGAGCTCCTGGCTGATAGGGCATATTTTATCTAACGGTCATTTATGCAAGAATATTGGCAATTATACAAATAGGGTATATGTAATTAGACGCACTGATGCTAAGAACAAAAGAATCTTGCCCATGGGCTTCTACCTCCTACATGTTACTATGCAGGAAGCCCCTGTCCGCTTATGATCTAGATGGAAAATGTGCACCAAGTGTCTGTATGGGGCTGCAGCAGCTGCTCCCATACACCTTTTTAAAAATGATCCTGGAATGGAGACAAACATCTGGGAGGCATTTGGCATTTCTATTTCACAATGGTGACCGGGCGCTTGAGATTTGTCTAACCCTGCCTTAGGTCATCCACTCCCATGTGCATTTTGTTTTTTTATTTCTGCCTTTTTTGTAATAGATATGCAAAATGGACCTCTGTAAAGATGAGCTGCAAGAATTTGTGCCCTGGTTTGGTGATAGAGTTTTTTTTTTGATGTTCAGATTAAGTCAGATCAGGCAGCACATAGAGCCAAGGGTCTAGAGGTGTGAAGGTAACCGTTTGTCAGATTTTGACTGACAACATTTTTAACCTGAGCATACATAATAACAGAAATATTGATATTTTCGTAATTGATTTCACCTGTTTACATGTACATTTTTTTTTTGTGGTGCATAGGATAGCATACAAGCACGTATACATTTCACAAAAAACAGGTACATGATAGAACTTAAGTATAGACATATCAAGAATTCTTGTATATACTGCACTTTTTTTTTATGTATATATATATATATATGTAGACGATATGTCAAAGGCACATTTCTATTAGATTGATCAAAAAGATAATGTGATATACTAGAGAGTAGAAATGTAGAGAATACAAAGAGCAAATACCACTGGTTAGGTAATTGGGCTATAGCAGATGATCAGTAAGAGCTCTATAACGGATTGCAATGGCGAGAACATATCAAACTTCAGTACTTAATTTTCCTACTTTTTGTTTTAAATTGCATTTCTTTCTTTCTCCACACCCCACAGTATTACTGCTTTGTTGATGACTATTGCACCCTCCATCCTTAAAGAACCACTATAGTGCCCTGAGGGTGCCCCCACCCTCAGGATCCCCCTCCCGCCCGTCTCTGGAAGGGGAAAAGGGGTAAAAACATACCTTTTTCCAGCGCTGGGCGGGGAGCTCTCCTCCTCCGATCCTCCTCTTCTCCTCCCCGTCGGCTGAATGCGCACGCGCGGCAAAAGCTGCGCGCGCATTCAGCCGGTCACATAGGAAAGCATTATCAATGCTTTCCTATGGACGCTTGCGTGCTCTCACTGTGATTTTCACAGTGAGAATCACGCAAGCGCCTCTAGCAGCTGTCAATGAGACAGCCGCTAGAGGCTTTGGGGGAAGGCTTAACCCATTCATAAACATAGCAGTTTCTGAAACTGCTATGTTTATAAAAGAATGTGTTAAGCCTAGCTGGACCTGGCACCCAGACCACTTCAATAAGCTGAAGTGGTCTGGGTGCCTAGAGTGGTCCTTTAACTCTTGTTTAGTTAAATGTTTGTTTTGCTAGTGTTAGTTATTGCACTCTAAGCCTCATTAATTTATGATGTTCCCTATTTATGACTTTTACCTATCTTATCTCTGCCATTCCCTCATATGCTTAAATTTAAATTCCCTTTCATCTGCTGTTTCCTTGATTTTGTTTTTAACACCCCAATGATTCTCCACCCACAATCTGCTTTATCTAACCCCAGATTATCTCCTTTTAGCCTGGGCCCCTTACAATATTGAAACAGCTACACCCAGGACTCACAGCACACATACCTGCAGGACTTGCCATAAGCAGAAGTAGCATTTCTGGATGATCGCTTCCCACCCACTCTCCCCATGGTCATCACTACATTTATAGATAGCTCAAATTACCTAGCTTTCCTGTTAAACCAATTATGTCAACCAAACCCACCACACCTAAAATAGCTAAACTCACACAATACCTCTTTAACCCTTAACCCTCCTAACCACAACTCTTAAAAACACAGCACCTATTCTCCTAATAATGTTCTCACTTCTATTTTTCACTTTCTCTCTCACTTCCCTCACTATCAATATCTCTCTATCATTCTACTTACCTGTTCCTGCTGACACCATCTTCATTGCCCCCTCTCTACTCCCCTCATCTCTGTATTCATCACACACACTTTACTCATATTTATCCAGCCTTTCTCCACACAACCCTCCTAAATACAAGCTCTCGTCCCCAACATTTAAATCTTACTCCCACCTTCTCTTCCTTTCCATCCTACTACTCCTAGCAGCTGGTGATATCTCTCCAAACCCTGGTACCTCCACTACTCAGCCACCTGGTACAAACACCAGAAACCACAACAACCTAATACCCATTCCATGTAATTCTCACTATAATTCCTCTTTTAAAGCTGCACTCTTGAATGCACGCTCTGTGTGCAGCATCTTTAAATCTACTTCCATCCATGACCTATTTATATCACACTCCCTAAACCTACTTGCACTAACGGAAACATGGCTCTCTCCCTCTGATACTGCTACCCCTGCCTCACTGTCCTTTGGTGGTTTTCACTTTACCCATAATCCAAGACAAGCAGATATTAAAGGTAGCGGTGTAGGTTTTCTCTTCTCACCCCACTGCTCCTTGAAAACCCTGTCCACCCCCCCCTTCCCTCTCTTTCTATTCATTTGAAATTCATTAAATTCGCCTTTTCAAACCCTTCTCTGCTAACATTGCCGTTATCTGTCGTCCCCCTGGCTCCCCTCTCCTCTTCCTTGACCACTTTGCTGCTTGGCTACCTTACTTCCTCTCTTCTAACATTCCATCCCTAATTCTTGGAGACTTCAATATTCCTATTAACCCACCTTTGACTCCAGCAGCCTCTAAACTACTTTCAATTACTTCCTCCCTCGGACTATTGCAGTGGGCTAACTCTCCCACCAATGAAGCTGGCAATACCCTCAACCTTATTTTCTCTTATTCAAGTACAGTATCTAATATCTGCAACACTCCATTTCCTCTCTCTGATCACCACCTCTTATCGTTTGCTCTCAATTACCGTATTTTTCGCTCCATAAGACGCACTTTTTTTCCCCTCAAAAGTGAGGGGAAATGTCTGTGCGTCTTATGGAGCGAATGTAAAGCTTTACTTACCTGTCTTGGAGCGTGGGCCGGCTTCACAGCGCGCTCCGCGGTCCAGGAACTTCTATTTCAGGTTCCGGTTTCCGGCGGGACTGAAAGGAAGTGCACACTCAGTGTGCACACTTCCTTTCAGTCCCGCCGGAAACCGGAACCTGAAATAGAAGTTCCTGGACCGCGGAGCGCGCTGTGAAGCCGGCCCACGCTCCAAGACAGGTAAGTAATTATGGGACAATGGGAGGGGAGACACTATGGGAGAAGGGGAGAGGGACACACTATGGGAGAAGGGGAGGGGACACACTATGGGAGACACTATGGGACAAGGGGAGGGGGAGACACTATGGGACAAGGGGAGGGGGACACTATGGGACACACTATGGGACAAGGGGAGGGGGAGACACTATGGGACAAGGGAGGGGGACACACTATGGGAGAAGCGAGGGGGACACACTATGGGAGAAGGGGGGGAACACTATGGGACAAGGGGGGGGACTATGGGACAGGGAGGGACACTATGGGAAGGGGAGGGAGACACTATGGGACAAGGGGAGGGAGACACTATGGGACAAGGGAGGGGGCACACTATGGGAGGGGGAGGGCACACTATGGGAAGGGAGGGGGAGAAGGGGAGACACTATGGGAGAAGGGGAGGGTGAGACATTATGGCAGAAGGGGAGGGGGAGACACTATGGGACAATGGCGGGGGGGACACTATGGGAGGGAAAGTGCACTATGGGACAATGGGAGGGGGGGACACTATGGGATCAGAACACTAATGGACAAGGGGAGGAGGGGTTAAAGAACACTATGGGACAGGGTAGGAGGGGTTAAAGAACACTATGGGACAGGGGAGGAGGGGTTAACAATCACTATGGGACAGAGGAAAGGGGGGTTAAAGATTATTATGGGACAGGGGAGAAAAAAAAATATTCTGAACAAACTGTCCCATAGTAAGAAACACTATGGAACAGTTTGTTCGGAATATTTTTTTTTTCTGGGTTTCCTCCTCTAAAAACTAGGTGCGTCTTATGGTGAGGTGCGTCTTATGGAACGAAAAATACGGTACCCCCTCACCCAACAACCTCAGCGTAACCCCCCTCAACTAAGGAGGAACCTTAACTCTATTGACCTCCAGCAGCTGTCAGCTGACATTGATTCACAACTGCTATCCATCCCATCCCTCTCCTGTCCCTCACTGGCCATCTCCACATATAACACTACCCTTACCTCCGCCTTGAACGCTGCAGCCCCGCTCCAAACATACACCTTGAGGAAGACACGACCCCAAACTTGGCATACTAAATCAACACGCTATCTGCAGAGTTGCTCCCGTTGTGCTGAATTCTCCTGGAGGAAGTCTCGCACCCAGGCAGACTTTCTCCATTATAGATTCATGTTGCGTTCATACAGCGCAGCCCTTGCCCTCGCTAAACAGTCATACTTTTCCTCTCTCATAAGTTCATGCTCCCGCAATCCCAGACGTCTCTTTGACACCTTTAACTCACTTCCATGCTCTGCTGCGGCCACCCCACAAACGAACCTTACAGCTGATAGCTTTGCATGCTACTTTACCAACAAGATTGAACAGCTAAGGAAACAATTCTCCCCTCCTTGCTGTTCTCTTTCTCAACCACACATAAATCATGCCTTCCCTACCCTTCAGACTTTCTCCCCAGCTACTGAACAAGAGGTGGCTGCGCTTCTCCATTCCTCTCGCCCCACCACTTGCCCGCTCAATCCTGTCCCATCCCACCTCATCAGATCTCTCTCCCCTTGTCTTGTGCCTACCCTAACACACATCTGTTACAAACTGCTATTTGTAACTGGCCCTTTAAATGGCAAATTGCCCTGCTTCCCTGGGTTGTGGAGAAGCCTATTTGCCAGCCTCCTTCCACATGACTATGGCCCCTGGGAGATTGTGAGAACTTATGCACTTTTATTGAGTGTGTATGGCCCTTTAAGACAGCCAGTGGACATATTGGGGCTTATGGACTCTTTATGGGACTGGTGCTGGCCCTTTAACTACCTTTTTGGGACATCAGGAAGATTGGGACACTGCCCCTTTAAGACCGTGTCCCCAGACTTGTTTGGGACACTGCCCCTTTAAGACGGTGTCCCCTGTGTCCCCAGACCTGGTTAATACCCTTTGTGTCTGGCCATTTCCCACTTGGTTCAGTAAATGGGGCTTACTGAACCAAGTACCACACAGGCAGACCACCCAGAAGTGGAAGAGTGCAGGCAATTTACCTACCAGAAGCTGTGGTTAACCGCAGCTTAATTGACAATGCTGGGTGGCCTTTGTTCGTTTGCCGAACACGTGGCGGCGGCCATCTTTGTTAATGCGAACGAGTTCAGCGGTATGTGTAGCCAAATTCATGGAACTAAAATCGGCTACACATTTCCGCGAACACCGCTGAGCTCTACCTTCTCCCATACTGATTTTAGAGCTGCAGAGACTAAGTCCCATTCGGCGATGGGACTTAGTCGTTTTTTCAGGCTGAAATAGACCGCACAGCCCAAATCTATGGAACTGTTTTGGGCAGGAAAATGTGCTTGTGGTCGGTCATAAAGGGACCTCCAGGTAACTTTTTAACCCCTGGATGGATTTGGCTGATTTTTGGTTATGTTTATGTTTAAAGTGTGCTGATTCCAAATATGTAATTTATGAAGATTGGATGTGTAGTTTAAAAGTTATAGTACATGTATAAAAACTGTATTTTTACTGCTTTTGTTTAATTATGTTAAGCATTGTGTGCCATAATTAGGTCACAGGCAGAGGGGAGGATTTTTGTGTGTAATTGCTGGGAGTGTTTCTGTAATGTACGTTTATGATTGGTTATTCTGTAAACCCCTGTGGGTGGTCCTATCTCAGGGAAACCTGCATTAAAGAAGGCCCTTTGGTGCCATGTAAACAGATCTTCTTGACCCTCAATACGTAGCCTTGTCTCGTTATTGGAGGGAACTGCCATATCACACTGGGGATTGCTATGCTCTACATATTCTCCTGAGCTTTTAATCACTTAGCTCTTTTAAGAGTTTGTTCCTGTTACGCTCTCCTGGAGGAGAGGTCTTCCCCACACGGTCCTGGAGGACAGAAGCTGATCCAGGGTGGGAGGAAGACGGCGAGACTCTAGTTAAGCTACGGCGGTTGTGGAGTCTGCGGTGGTTGTGGTGTCTGCTGCAGTGTTTGGAGTCCTCAGGAAGTGCTAGGAGCATCCATCAACGGAGGGTACTCGGTCGGAGTACAGGGAGCTCCGTTACAACATCTTTAACTGCTCTCTCTCTTCTGGCACTGTTCCTGCTGACCTTAAACATGCTTCTGTAGTACCTATCCTGAAAAAAACATCTCTTGACCCATCCTTCCCCTCTAACTATCGTCCAATATCCCTGCTCCCTTTCTCATCAAAGCTTTTGGAAAGACTTGTCTTTACCCGTGTGTCTCGCTACCTCAAATCCAACTCTCTCCTCTTCAGTCTGGCTTCCGTCCTCTCCACTCTACTGAGATTGCTCTCATCAAAGTCACTAATGACCTAATCGCAGCTAAATCCAAAGGTCACTACTCCATATTAATTCTCCTTGACCTCTCTGCTGCCTTTGACACCATTGATCATGCTCTCCTCCTTCAAACTCTTCAGTCGCTCGGTCTCTGTGACTCTGTCCTTTCTTGGTTTTCCTCCTATCTCTCCCAACGCTCATTCAGTGTCTCCCTTCCCAAGCATACCTCCTCCCCTCGTCCTGTCTCGGATGTCCTCACGCTTTCTGAAACTCAATCTCTCTAAAACTGAACTCCTTGTCTTTACTCCTCCTAATACTGATCCTCCTCTCGAGCTCTCCCTTCAAGTCAGTGATATCCACATCAGTCCATCCCTGCAAGCACGCTGTCTGGGCGTCATACTTGACTCTGGCCTCACCTTTGAGCTTCACATCCAGTTTGTTGCCAAATCCTGTAGGTTCCAACTCAAAAACATAGCCTGCATCTGCCCCTTTCTTACGCAAGATGCGACCAAAGAGCTTGTCCATGCTCTAGTAATTTCCCACATGGATTACTGTAACCCTCTCCTGATTGGTCTCCCCAAAAGCCGTATTACCCCGCTACAGTCTGTAATGAATGCTGCAGCTAGACTGATTTTCCTCTCTAGTCGGTCCTCTCACACATCACCCCTCTGCCAGTTCTTACATTGGCTCCCTGTATCCTATAGGAGTCAATTCAAAGTGCTAACCCATACATTTAAAGCACTGAACAATTCTAGCCCCTCTTATATCTCCTCAATGATCCATAGGTATGCCCCTCCTCGTTCCCTCTGCTCTGCCCGTGACCACCTCCTGACCACTGCTCGCACCCGTACGGCCAACTCGCGCTTGCAGGACCTCTCGCGGGTGGCTCCTTTCCTATGGAATAGCCTGCCTACCGCCATCAGACTCTCCCCTAGTCTTCAATCATTTAAAAGAGCCTTAAAACCCATCTTTTCAGGAAAGCTTATGGCCTCCCAGAGTAACCTCTACCTTACATACCTGTCTCTTGCTCTCTCCTATAGGGCAGCACTCTACCCCCTCCTCCAGCTCTTCTTCACTCCCGCCCTCTTTGATATTTCCTGTCCTAACGTGTCTTATACCCCACCTCCTATAGACTGTAAGCTCGTTTGAGCAGGGTCCTCTTCAACCTATCGTTCCTGTAAGTTTTCTTGTAATTGTCCTATTTATAGTTAAATCCCCCCTCTCATAATATTGTAAAGCGCTACGGAATCTGTTGGCGCTATATAAATGGCAATAATAATAATAATACAGCTAAGTCACAGGTCTATGGTTCCCTCAACCAATGCCTTGGTATTCTAAGGGATCTCTTGGGATCTAAGGAGATCCCTCCACCAGACCCCAAACCGCCGGGCAGTCGAGCATAGTGTTTCCCAGGTTGTTGACTGGGGATCGTTGCTGTGGTCATTCGATCTTGCGACTGAATTCGAAAGCTTCCAATCAGGTAGGCTATGCTGATGCCGAAGGTCGCCTCTCAGTAGGCGAGGTGAGTTGTGGCCGACACCAAGGACAAGAGGATGGGACAGGACCATCCGCTGCAAGGGTTACTCACGCATTCTATTCTTTAAGGTCCCTTTGGGAACATGTGGGAGATGTGCATGAGCACGAAGTTGCTTAGTAGGATGGCTTGGTAGGACCGCTTCTCGGCTTGCAGAAGTGGAGGTAAGTGTCCGATCACGGAGCTTGGCCCAGAATTTCTTACAGATGTGATCAAAGGCTAGGAGTAGCTGGTCCATGTTTGCATACAACTGTGGTAAGGTGTCTTTTGCTTTAGATCCCAGAAGAGCGGCCATTTTGGTTATTAGGCCTGATATTCCCAAATTGCTGGACACCTGGATATTTTATCGGGTGACTGTTGCAATGCAAGAGATGGGGGCCGGAATATCCCACACCAGCCCAACAGGAGAGGGGGGAGGGGGAGTCCGGACAGGGCTCAGGACAGGGCTCAGCAGTCGCAAGCTCCAAGTCAAAGCTGAGGATTGGCCTCCCCGCCCTCTTCATAAACAGTAGGCCGCAGGAATGTCTAACACAGCTGTGCCTACTGGTAGAATGTACCTCCGGTATGAGTAAAGTGAGCACCGAAGTACAATTTGAGGCTTTTAAACGTAGATTTTCTGGAGGAGCTACAGCCATCCTGGTGGACTGTCAGGCATCACCCCTACATGTTCTTTATCTTACCTGCTTTTACCCAGTAACTTGAGAATCTTTGTCCCCAAGACCACAATTCTACTTCTGATTTTTCACAAGTTTTCCCTTTTTTGAATCATTGGATTTTTTTTTATTTTTTTTTTAACCTTTGACTTCCCTGAGGGAGATAGAATCTGCATTAATTGACATGTGCTTGATGATTTTGAATTGCCAGTCACGTATGAGATATGCACATATTTTTATGACATGCTAATTTTTCTACAATAACGTATGCACTTTCCATGATTTGCCTGGTGGATAATTATGAGATCCTTATGGGTGTGGACTTTTTGGTTATATATAAAAGCAGCTTGCAAAAGTTTCAGATGCCTTGTCTAAAGCCTTTGCAAGCCCTTCCCTTCTCTAACTGCCCAGTCACAGACTTCCAAAGCAGCTAAATGAGAAGTCTTTGCAAGGCAGGTGCTCTGGACAATTGCTGCCTATTGAATTTAGCTAAACTGAGCTAACCAAACTAGGAAGTAACAGGATGGCTGTCTGATTGGCAGCCAGAATGGTCCGTAACAAGGTAATTTATAAAAGTGCAAATTTGTATTAAAAACTATACTTTTTATAAAATGGAAAATGAGGACACATTATTCACACATAAGGGATACTCTCTTAACAATTCTAGTTTAGCCATTGGACATGAAATAATTATTTTATGTCATAATCATTATATAATCTTTACTTTGTTGTATTTTATCATTGTAATACAGTATGTCATATCTGTTCTAAATATTCAGGGTTTTTTTATTTCTTGTAATATATTTTGAAATTCTAATTCAGTTTTCTTTTTTCATAAACCACAAAAAAATGATGTTGTTTTGGATAACTGTATTCTGTCTTTCGAGCAAGTATACTTGCTTTGCATGTATATTATGATCAAGGCATGTATGATTGACAGAACGTAATTTTATTTGCAACATAACCATTTTTGACAGTTTTAGTTGGTTACAGTTAGCAGGTTGCCTTTTTTAACACCGTATTTATATCTGACTTTGAAAATGTATAACTCTTTAGTACTTATATGAGGTTTTTTGGAAAGATCCTAACCCAGGGGTTAATGGGATGAGTCTGTAGGTATGGTTTTAGTTTGTAATATATATTGGGGAACGTTGTGTGCTTGTGTATCTGTCTTAGAACGAATGTTTCAATGATTTTTGCTTTTCAGTAAAACAGGCGTATATAGTGATGTTTGTTGGACTTACATATGTAATAATTAATGATGATCCTTTTAGCAGCTTTCTCACCGGGTACATGTGGTGTTAGATTGTGGCAACATATTAAAGTATCGTTATAGAGTTTAAAATGCCTAGCTTATATTTTGGTAGTTTGGAACCTCCCTTATTGGATCAAAGATGCATTACAAGATAAAAAGGTTCAATTGTCTTGCTTATTTGTTCAGTGGATTGTACAGAACAAAATAGGAACAAAATTTTATGCAATACCATTTTTTTGTTTTTGCCTAGAACAGTAGTAAGTATTGATGCTTGATACAGGGCATTTAATGTTGCCGTGTTAAGAAAGCCAGTGTTGTTAAATATAATAAAACAGCTGTGTCTTGCAATACTCCATAAACAGAAGCACACGTCTTCCTTTTGAGTGGGCACATTGGCTATTGTGTTGTGCATTAGGATGGCATTAAATGTGCAGCACCCATTAAGGCTTTTATTCCCTTTTTCAATTCCTTTGAGGTTTGTAGGACGGAGTGGTTGTGTGTGTGCCAGAAATAGTCCACAGCCAACATTGTCCTGTAAAAAGTGGCTGAATATTAACCCAACTGTTTTTGTGAACAACATGTATGCATGCTCTTCTTAGTGTCTTAATAATTATATCCAATAATTACAGCTGAACCCGTTCTTTAGAAGTTATTAGTGTTTTATCCAGTTTCATCCAGGCATTGCTGACATCAATGGATTTACATCGATGTATCCCACTCTATCATGTAGGCAATACAATATGCTTTTATGTTGACGGCTCTGGGTTTAACAAACTTTAATTGCTGAAATACATTAGCCGACGACAATCACCTGTATAGTTATTACTTACAAACATAGATCTGCTTTTGCTTTTTAATCCTTCATTTGTTTGGTTGTAAGACCTTTTAGCTTAATTAATAAGGGTGCCCTCACAATGTTTTTTAATTGTTTCCCTTACCCTTGCATGCTTAGCATTTCCTGAATATCAGAAGCGCAACCCTTGTGTGCTGAGTCCTGCTTCCCTTTGCCAGTTGGTGTGTTACCTATTTATTTTGTGAATGTGCTTTTATTCAACAGAGAATAATAACATTCAAATGTAGTTCGTTGATGCTTTGATTGGAACTCATGGGGTGAGCAGGAAACGGGAGGGGGGGGAGACAGAAGCGTCCGTCGTGCCAGGTAATGAGCAGATGCTGCTAATGCAAGGACCAGTGAGGTGATGCCAAGACCCCATCTGTTGCCAGGCTTGGTGCCGCTTGGCTCATTTCCACCTTGGGGTGGGGGGGTGTGGGGGGACTAAATCAGCCTGTAGCTTTCATACATCGCACCTAATTCCGTGCTTCACAGATTCAATGTGAGAGGGAGCGTTGTCCTTTCAAACTTTTCTGTTAAACTGTCCATATGTTGATGTGGAACTAGAACATAACCAAAGGCTCACAACATAGTTGTTTTTTTTGTAAATTTCAGAGTTCTGCTTGTCTTGCTTTGTAATACAGCTTGGTATAACATTGTTTTGGAACAACTAATGAAGTTAGGTTCTTTGTTTGAGCTAAAAGTGATCCATAAAAAACAGGCATAATGAACTGTGCTAGTGCTCAGATTAGCAATATTTCTAAACTCCAGCAATGAAATTAGTTTAAATGTGTCTACATACAGATGCAATGTTACCTGGTAGTTCTTTTAAATGCAGCAGCATAATCCTTGTTACATTTTTTTAGCACAATATTTCCATGACATAAAAACACTCACATGCCAACAACTTTTTATTTTTTTGTTTTAAATTTTCATACCACAAATTGTACTTTGGATGCAAGATGGGGAGAACTACCCGGAGATAGTGATTTTTGTGGAGTGGAATAACTTTTCATTATATTGTCTTGTGCTTTAATCAATATTTGTTAGAGAACTTTTGAAATATAAATTATACTTTATATTCTAGCATCTGCAATCTTTTTGGAATTTATCTTTTTATTGCACATAAATAGATTTTATTTTTGCAGAAAAATATTTTAAAATAGGCAAAACTTTATTGGCACATTAAATAGGCACAACTTAATTGTGAAGAAGTTTCTATATTTCAGTAGATAGAATTGATAAGGGACTTTATAATCCTCTGTTCTAGTTAATTCCCCCCCCCCCCAAATAACTGGATTCCATAATTATCCATCATACGCCTTTCACCCTTGTTAAAGTTCAGTGAACAAAAAAATATAATAATAATCTTTATGGACTGGGTAAAGATGCCAGCTGTGTCTCCCCAAGGAGGGCAATAATGAAACAGTAAGCTGTGCAAATGGTACCTAATGAGTTTAAGCTGATTTATGCTTGCTTTCAAAAAGTGCTGTTTGATGTCTACAAAGTGCTGCCGCTGTGAAGTAATGCGGGCCATCCACGCCTCCCCTGTCCTCCTAATGGGTCCTGGGTGGAAGATTTATACCCATCGGCCTGGGAGCGACAAATGTAATGGAGGACATTTGCTTTTATTATTAGCGATGCATATTTAAATTAATCTGCTATTTGCCTAAACAATTAGCTGCCTCGTATAGAGCACGCACAGCCAAAGATGCAATTAGTCCTCCGTCTAAAGATGAGACCCTAGAATAAAGTGTCCCTAAGGAGCTTTGACGCTTTCAGTAGAACTTTGTCCCGGATAACTTCTTTGCAAAATGGTAATTGCGTTAATTACTTAAAAGGTAAATAATTGTCTAACTGGTTTCAGAAAAGATCAAGGTCCTATTTAAACCTCTCCATTAATTAGACTGACATGTTATGTCTCCTTCTCAGTTTTAATGCTTTCAGGTTTTCTATCTAAACTATCTGTCTATCTATCTCTCTATCTGTACATCCACTTTATTTTAAAGCTGCAGTTCCACATAGTTTGTCATAATACATTTTGCCCAAGTGCAAGAGATTGGAAAAATGAGTTTGTATCATTATACAGCTCTGTAGAGTTTCATGGCCTGTTAGTGCATTTAAGTAGTTTAGGCTTGTTTTTACATTATTGATAAATTGTGTCTGCAAACTTTTTACATCACAACCCTCATTACTATCAAATAAAGAATGATTTGAATATTGTTTTGTTTTTGTCTTCTCTTAGGCACTGTTGATGTTTGGAGCCTTCTGATTGGTCGGGAACCTATCCACCATTATCAACACAACCAAAAAATCCAGGCTTTAGCCCTCTGCCCAGAAACGGCTGCCATAGCAACAGCATCCAGTTTCCAAATCAAAGTGGAATGTCCTGATGAGCGAGGGTATTGGAGAAGCACCTGCAACTTTCAGACCCAGAAGCTGGTGAGCTTGCATTATTGCTAATGTGCCAAAAGGGATTTATGCCAAAAAAGTAATTTAGGTACCACAAAATATGTTTGATTATATAACAGAATAATTAAAATTCAGAGGGAAAAATACCAAATGGTGTTTACAATTAATAATAATAATAATAATAATAATAATAAAGAAACATTTTGCTGTTTATCATCAAAATGAATACATTGTGATTTTTTTATTGTTTTATAGATGGCTAGTGTGTATATATGTGTGTGTGTGTATATATATATATATATATATATATATATATATGTGTGTGTGTGTATTAAGGCCGTTTGGCTTGTAATTGTGGGAGGGGCTTATTATACACTTACCTATTTAAGGAACACCCCTTACCTGGCTCCATACTGTTCGAGGTCAGCATTTTGAATGACCCTCCTACCACTCCACATTCTCATATATTTTTATTTTCCTTTCTTTTTCTTTTCCTTTCTTTTCTCACTCCTTGGTGGGCCCTCTTTATTTACAGGCCTACCATATCGTCGGTCCCGGCACACCACAACCGACTTGCTATTTTATACTATCATACTGGAACTTTACTCCTTATACGGCCCCTAACACAAATGTGCCCCTAACACAAATAAATTCCGAGCGCAAATATATATAATGAAATGTAGAAGGAGAAGCAAAGTTGGTTGAGGTATGCCGAAACCAACGTATGAGTAGGCCTGTAAAAAAGAGGGCCCACAAAGGTGAGTGTTGCTCACCAGGAATGTGGATACAGACTACGAAGAACTGAGAGGTAGCTGCCAACCACGTCAGCCTGTGAATCAGCCTCATGATTGTTAGGGAGGAGGACCGACCTTTGTTAATGATGTCGCAGGCTGCGGAGTTGTCGGAGAAGCATCTAACTGCCTTGCTGGTCCAAAGGTGACCCCACGTGTGGGCGGCCGCTACGATGGGGTAGATCTCAAATAAAGTAGATGTTTCTCTAAAGGCCAGCAAGGCATCGGTCTCAGGGGGCCAGTCGTCCCTAAAACAGTGGTTGCCGTAGATGGCTGCAAACCCTGTGTGTGCCGCTGCGTCTGTGTGAATCGAAGGTGAGTGCTCTGAAAGTGGGGGAATAAACAAAGAGATCCCATTCCAATCGGCCAGAAAACGACTCCACATGTGTAAATCCACCCTAGCCGGATCGTCCAACACGATTGGGCATGAGTCTGGCACATCGTGGAGCAAGTTGAGAAGCCTGGAGACAAAAGATCTACTCTGCGGAATGATGCGCATAGCAAAGTTGAGGGACCCCAATAAGGACTGCAGGCTCCTCCTAGTGCACGCAACACTCCGCAGGAACAGGACAATCTCGTTCTTAATGTGGGACAGCTTGTCTGGTGGTAAACTGGCTTGGAAGGTAGTGGTGTCGAGAACTATGCCCAAGAAAACTAGCTTGGTGGAGGAACCAAGTGTTTTGCTGGGTGACAAGGGGACCCCTAGTGTCGTGAAAAAAGCTGTGGTGGAGTGTATGCAGTGAGGGGATTGTGAACCAGGTTCTATCAATAGAAAATCGTCTAGGTAGTGGATGACAGAGGGGCACCTGAGTATATTTAGGAGCAGCCAGCAGAGGGTTTCTGCGAAGATATCGAATAACTTGGGGCTGCTCCTAGAGCCAAAAGTGAGCCGAGTGGCGAAAAAATACCTGTTTCTCCATTTAACACCGTGTAAGTGCCATAGTGAGGGGTGAATAGGTAGTAGTTTGAAGGCGTTTGTTATATCTGCTTTGCTCAACCAAGCCCCACTACCCGCTAATAAGATGGCCTCCATGGCATCATCAATTTTAGCTTATTGCAGTGAGAACTCCGTAGCGGGAATGATGGAGTTGATACTAGGAGTGGAGGAAGAGTGAGGTGTGGAGAGATCAATAATTAAAAGTTTTTTGTTGGAGTATTTGTGAATGGCTATACCGATGGGATTGGTACACCAAGATGAGAAAGGTGAAGACAGTAACGGGCCAATCAAAAAGCCGGCAGTGATTTCTGTAGACAGAATGTGGTCCACCGTGAGTGGGTCAGTGGAAGCGGATAAAAGGTTAGGGCATTCAAGTGTACCTGTGGGGATGGCGATAAGGCCCGTGTGAAACCCCTGTGAAAAACCCGTCACCAAATAATCTACCAGGTGCCTAGCTGGATGTGACTGGAGATAGTATTTCAGGATGTCAATGTTAACTTCGGTCAGGCATTTCTTAGGTGAGAGAAGAGCTGGGCAAGTGGACTTGGTGTGGGTTCTGAAGCACATGGAGCAGATGTGCAGTACCCCGCATGTTGTGAGATTACATACCCTGGCGTTAAAGTCACTGCACACCCGAACCTTGCCCAGAAATGTAATGGGACTGTCCGGTGTGTCACTCCGACCGGCACCCTGACTAGTGTGTGGGGTGGGGGGGGGTGAGCCGTGGAATTGACTGACGTGCTAGTGAGCATAGTTTGGAAGGTCAGCAGTAGGGACATGGAGTTAACGTCATTGCCCTTGGAAATGCCCTTTCTGATGAAGTCAGGGACAGGGTGAGGCAGGGAAACATATGAAGTGGGTATGGCTGAGACCGTCAGGGGAAGGTTTGCCGAGCCCACAAGGCACCTGGCGTGGCTATAGCGGATTCCAGTTTCGTTAGTTTGTGATTGATCGTTTGGAGGTTGGTGAGTATAGCAGCAAGGGTGTCTCGTGTGGAATACAAAGTGTGAGCTGGCAGGAATTGTGAACTACTGTCTGGCCTGGGAACGTTGGCCTGAGTGGTCATGAGCCTATATAGTTCTGCCTTTCTGGCCGTGGCAGGAAAGGGGAAACCCCTGCTTCTTTTTAGAATGGTCCAGTATCTCAGGGACTTGTGGAAAAAAGGGGTGAGAGATTACTCCGGAGACCCAGGCCTGATTGGCACGCTGGCTATGTTGCCCGATGGTAGATTGGTGATCGGCTTTTGTGACATCTGAAAGAGAATAATGATTTGAATAAGTAGGGTGAAGGTGAGACCTCAGGAGAACTGGCCTGCTAGCTAGTGCCGAGGCGAAAAATTTACCTAGACCAAGTGACAGGGAATTTGTTCATAATTAAATGTAACGGAGGGCTGGGAATTGGTGCCCCACAGTCTTTGTTTTATACGAGTAGACGCAAACTATACACTTTTAAGAAATAGGAAACAGTCATATTACAGTTTACATACTGGGATACACACATAGCTTATAGAGAATACCTGTTTAAACCTCCCGCGTTCGGCTACCGAACATGTGAGAGGGATTTAACATATAAATCAACTGCAGTAAGTTAGGGTAAACGAAAAGGCTGCCTGAAAAAGCCGTTCGTATGTGTGTTCGGCTGTAAGAACGTGTGAAACAACCGATCGTAGGGTAAGTATGAGCGGTCGGTACATAGTAATTTAGACAAACAAGAATTAAAGGTGTGTGTGAACTCTGCGTTCAGCTGTTAGACGTACGAACGCAGAAGTACACGAACGGTGTAAGGCACGAAACGGATAAGCAATAAAGGGAGCCTATCCCCGCATTTTTAGGCCCGAACGTGGGAAATAGCCGAACGCCATTTCCCATGTTTGTGCTTACGTGTAAGCGCCGGTCTCGTGACTGGAAGCCGGAACGCCGGAAAAACGAGTAACGAAGGCGGTTTAGAAGTCCGTGAAGGAGCCCCGAGGCCGGTGACAGGAGCTGGACTGGATACTCGAGGCAGGATTTTGGCGGCAACCTCGACCGGAAGTGCAGGTACCTAAGGACACAAACGGCTTGCAAGTCAAAGGTAAGTAGGGGGGTAGGGTTTATATAGGATCATTACTCCTCCCACAAATTCAGGCATATGGCTTTCCAACATATTTGCAGAACAGAAATATATAAACATGTTTGAGGTGCCAAAACGACATTACACCAGCTGATCATCAGACATACCGGCTAGGACAATGAAGCAGTCTTGCACAATTTTTATGTACATACGGTATAAGGTGGAGTATATACACACAATAATTCTTCCAATAATAGATGCAATACAATTATCCTTGTAGGAATTGATTCTAAAATATAATATAAATAGAGAGAAATAGTGCAATATAGCCAGTTTACAGTTTAGTAGTAGTAACACAGAGCCAATATAAAGGCTCAAGGATATGGCTCTGTGGGTACTAAAGGGACCCACTTCCTTCTTGCTACTGCCTGTAGTCTCCAAAGATGGATGTCCTCCCAGGATATGATAAAATTAAAGTGCTTTATTAGAAAGTGCACAACAATAATGTAAAATATATTAAAATGAATAGAAAACCTTACAGTCTAGAAGGTTAGTCCTTGTATAAGGTGCAAAACGCGTTTCGCCTCTTTAGAGGCTTCCTCAGTTGCTGTCTTGCGTTGTCAGATGATTCTCTTTAAATGTCCTCCCCTTTGGCGGTCTTTTTCAGCGTTTTTCGCCGTCCGTGGCTATGTCCCGCTTCTGGTTTCGGCCTATGCGTTCCATCCGTGGATATAAGATATTGAAAATCATCAAGAGGATTAATATACCACAGGGAGCATATGAAACATATCTACTATACAAAAGGCTGTGATGTATACTGTTTTTTCAGCCATTTTTTATCTGGTCTTCACATATATTATTTCTTATTTTGATTGCTTTTATTCATATTATTTATCATATTTTTATTTGGTCTTAATATATATTATTTATTATTTATTTATTTATTTTATCTGGTTTTAATTATTACTTTTAGTGATGCTATTAGTTCTTCATTTATATAAGAGACAGAATACCTTTTATATTTACCAAGATGACTATTTCACTATATGGAGCACAAGAAATACATTGATAACTTGACAGACTGGAATATGTATCACCTCCCCTTGGGGAGAGACTATATTTTGGAAAACCGGAGCCCAGGAGCCACATGCAAACGTCCAGAAGTATGACACGTGACGCTCGCGCTTCACGGATGGAACGCATAGGCCAAAACCGGAAGCGGAAGTGGGACATATCCACGGACGGCAAAAAAGACCGCCAAAGGGGAGGACATTTAAAGAGAATCATCTGACAACACAAGACAGCAACTGAGGAAGCCTCTAAAGAGGCGAAACGCGTTTTGCACCTTATACAAGGACTAACCTTCTAGACCAGTGATGGCGAACCTATGGCACCCTCTGTGGGCACGCGGCCATAGGTCGCCGGAGGGAGGGAGGGTGCGCTCCGCCGGCGCATCCATAAGGCGGCACAAGTGGCCGCCTTAGGGCGCACCGGCCCGGCGGGCACAAAGCCGGAGTGACCGGCAGAAGGTGAGCGCACAGCACTCCCTCCTGCCAGGCACTCTGTGTAGCGTGGCCGAGCGCACCGCGGTACAAGAACTTATGCTTCCTCACAGAGAGAGCACTTCCTGTCCGCCGGGTACAGGAAACTGAGCTCCGCGGTGCGCTCGGCCACGCTACAAGATAGGAGATCAAGAAGGGGGGGAATGAAACTGAGGGAGAGATATTGGGGGGGGACTGAGTGGGGAGAGATGGGGGAACTCTGAGAGATAGAGGGAGAGAACTGAGAGGAGAGAGATGAGGGAACTGAGTAGGAGAGATGAGATGAGTAGGAGAGCCTGAGTAGGAGAGATTGGGGGAGACTGAGTGGGAGAGACTGAGTGGGAGAGAGATGAGGGAGGACTGAGTGGGAGAGAGATGGGGAACTGTTTTGGGAGAGAGATGGGGAACTGTTTGGGAGATATGAGGAACTGAAGGAGATGGGGGAAACTGAGGGAGAGATGGGGGGAACTGAGGGAGAGTTATAGGGAAACTGAGGGAGAGATATAGGGGAAACTGAGGGAGGTATGGGGGGAGAAAACTGAGTGTGGGACAGGGGGAGAAGGGGGACGACATACACACAGCACCCCTGCCCTACACATATCACCCCACACAAAGACACCCACACATCACCCTACCCACACATCACCCCACCCCCCCCCCACACACACACACAAACACATCACCCCACACACACAAACACATACACTGTACCCCTCAATGCAGTGTGTGTACATGCAGCAGTCTGTCTGTGTGTGTACACTCAGCAGTCTGTGTGTGTGTGTGTGTACACTCAGCAGTATGTGTGTGTGTGTACACTCAGCAGTCTGTGTGTGTGTGTACACTCAGCAGTCTGTGTGCGTGTGTACACTCAGCAGTCTGTGTGTGTGTGTACACTCAGCAGTCTGTGTGTGTGTGTACACTCAGCAGTCTGTGTGTGTGTGTGTACACTCAGCAGTCTGTGTGTGTGTATTTAGCAGACTGTGTATTCAATAGTCTGTGTGTGTATTCAGCAGTCTGCTAAATACAGACAGACTGCTAAGTACACAGACAGACTGCTAAATACACACACAGAGATGTTAATTAGTTCGGACAACTGTATGAGTTGTTTTTTCTAAACTTAAACCTCAATATTCAGGTTTAATTGCCGTTTTGGCACTTTGAGGGGAAAAAAATTGGCATGTATTACGGTTTGGGCACTCGGGCTCAAAAAGGTTCGCCATCACTGTTCTAGACTGTAAGGTTTTCTATTCATTTTCATATATTTTACATTATTGTTGTGCACTTTCTAATAAAGCACTTTAATTTTATCATATCCTGGGAGGACATCCTATCTTTGGAGACTACAGGCAGTAGCAAGAATGAAGTGGGTCCTTTTAGTACCCACAGAGCCATATCCTTGAGCCTTTATATTGGCTCCATGTTTGTGAGTGCTTTACCTTCCACATATATTGCACTACTAAACTGTAAACTGGCTATATTGCACTATTTCTCTCTATTTATGTTTATATTTTAGAATCAATTCCTACAAGGATAATTGTATTGCATCCATTATTGGAAGAATTATTGTGTGTATATACTCCACCTTATACCGTATGTAAATTTCTATGTTTATGTGGGGATAAAGGGAAAACCCACACAAGGTGTTGTGAGTATTTATCATTTCATTTGGTGTCACTCATTGGGATATTGTCATATAGCGATTTCTATTGCACAATTTTTATATTATGTAAAGTTAAAGTGAACATAATACATGTAATGAGGCACAAACTCATAACTATGGTAACCTGCCTCAGCCAGTGAGATTAGTATTATAGGGCATCAATAACCCTGCTCTAAATACACGATTGGTACCATCTATAGGAGTGTGGGAGAACACTATCTGAAACTATGGCTGTGTTGGAAGCCCTTGGAGACACAGAATCTGTGGGTAAACGGTAAAATAAACAGGGCTTAAGCCTGCAAGTAACCTCATCCTACGATGGAATTCATAGGGTATACTATGGCCACAGGTCTTGAAGTAAATGGCCGATATTAATAGGGCTTCCAGCTGGGAAATTTATCCCTAACCAAGGTGGCAGCGGGGGTGGGGGGTGGAGGACTGTGAGAAGGCCCTAGTTGCAAACTGTGGTACAACACTTAATAAACGTATAGGCCCCACACGCGAAATTTAGAGGTTCATGCCCCTAATTACGGCCCAGACACCAGTAGGCCACCTTGAAGTGGATCAAAAGTAATGCATAGCATATGGTAAGTAAAAAAGCAAAAAAATACGCAACATTGAAACAGTAATAGTTACATAGTTACATAGTTACATAGCTGAAAAGAGACTTGCGTCCATCAAGTTCAGCCTTCCTCAGAAATGTTGTTGCTGTTGATCCAAAAGAAGGCAAAAAACCTGGTCTGAAGCACTTCCAATTTTGCCCCAAACTAGGAAAAAAATTCCTTCTTGACCCCAAAATAGCAGTCAGATGTCTCATTGGATCAAGCAGCTATTACCCCACTAATTAGAAATTATATCCCTGTATGTTATGTTTTTGTAAGTATTTATCCAATTTCAGTTTAAACATCTGTATGGACTCTGACAAAACCACCTCTTCAGGCAGAGAATTCCATATCCTTATTGTTCTTACTGTAAAAAAACCTTTTCTTTGCCTTAGATGAAATCTCCTTTCTTCCAGCCTAAATGTGTGACCTCGTGTCCTATGTATAACCCTGTTTATGAATAGATTTCCAGATAAAGGTTTGTACTGGCCCCGAATATATTTGTATAAAGTTATCATATCCCCTCTCAGGCGCCGTTTTTCCAAACTAAAAATAAATGCATCTAGTGCCTAGTTTGAAGCAACAGCAAATTAGGTCACTGAGTCCCGGCTTCCAGAGGGTCAAAAGGGACCAATTTTGAAACATCCCAGGTATGGCGAGACTGAGGTCTTGAAGCCTCTTTTGGTGCCACTGCCAGGCCAAATGCATCCAGGAACGTAGCAGCTTTGTCAGGTGATGCGGCTCTCTAGGTCTTTTCCTTTGCATAGGCCATTCGAGCCCAAGGAGCTGTCCACCGTTATGGGATACTTGTCGCATAGACTGTCATCATTGTAAACTGGAGCGGGTGTAGTCTTTTTTTTATTTTTATTCTTTATTTTTGGCATGACAGTGGGGTACAATAATGAAGAAACACATGCATTACACGGTGTAGTTATTGATCAGCTTTGGTTGGAAACCGATCCGTAATCCTTTTTACATCTGATTATACCATCGTTACAGTTCGTGTGATTGTGTTCATTTTGTAAGAATGTGCTAGTTGGTGTCATTTTTCATACATTTTCATACATACATTTTGTGAGAAATTGTAAGAGTTATACAATAAAAAGGAAAAAGAAAGGAAAACATGCAATAACTGTGTATTATAATTACCGCAAATGTCAAGCTTTGGTTTCAGCCCATAGTAAGCTATGTTATTAGGTGTGAGACCGTTCTCGTTGCAGGGGGACCTGTTTGATATCGACCTTAGCCCTGTGTGGTTAGGTACTGATATTCTTGGTCCCGTTTCCAGCAACGGTGTTGTAAATAAGGTAGGGGTAGGGAAGGGGGGGAGGGGAGGATGAGGTGAGAGCCCTCGTGGCGGAATCCGGAGCATTGCGGTAGGAGGCTCTGTTGGTGTCTTGTTAAGTGTTAGCACCGTGGGAAGTCCCTGGAGTGGGACTCTCCCAGCTCTCCCAGTTCCCTGTTATCCAAGGTTCCCAGACCTTTTCATATAGTTTCATGGTGTCTCTCACTAGTGCTGTAAGGTGGTCCATGACCTGGATAGCTTTGATTTTGTGTAGTACGGTGTTTATCTGTGGGGTTGTTGTTTGAAGCCATGTCTGCACCATGGTGAGTCTGGCCGCGAGCGTGAGTTTATGTAGGAGTTTCTGTTCCCTCTTGGGCCAGTCTTCTAGTGTTCTGGAGAACAGAAAAACCCATGTGTTTACTGTTACTTGCCTGTGAAAAACCCTATTTAGGAGGTTGCCCACTTCCCTCCAGAAGGTCTGCGCTCTCGGGCAGTCCCACCACATATGATTGTACGTCCCTTTGTTTCCGCAGCCTCTCCAACACAAGTCGTTTGGGGTTTTACGCATACGGTATAATTTTACTGGGGTAGTATACCAGCGCAGCATGGTCTTGTAGGCCTGCTCTTGGTGTGTGACGCACGCTGAAATAGCTTTGTTTGCTTCCCATATTTCTCTCCATTCTGTGCCCTCTAGGGTCTCTTTGACATCTGTTTCCCATTGTACGGTGCAGTTTAAGTCGCCCCAATCCGTGTTGTTTGTGCATAAATGTGCGTATAGGTATGAGATGAGTCCCTTTGGGGGGTTTTCATCGAGACACATTCGTTCAAAGCCTGTTGGCGCAGTTTGTGCTGCCGTTTTGGCTAGATTGTGTTGTGCGAAGTCTCGGATTTGAATATAGCGAAAGAAGTCGGGGGGCCTTAGCCTGGTCCTTTCCTGTAACTTATCAAATGTCACTATTTGGTTCCCTTCATATAGGTGGATCGCTCGCTGTAGGCCCGCTACCTCAATGTTTCTGAAGTCTCGGGCCCTCGTTCCCGGTGGGAACGCTCTGTTCCTCAACAGGGGCATCAGAGGAGAGGGTGAGGTGGTTAGTTTGTATTTTTGGCCTACTGCGTCCCAGACCCTAAGGGAGTTTAGGATCGCAGGGCAATCGGTGCGTAGGATAGCCCTGTGTTCCCTGGGAAGCCACATGTAGAATTGGGGCAGGTTAGCTCCCGTGATGCCTGATTCCAAGTCCGCCCATCTGCGGTCGCCCGGTGTCGAGTGCCACATAGCTATTTGAGCCAGTTGGGCCGCTAAATAGTAGTTATAGAGATGGGGTAGGCCTAGCTGACCCCCCTCTTTGGATCTATACAGTATGTTGCGTGCTACTCTGTGGCGCTTGCGTTGCCAAATAAAATCCCCTATGGACCTCTGCAAGGGGGCTAGTTCAATTTTAGTAATGGGTATGGGGAGTGCTTGAAAAAGGAAGAGGAGTCTCGGGAGGATGCTCATTTTTATCATATGGACCCTTCCTATCCAGGATATTGGCTTTTCAGTCCATCTGTCGAGGTCTGCACTAAGGGTCTTAAGGAGCGGTGTGTAATTTGCCGCGTACAGCTTTGTGGGGTCAGCGGTTAGTTGTATCCCCAAGTATTTTATGGAAGTGTGCGCTATAGGTATGTGGTGTTGGGTTCTTATGTATGTTGCGTCGTGCATTGTCATTGCTATTGGGAGCGCAGCAGATTTTCACAGGTTGACCTTGTATCCCGATATGGCTCCGTATTCTGCTAATTCTTTATCTAAGACTATCATTGAAGTCCCTGGGTTTGTGAGTGTGAGAAGGACGTTGTCCGCATATCCCGATACTTTATATGTTTGGTCCCCCATTGAGATTCCCTGCATTGATTGGTTCGATCTGATCGCCTGTAGTAGGGGTTCTAATGTGAGAACGAACAGGAGGGGCGACAGCGGGCAACCCTGTCGCGTGCCGTTGTGAAAGGGGTTGTCTTAGCGCCCGTAATCTAAATGTGTGCCTTGACGTCTGTGTACATGGCTTGGATCGTGGTTATGGACGGGTTGGGGAAGCGGAGATGTTGAAGGAGCTCGAACATGTATGTTCATTTTACCCTATCGAACGCCTTTTCAGCGTCGAGAGAGAGAATGAGCGTTGGTGTGTGCGTGGTCGTCTGCGTCCAGATTAAATCAATGTTACGTCTGATGTTTTCAAATAACTGTCTTCCAGGGATGAAGCCCACCTGATCTGCATGGATTAGATGTGTTAAGTGTGGAGATAGTCTGTCCGCTAGTATCTTGGCTAGTATTTTTACGTCTTGGTTGATCAATGATATGGGTCTGTAATTTTCAGGGTATGTTGCATCTTTTCCGGGTTTGGGTAATAGTACTATATGGGCCGTGGACATGTCTGGGTCTGGACGTCTGCCCTGCATCAAATAGTTGAACCACTTTAATAAGTGCGGTGTCAGTTCTTCTCGGTATGTTTTATAGTAGCTGCCCTCATAGCCGTTGGGGCCCGTGGCCTTAGGCCCTTTAAGGCGTGATATCGCTCTGTCTATTTCGTCTGCTGTGACTTCGTCTCCCAAGGACTCTATTGCTACAGGGGTCAGCTTCGGGAGGTCAATTTTGCTCAGGTATTGTCCTATCTCGTCTCGTAGGTGCAGTGCTTTGTCGGCCTCGGTGGGTGTGTGGTTGTATAGGGTAGTGTAAAACTCTGTGAATATCCGAGCTATATCTGCCGGTGCAGTTTTGATCTGACCTGTGCGATCCCTGATTGTGGTGATATGTGTTCGTCGTAGGCGTGGGCGTAATGTGCTAGCCAGTAACGTGTGCATTTTGTTGGCCTGTTCATAATATGTTCTCTTAGACCAGATCATAGCCTTCGCTACGTCGGCCACTAAAGTCTCCTTTATATGGCGTCAGGTAGTCTGTAGGGCCAGAAGCCCGTCTGGGGTGGGGTTGGTTTTATGTCTCTGCTCTTGTGTATGTAGGTCGCATAGGAGGGACTTTAGGCGTTGTATTTTCAGTTTCTTTTTCCTGGTTGCTTCCCTTATTAGTGTGCCTCTGATAACCGATTTGTGAGCAGCCCACACGGTAGCAGGAGGTTGTAGTCTTAATAGAAGGTCAGATGGTGGGATTCAAAATCCAGAGGTGTCTTGTCTCTGAGGCCGTTCATTCGTTTTTACTTGTCTGTGTAGGATTGGAACTGGACTACAATGTCCCTTGTGGACTCTGCTGGTGCACATGATGCAATCAAGATTGATGGATTTCACCATCTTGGCTGGCTGTACTGATGTTATTAAGGGTCTGAATAAATGTGGAAGGTCACTGCTTCAGACACCCCTCTGATCTTTAGATTCTTCTTCAGGCCTCTCTCATGGAGGGAATTTATTCTCTGATTAATATTAGTGTTAGAGGGCTGCAAGGTATGTACACTTTTTTCAAGAGTCGATAGGCACTAAGTAGTTAAGCATTTTTATTGTTTAGGCCAGCAAGTATAGATTAATCTGTTGACCCTACTAACAAGCACACAGCTCTTGAGATACAGTGAACTGACAAGTCCCAGCCAAGCTGTCCATCTCAGCAATTGTTGCTCCAGTTACATGTTTGCTATCATCAACATTTATCAGTGGTTCACAACCTTTTTAGTATGAAGTCTTCCTTTGTACCTTAGAAACCTTTGTGCACCCATAAGGGCTAGTCCTCTGGTTCAACAATCGGCCTCCCAGGTCTTCTGTGTTTATTTCCCAGGTCCTTTACCGTGTGTCTGCTCAGTTCCCAGGTCTCTTTCTGTCAGTCCCTGGACCTCTTGCCCTCTTCCTCTTTTCCAGAACTTTGCAATAGGGGAAATAGCCAGACACTTCTCTTTTTACTTCACAATGTTCTCCCTTCCATTTCAGTATACTTGTCTATTATCAGCTTCACTACATTGTCATTGTTCCCCTCAATGTTTGTACTTGCATTCCTATTCCTTGGTAATGCTATTACCCACGTGTTCTATAATTCCCCCCTTTTTCAATGCTTCCTCCTTCATTTCAGGTTCTCCCTCCACCTCTCATTTTTTTTTCTTATTCATTGCTTTACCCCATCTCATTGAGTTTCTCTGATCTCTTCATTGCTTTTTATCAATCCCATTTCCTGCCATCCTTAAGGAAAACTATATAGCTTTTGAAATACAAACATGTAATCCTAACATTATTTTATCCAACTGTCCTAATATCCCCTCTGCCATGTTAGGACTTGAAGGGTGATTTGTACTTGCCTTTCAGCACTCACTGCACCAACCTCCATCCTGCTGGCACACCTCCTTGGCTGAGATCATCAAGATTGATGATTTTAGCTAATCCAATGCTTTCCCATAGGAAAGCATTGGGAGGCTAGTGTGCATGCATGGCAAAACGCCACCCTACGCCAATCAGATGGTCTCTATGAGACCATCTAGTTAAAATAGCCAAGTTTTACGTTGCTTTTTCTGCAGAAGCATTTGTAACATTGCCGTTCCTGTAGAATTGCAGGGTTAAAACAAGAGGGACATGGCACTCAGACCACTACAGGGAGTGCAGAATTATTAGGCAAGTTGTATTTTTGAGGATTAATTTTATTATTGAACAACAACCATGTTCTCAATGAACCCAAAAAACTCATTAATATCAAAGCTGAATATTTTTGGAAGTAGTTTTTAGTTTGTTTTTAGTTTTAGCTATGTTAGGGGATATCTGTGTGTGCAGGTGACTATTACTGTGCATAATTATTAGGCAACTTAACAAAAAACAAATATATACCCATTTCAATTATTTATTATTACCAGTGAAACCAATATAACATCTCAACATTCACAAATATACATTTCTGACATTCAAAAACAAAACAAAAACAAATCAGTGACCAATATAGCCACCTTTCTTTGCAAGGACACTCAAAAGCCTGCCATCCATGGATTCTGTCAGTGTTTTGATCTGTTCACCATCAACATTGCGTGCAGCAGCAACCACAGCCTCCCAGACACTGTTCAGAGAGGTGTACTGTTTTCCCTCCTTGTAAATCTCACATTTGATGATGGACCACAGGTTCTCAATGGGGTTCAGATCAGGTGAACAAGGAGGCCATGTCATTAGATTTTCTTCTTTTATACCCTTTCTTGCCAGCCACGCTGTGGAGTACTTGGACGCGTGTGATGGAGCATTGTCCTGCATGAAAATCATGTTTTTCTTGAAGGATGCAGACTTCTTCCTGTACCACTGCTTGAAGAAGGTGTCTTCCAGGAACTGGCAGTAGGACTGGGAGTTGAGCTTGACTCCATCCTCAACCCGAAAAGGCCCCACAAGCTCATCTTTGATGATACCAGCCCAAACCAGTACTCCACCTCCACCTTGCTGGTGTCTGAGTCGGACTGGAGCTCTCTGCCCTTTACCAATCCAGCCACGGGCCCATCCATCTGGCCCATCAAGACTCACTCTCATTTCATCAGTCCATAAAACCTTAGAAAAATCAGTCTTGAGATATTTCTTGGCCCAGTCTTGACGTTTCAGCTTGTGTGTCTTGTTCAGTGGTGGTCGTCTTTCAGCCTTTCTTACCTTGGCCATGTCTCTGAGTATTGCACACCTTGTGCTTTTGGGCACTCCAGTGATGTTGCATCTCTGAAATATGGCCAAACTGGTGGCAAGTGGCATCGTGGCAGCTGCACGCTTGACTTTTCTCAGTTCATGGGCAGTTATTTTGCGCCTTGGTTTTTCCACACGCTTCTTGCGACCCTGTTGACTATTTTGAATGAAACGCTTGATTGTTCGATGATCACGCTTCAGAAGCTTTGCAATTTTAAGAGTGCTGCATCCCTCTGCAAGATATCTCACTATTTTTGACTTTTCTGAGCCTGTCAAGTCCTTCTTTTGACCCATTTTGCCAAAGGAAAGGAAGTTGCCTAATAATTATGCACACCTGATATAGGGTGTTGATGTCATTAGACCACACCCCTTCTCATTACAGAGATGCACATCACCTAATATGCTTAATTGGTACTAGGCTTTCGAGCCTATACAGCTTGGAGTAAGACAACATGCATAAAGAGGATGATGTGGTCAAAATACTCATTTGCCTAATAATTCTGCACTCCCTGTATACTCAGATGAGGTGGTCTGGGTGCATATAGAGTCACTTTAATGCATTTTCCATCTCCATTTGCTCTCCTTCTGTACCACTGTTATTATCACCAAGTCCTATTTTCCTCTCCCATTTCTTTAAAAAAAGTAATAGGTCAGTGATTTTATATTATTCCACATTTGCTATAAGTCAGTTTGTAAAATTTCTGCCCTAGTAGATCTGCCCCAGTTAACTGTAAGTGCTATTCTTGTGTAGTGAGAGGAACAACACTACAGCCACAAAGCGGTAGACCATGCAAACTTACGGAGTGAGTTGCACAGTGCCAAGCATCAGCTTGGAGTGGTGTGATACAGGCAGACTCTGGAGCACTGGAAACAAATCACCTCCTGTCACATGTGCCATTCGACCAGTTCCTTTCCACATCACTCATCCCTTCCTACTACATCACGTCACTTGTCCCGTCCCTCCCTTCCCACATTATTTAACTGACCCCGTACCCTCCTTCCCACATCTCTTGTTCTGGTCCCCACCCCCTTCCCACATGAATTGCTCAGTTTCTCTCTCCTTTCCCATACCACCGGGTCATTTTGTTCCTGCACCAGACTCCTATGTACCAGTAAACAAATCACAGACACATACACTCATGCAAACTTACATGAAGACATCCACTTTTACCATCATAAAATATTTTTAACTTACCTGTTGTTGATTTGAAGCTAAGCTTCCCCAGGGGCTTGTGGTGAGTGGACAGTCTCTGCGTTCATGAGTCTTTGCCTCAGTGGTAGATGATTTCAATGCTGTTTTAAACCATTCTGTGTTAAGTTATAGTTATCGGTTCATATATTGCACAATAGGGGGTATTTATCAAAGTGTTCTAAAAAGCGATGGTTTCACGGTGCTGCGGGTTTCTGTCTGCCTGGCCGTAACGAAATACAGCGGTCACGCCGACAGATATAACAAACACTTAACTTACCCATGGCAGATCAAAAGCCGACCTCCTTCCATCCCGGTTCTCAGCATGTGCGGCGTCACTGGAGACACCGGCTGCTGTGGTTCAGATTTAAATAAGGAAATAGCCATTTCCCAGATCATAGATAACGCCTATGTGCAACGTCATGTCATAGACATGCACACACATTTTGGGGTCAGAGGTCTCACACAGCCAATTACAGATTTAGGAGGGTTATTTAAACCCATATTACCTTTTGATCAGTGCCCTGTCATGGTTTCCCTTAGCCGGTTATCTGAGAGAGTGATCCTGATCGTTTTATTTCTGGTATGTGACTTTGGCTTTGTTTGACTTCCCTGATTTCTGGTATCCTTGAAATTTGGCTTTCCCTCATGGTTGTGTCAGGTTCTGTTTCCCTGACTTCAGCAAGTACTCTGACTTGGATACGTTAAGTCCGGCGATTCTAAAGTCCAGTTATACGTTATCCTTAGTCCTAGGTGTGATATTATTTTGCGTGCTGGATCACTTAGTAATCCTGACAGATGGTTAAATACCATCATTGTTTTGGTCATTTTTATTAAAGTGTTCTAAAAAGTGACTTTTTTCTTCTTCAGTAGTTTTTGCAGAAATTTCCATTTCGGAAGATTGTCAAATTTCTGTGGCAGAAAAAAAGCAAAGTAAGAACACTCTGCTGTCAGAAAGAGATTTAAAAATCTGTGATGTTGCCAAAAAGTGGCTCACTTTCAATAATGACATTTAGGACATGAAAGAAGTAACATGTTAAAGAACCTGACAGATTTAATAAACTGCACCAAAAATTAGATGTAGAAGTGTCAATGACATGTTGGTAAATCTTCCCAGTAGAGTTTTGAAATAATTTCAAAAGTCAGTGAGTATAAATGAATAAATAACAAAATAATGGGAAGATGGAAAGTAGTTGTTGTAATTAAAATGGTGATGGCGCTTACCACGTGGTTTATTTGTTAGAGATATGCGTGTTATATTTTATAAAGTGTACTTGTAATCCATGAAACATGTGGATAAGAGACCTACATTCAATCTATGCATGTGCTTGTCATATCACTGTATGCAACCTTTACTTTTATGTCAGCTGCATGAAGCTAGTGTCTGATCAGGGAAAAATATTGTAAAATTAACCATTTTCTGGTAATGTATAGATGACATTTTATTAACTCATCACTCACCTGGAAAACCATTATAAAATTCTCTATAGGTGGTATCTAACCCCATCTCGATTATATAAGATTAACTTACTAGCCTCTCATACATGTTGGAGAGGTTGTGGCCAATCTGGTTCTCTGTACCATATTTGTTTGGTCATATCCAAAGATTAGACATTTTTGGAATACTATTCATAATTTAGTTAAAATGGTTGATGGGTCCATAATTACATTATCACCTGAACTATGCCTATTTAAAAAAATAAATAAAAATAAATCCCTAATAACATAGATAAACCTACCAAAATAATCCTAGGCCATCTAGTAGCAGCTTCCTCTAGTATTACTCATTACTGGAAAGTCTCTGAAATACCATCAATAAAAGAGGTTTTATACTTGTTATTCGAAAATGAAAGATGTGCGTTGGCATTCAGACCTCGATTGGTGATGGTTGATTTACTGAGTCATCAATGGGCTACGTGTGAACACAAAATCAAGAGTGACTATCATTTATAAATATAGTCTCCATGTGACCGTAAATAATCTATAGTACTGTTATTGTACACACTGTGCACACATGTATTTTTTTTATTATTTAAAACTTTACTTATGTTTTAAATGTTATTTTGTAATTGTACCGTATATGCATATATCTTTGGGTGATTTGTTTTAATTTTTATATATTTCTTTATTTTTTTTTGTTTGTTTTATCACTTTTCTTTCTATTATTATTTGTTATTTAAAATCTTTTTAAAAATTTTTATAAAAATAAGTTGACAGAATTGTATTTGCTATGCATTGCTAAGAAATGTATGTTAATAACTGTATCTTTGGACAACCTTGCAGACTGGATAATTGTTGTTCCTGTGTTCTTGGTGCTGATGTCATTGTTGGCATAACTGTGAACCTTCAGGATTTTATTTTCATACTAGTGTCTGTGTCCAGGTGAACATGCTGATTTTCTGAATTACATGGTCTTGAAAGGCTCCTCTGTATTATCTACCTTTTAAGAATGCTTCAGCTTCACAATTGTTGGAATCCTTGCTTTGTTACATGTATTGTTTAGTACTTTAAGTCAGTCATTCCCTGAGGGACTGTATTTAAAAGCTGACCATAGGAAGTCAAACTACTAAATCTAAATCCTAGGCATCTGGTGTTTAGTGGGTATTTAACTCTTAGGATAGCAGAGGTACAGGGGAGGTGAACATAAACTAATACTGTGATGCTTTTTTTTGCTGCAGGTAAATTTCCTTCACTTGGTACAAGATACTGGAGGTTGCCCTGTTGCCATAGCTGCTGCCGAGGAAATAGTTTATCTGTTAAAGGCAGAAGAGACTGAAAAAATACTGCACTCTGCTTACGGACAGCCAGTCACCTGCTTGGATGTCTCTCTTACTCAAGCAGCATTTGGTGTAAAAAGCTATGGCTGGTTTGCAAATAATGGCAATAAGGTAAAGAGACTGCCCGGATTTTAAATAGCTTTACACACATATACCTCAGTTGAATTTGTGTTTACAGTACATGCAATTGAAATTCTTAGATTGACAAGTAATGACCAAAGAAAAACAAAACACCTTTTTACTTTACTTAGAATGGAACTGTCAGCTTTTCTCTCACTCAGTGAACACTGCTAAAGCATTTACTAGCATGAAGAGTGCTTTGGATAGAAAAAAAATAAAATAATGTATGCTTATCAGTACCTTCTTTTAATTGGACATTCCTTCCATTGTACTGTTCAGGATCTCTTGCCCTCACGTGCCTGTCCATTGCTATTACATGGGAAATTATTTCAATTGTGTGCCAGGCTGAGCCTTGAAAGCCTTGATGATTTCGCCAGAAAACCAATTTAAAAAAACAAAAAGTAAATGCAGAAGCCAAAAAGATCCCAGAATTTATAGTTTGTCTTCAAAGATGGTGCATCTGTATTTGATTGGTGTTTTACAGCTGTTACTCTATAAAAGAGTGAAATGTGGTTACTGGAGATATAGACCCAGCAAATACAGAGCTGTTCCTTGGTCACTCAGTTTCAGATAAATCAAATAAATACTTGCAAAAATATAAAATACAAGAATATCATTTTTAATTAGTGGGGTAATAGCTTCTTGAGCCAAGAAGATATATGACTGCCATTCTGGGGTCAAGAAAGATTTTTTCCTAGTTTGTTGCACAATGGGAAGCGCTTCAGACTGGGTTTTTTTGCCTTCTTTTGGATCAACTTCAAAAAACAGATGTGAGAAAGGCTGAACTTGATGAACACATGTTTCTTTTAAACTATGTAAACATCATAGAAGGCTGTGTTTCAAATTCATACATTGCCAAATCTATAGATGAAATGTTATCCTTTCTAATATAGCATATACAGTATCTCACAAACGTGAGTACACCCATCACATTTTTGTAAATATGTTATAATATCTTTTCATGTGACAACACTGAAGAAATGACACTCTGCTACAATGTAAAGTAATAAGTGTACAGCCTGTATAACAGTGTAAATTTAATGTCCCCTCAAAATAACAACACACAGCCATTAATGTCTAAACTGTTGGCAACAAAAGTGAGTACACCCCTAAGTGAAAATGTCCGATTTGGGCCCAAAGTGTCAATATTTTATGTAGCCCATTATTTTCCAGCACTGCCTTAACCCTCATGGGCATGGAGTTCACCAGAGCTTAACAGGTTACCACTGGAGTCCTCTTCCACTCCTCCTCGACATCACAGAGCTGGTGAATGTTAGAGACCTTGCGCTCCCCCACCTTCCATTTTAGGATGCCCCACAGATGCTCAATTGGGTTTAGGTCTGGAGACATGCTTGGGCAGTCCATCACCTTTACCTTCAGCTTCTTTAGCAAGGCAGTGGTCGTCTTGGAGGTGTGTTTGGGGTTGTTATGTTGGCATACTGCCCTGCGGCCCAGTCTTCGAAGGGAGGGGATCATGTTCTGCTGTTCTGCTTCAGTATGTCACAGTACATGTTGGCATTCATGGTTCCCTAAATGAACTATAGCTCCCCAGTGCTGGCATGACTCATGCAGGCCCAGACCATGATACTACCACCACCATGCTTGACTGTAGGCAAGACACACTTGTCTTTGTACTCCTCACCTGGTTGCCGTCACACACGCTCGACACCATCTGAACCAAATAAGTTTATCTTGGTGTCATCGGACCACAGGACATGGTTCCAGTAATCTATGTCATTTGTCTGCTTGTCTTCAGCAAACTGTTTGTGGGCTTTCTTTTGCATCATCTTTCTTTTGCATCGTCTTCCTTCATGCAGACCAATTTGCTGCAGTGTGTGGTGTATTGTCTGAGCATTGACAGGCTTACCCCCCACCCATTCAACCTCTGCAGCAATGCTAGCAGCACTCATACGTCTATTTCCCAAAGACAACCTTTGGATAGGATTCTGAGCACGTGCACTCAACTTCTTTGGTCGACCATGGTTAGGCCTGTTCTGAGTGGCACCTGTCCTGTGAAACCACGTTATGGTCTTGCCCACCATGCTGCAGCTCAGTTTCAGGGTCTTTGCAATCTTCTTATAGCCTAGGTCAGTCATGTCCAAAAGCCGGCCCACGGGCAAATAGCGGCCCACATTCTGGTTTAATACAGTCCCACAGGTAGTTTGGCTAATCTATCTGTTGTGGCCCCCAGTGAATATTAGAGTGCCGCTCAGGACCCCTGGGATCTCTGGATTTTTGAACGCCGTGGTCCTGAGCGGCGCTCGGGGATTCACTGGAGGTCAAGAGATCATGAGAACGCAGATGGTCACGCAGTGACCTCAGTCTGCGTTCTCACGACCTCTTGGACGTGGCGGGATCTCGTGGACATCATGGGAATCATGGGATTTGTTTCCTCAGAAAAACAGAGGAGGGACAGAATGAAGAGAGGAGGGACAGAATGAAGAGAGGAGGGACAGAATGAAGAGAGGAGGGACAGAATGAAGAGAGGAGGGACAGAACGAAGAGAGGAGGGACAGAAAGAGAGAAGGGTCAAAATAAAAAGAGAAGGGACAGAGTAAAGAGAAAAGGGACGGAATAAAGAGACAGAATAAAGAGATCTGAGACAGAAAGAGAGAAGAGACAGAATAAAGAGATGAAATGAAAAGTATGCCGTTTGCAATAAACTGTGCATAAAATAGTTAATTTGCATTCAATTTTAGTGGTTCAAAGAATGTCAGGCAAAATGGTCGGCCCTCACGCATGTTCACTTCATCAAATCTGACCCTCTTTGAAAAAGTTAGGACACCCCCAGCCTAGGCAATCTTTATGTAGAGCAACAATTGTTTTTTTTCAGATCCTCAGAGAGTTCCTTGCCATGAGGTGCCATGTTGAACTTCCAGTGACCAGTATGAGAAAATGTGAGAGTGATAACACCAAATTTAAGACGCCTGCTCCCCATTCACACCTGAGACCTTGTAACACTAACGAGTCACATGACACTGGGGAGGGAAAATGGCAAATTGGACACAATTTGGACATTTCCACTTAGGGGTGTACTCACTTTTGTTGCCAACAGTTTAGACATTAACGGCTGTGTTTTGAGTTATTTTGAGGGGACAGGAAATTTACACTGTTATACAGGCTGTACACTTACTACTTTACATTGTAGCAGAGTGTCATTTCTGCAGTGTTGTCACATGAAAAGATATAATAAAATATTTACAAAAATGTGAGGGGTGTACTGTACATGTGCACCGTGACAGGTACATTTTAAGATTCCTTTGGTTAGTTTGTTAATAACAGCTGCCCGCAATTAATAAGGGTGGGCTGATGTAACAGCATGGGACTTAGGCAGTATGCCGTATGGTGCATAGAATGTTGGCAGCCAAAACAGAGAAGTTTTAAGCCACCTGAGATGGCTGCAGGCAGATAGTAACTCTAACAGTATTTTGAACAAAACTATGTATTTTTTTCAGTTAGCTGCTACTGCACTGATTATTGCTGGCAGATGACGGCTTAGGTGAAATGAATGTCATTATTAAAAAAAAAAAAAATTAAAAAAATTTCTTGGCAGCTATTGTATTGTTAAAAAGTTAAAATATGATTTCATTTAATTTTAAATTATTTTATTTCTGTGTGTGAAATCGCTTCACAGGGAGAGTTGTCCAACTGCAACCCCATATTTTCTTTAGATTGTTAGGCATATTTCTCTGTGCTTTATATGTTCAGTAAATACCTTAGTAATCTTTACATGAAGCACCATAGTGATACAAGATTATGTTTATTAAAGTTTTGGAACTAGTCATAGCCATGTATTAAAGAAGTCCCATATTTCAAAGTAAGCATCCCTTGAAAGCATTGAGGACAAAAAACAGGAACCATTTTGAATCAAGGCTGGCTTCTGTTGGGGGTTTCCAGTGAAGGATAGTGAGGAATTATTGATTTTAATTTTACATTGCTATGTATTGCAGAATGAAAGTAATACCATGTATACACAGGATTGACAGGGAGTGGGTTAAGGCATAAAACATTCACATATAAATAAATGAAATAAATGTTGTAGAATATTTGCCAGAATGACTTATGCGGGATGGGTTAAGATAATCATTAATGTGTAAACGAATCATAGCCACAGAAATGAAGTAATCCAGATGGTTGCACTGTTGCCGTGTGCTAGGTACAGAGAACTGGTGCTTGGCATCACTTTCCCAGCTGACATCACCCTGCAAATCAATCAGGCTGCGCCTCTTAGTATAATTACTCTTAGCACCCTGAAGAGGCAAAGGCATTTGTGATTGGACGGTTCTCCGTGCCACGCATTTCTTTTTGTACTTCAGTAAAACTGTTTGAAAAATCTAATGAAGAATTTCACATCATAGCACAGTTTATTAGATTATCAATTCGTGTTCATATTTAGCTTTAATTTGTGACCGTGTTTGATAATGTGAGTGTGGTAACATTGGGGACATTAATGTACACAGTGAAATTATCTAAATTGAGAAATGCTTTTAGTTCAAAGAACTGAAAAAAAAAGGATTGTGATGTAGTTGATTATGAAAAGACTATTGATGCTCACTTTATACATACCACTCATCTAAAATCCAAAGTAACCCCTTCTGGCATGTCAAAACTGCAAGGGATTTACCCAAACCTACTCCATTGCAACATTAGTAGATCTCTCAAACTGTTCCCTCCTAAGGATGCAAATATTCCAGACAAAGGGGATTTGAAAACAAACTTCTATCCAGTAGAAAGCCTGAAAGTTTGCATCTTTGTCCCTTTACCCCCCTACAGTTTAACGGTCTCTGTTTTGAACCTGGGTATTATCAAAGTGAATTTTGGACTTGGAGAATCGGTACCCGAAGAATCATGATTTGCACAAACTTGGTCAAATCAGAGATTCTTATAAAAAATTAAACTCTGAGCAGAACTGCAAACTAATCTCTGCGCATCCGAAACGCTCAATGGGATTAGGTGTTAACTTTATGTCTGCTGTCAGCACTAGCACCTAAATCTGCCTGTGGGGGTCACAATGACCCCCACATTAGTACAAAGTAGTTTTTAGAATTACGCCATAACCCTACTCGCAATGCTGTGAGTGGGGGCATGTCTGAAAAACTGCGAGCAGCCATTGGTAGCCGGTACGGCTATATTTAACCAGCAGGTAGGGCTATATTTAAAATCAACAGGGGAGGACTTTGTGTTCTATAATAAATGAGAGATCCAACACCTACTCAGATCCCACCCATAAGCGGCAGGTGGGGGCTTTAATAATTCTAAATGGTGGAATCTAATATACCTCTAGCCCACAACCACGTGGGATCTCTAATAATGATTATGGGGGAACCTTCCACAAACTGACCTCCCTCAACCTAATAGCGAGGGAGGTCCAATAAATGGATCCTGTTCTAAAATAATAAAATCCCAGTTAACAAAAAAAAAAATTTAAAAAATCACACTAACCATCAGATGTCTTCTGTCTTAAAACTTCTTCACGTTTTCAGCCCCCCAAAAAGGTCAAATAAACATTGAAGTCCACCTGCAACTATTAATTTTTTCTTTTTTTTAAACCGGACTGGTTTGCAAAAAATAAATGCCAGGAAAATATGTGACACAATAAATAATCCATCTTGCCATGTGAGGACTCCGCACAGAATGAACTTAGGTAGAATGCTATGGATTTTCAGTCTGAGCACTCTGATTGCTTGTGCCACGCATATAAGGGCTCCCACGCTATGCAAGCTCATTCTGCATAGAGTCTGGGAAGAGCACAGTACTGTTCCGGGTCATATGTGTTTAAACCATATGTATATATTTAGAATTTTGTGTTATTATGATATATTGAGCGAGTTAAATACAGAACTAGTCCAATAAGCCCTTTTGTCCACTATTGTCCCCCTTATTGGCTTATTGGACTAGTTCTGTATTCATTTCTGCAGTTCCTGTGGGTTACACCCACCAGTGGTCTCTATAGCATGCTTTTTAATTATTTATATTGAGCAAGTTGCTTATCAATAATCATACAGTTTCCTAAAACTTCCTGGGATAGTTTGACTTCTTCACAATACATTCACCAAAATCTCCTAAAATGAAAGTGTTTTTTTTTTTTTTTTTTGTCAATTTGGGGAGTACATTTAGAGTTAATATCGTCCCACTGTAAATAAATCTACTGTTAACTAGTTTTTGGTGGGATTTTATTATTTGTGATACATGTATTCATTTTTGTAATTTCTGAATACATGCTCTTTTAGAATCTTTTACAAAGGTTTCTATACTATTCGTACGTTTAGTTGGTTGGTTTAGCAGCTGCACATATTGGTTAGATTCTAGTTACTTTATGTAGATATTAAAAACAAACCTGCACCATGCAGAAATGATTGCACAGGCACCTTCAAGAGGGTTTTCGAAAGGGATTGCAAGTGCTGGCGTATTAAATGCAATATATTGTACAAAGTTAAAAATGACTGTGAAGGGAAAGTAGATAAGTACATCCTAAAAGTCTCACGCATTTCACCCAAGCACTTTTATTACAAGTAATAGATATAACTTTGCCTCATTTGATATTTATTTTTTATGGTTTAAGATAAATGGGTTAATTAGGTATAATAACCTTGTCTCTGTTCAATAAGTGCCCATGTAATCTCCCTTGTGGAGAATACTGTACTATGCATCGAAACCCTCTAAGTGCCTTTCATGAAAAGGTTTACTGTTGCCAGCCTACAGTCACCTTTGGGATGACACGAGAAGTCAATTTTCTGATTGTAAGCAGACCCGATAAGTTATATCTGGCTCAAGCTAGCCACATAGCCTCTCTGGCTCATTGTCAAAAATGACATCAGATTATAGCAAGCTGCTTTTTTAATGAAACATCTATTATTCATTGACCATAAACTTATTTTTGTTACATGTGTATGTATACTAAATTGCCCCACTAGGATGTGGCATAGACAATTGGCATTGTCAGACACTAGTGTAATCTGGTCAAGAGCTTTATTATGCCACAGCCTTGCTGTTTTAAAATATGTATGTTTTACCCAATGCAAGCCCATATTCTTTTGTAATCTCACCTTTTTTGCAAAACAAACTAACTCACTTTGTTTCCTTGTGGCAGATTCATGTATATAACCTGCAGACAGCTCAGAGCATCACAACACTGGGAAACTCAACTGGGGACTTTACATGCATTGGTCTGAAAGACAGTCCACCTCATCTTTTGGTTACAGGAAACCGGGATAGGAGGTATGAGTTCTATCTGGATAAGGTATTTAATGTATAAAACTATCGTAAATCATTTATACTCTTAAATTGAGAAAGGCATTTGTATAAACAGTGAAGTAATTGGAGATTTCTGCTTTAAATATCAAGGTTGGATGAAATAATTAGTGTTGCTCTAATTAAACAACCACTCATTTGTAAATATGAGGACAGCATAATGGAATAGACTGTATAGAGGAATTAAGATAGTGCGTGCCAGATTCTTTGGAGTAGTATTGTTTTAATATCTAACTCCTACAATTATGTGGCTTATGTGTGTCCCAGTGCTGCCCTGAGATTAGGTGCAAATGTATAGGAGCAGTCAAATTGTGCATTACAGGTTAGAATGCAAGAATGGCGTCACCCACCACAGTGCGGATGTTGAGGGACTTATGAATATTTCCAAAACACTCTGATTGCATTATTTTGCCCTAATACACACATCACCTTAAAGTAAAACTTTTTTTCCAAAAAGCCATATTTTTTTGCATCTAATTAGTCTAAAAAATGAATAAAATAAATATAAAATATACATAAATATTTCCTAAGCCCTAAAAATGTAACTCATTAGCAGCAGAACAGATGTGCCCAACGCTTACTTCCTTGTAAGTGCTTGGGATCGTCCAATAAAATACTTATCATAGAAGTATTTAGAACAAATAAAAGCTTCTCATAGGAATCGGTAGTTTTATTGAAATTGGTTTGTTTGTGTAAAAAAAAAAATAATAATAATAATAAAATATATATATATCTCTATCTCGAAAACCAAGAAAGTTATGGTGGGGAAAAAAATGTGATTGAAATCCCCTACCACCGGAAGTCTTAGGATAGTCAATACAATGATTGCATATTTGCATAAGTTGTGTTTCAAAGATGTTGTATACAGCAAACACAGACTCTAAGGAATCCATGTTTAAAATGGAATTAGGCAAAAATGTGATTCCTTGTTGAACTAATTTGAATATGCCCACCCATAATCCTTTGCGGTAGTAACATCACTGCAAATTTGTTATTTCTGTGGGAAAAGCAAGTCTTATGGCTTGACCGGTGTGCAGATCTTTGTTTAACATATAGAAAAAAATAGAGCTGTGTCCATTTAAGTGCCCTTGTAAAGCATTAATTTATTTGTGTGCATTAGAATGATGATTTGCTATATAAAGCTGTTGTAGACTAAAATTCTTATCAGGCTCAGTCAATCACTCAGTGAGGTTTATCGGGGTTATATTCCACATAAGATCTTTAACAAGTGGTTGATTCTCTATCACATTACATCAGATGTATGTTTAACTTCCACAAGCCTCAGACAGAATCTCATTATGCATGATGAGTTTTAGTTGGTCGGTTTGGTGGAATACAAATTTACAAGTGTTTGTTTTTCTTTTTTGTTTGCTTGTTTTTTTTTCCCCTCTGACTTCTGCATAGTGCAGATGTGTGAAACCAGAACCAATTTATGTTTTTCTGTATCAGGTAGTTAGAGTTAAATTGCTTGAAAGCCAGGCAGCAGGAGCTAGGCCACTGTGTATGTAACTCACCCAGCCACATGAGCAGCCTGTCCAAGGCATCTGGTGTTAGCATGCATTATGTGCTGAAACAAGATTCAAAAGTTACTCAAAAGGGAGGCTCTCCTACAAACAGAAGTAGCAGCAGAAAAGACGTATTTGCACTATGACCACTTCAGTAAGATGAAGTACTTATGGTGCCTATAGTAACCCTTTAATGTATATTTTATATATATATATAACTTTTTTTAGTTAGGGTTAGTGTTACTGTTAGTGTTTGTGGGTTAGGGTTTCTTTAACCTTGGTGTAACACTGGGATATACCACGGTAAGCCTGTAATTAGTATGCGGAAGCTGTGCAGAGAGATAAATAAAAATGACAGCAACGGGTTATAGCAGTTACCATGTGAAATTCAGGACCATATATGCCTTTTCAGGGATCCTGGAGACATACAATACAAGGCCAAAGTTTGAGTGTTTTTTGGCTGTCTACAGAACCTTATGATTACTTTATGTTCACCAAATACATTATCCACTGTATTAACTTTTATTTATATCACCTGCTTTTATTTAATTTAGAAAATGCAGTTGACGTGTATGCATACATGAGACACGGACCTAAACTTACTCAGCAGAGAATACGCACAAATCATGGTTATATACACAAGCACACATGTAAGCCTCCTGATTGTAATACTCATTACTATGAAGTGCCTGTATCCACACATGGTGATACCTAGTGCTACCAGAGTGTTAATTTGTATATTGCTTTACTGGCCCCTGGTCAACCCTGGCAACTTTTAGCTTTTATATTTTAGTTCCTGGCAACACTTTTGGTTAAGCTTCCCATAATGCATTAGGCAGTTGGAAGTGAACAACTGGCTTGGGAAACCAAACAATGAATAATAAATGTGTAATTTCCAGACCCTGCCTTTTATCTCCTGCCATCCATGAGGTGCTGGAGCACTTTGAAGCTCCCCATGAACAATTTTGCAGTGTTACCATTCTAAATCGTGCCTAATATAGCTATTGCAAAGTGTTTATACTTAGAAACTATACCTACAGGGTGTATTGATTTTATGAACAACTAGTTATTTCTTCTAGGAGCCCTGAACTCAAAGGCTTTTAATATTGTAAACGTAGTGCTACTAAAATAAATGTTCCATTTAAAGCAAAATCTGAAAGAATGTGTATGTGCATTATATCTTTTATTTCTTGCAAATAAAAAAAATTGTATTTTACATTTTTAAGTTTGTGGCGGACCACTCCTAGTTGGCAGGAGTATCGCCGCCAGGGATTCCCTTTCCCTCTCCATAAAGCCTCAGACTGATTATAGCTCACCCACCTAATCATGAGCTGAAGCTTGATGCAGGGGGAAACCGGTACTTTATTTGGTTCAAATGTACATATTAATCTACAGACCCCCAGGCAGCAGGTCATTAACTGAAACAATGGAGGTCCCACCCAGGCACCTCTGTGTCTAGGACGTAACTAGACCAAGAAACGCTGATCTTTACGGCCTCCAGACAACAATGTGCCTTAACAGAATATTCCCAAAACACACATATGCACATCACAAAACCCACATGTGTGTTATCCCCGCCTAGATCGTCCCCAAGCGCCCTGCCTGGCAAAGTAGCCCTGTGATCTCTCACAGGGGGTCCTCGCCACCTCAGATTAACGTTTCATCAGGCTTTTTCAAAGTTTCTATCTGCTCAGAAGTACCACAGAATTTCCAAGTTGGGCGCATGGAACCCTCACAATCCATCAGTCTGGGGAAGTCTGGTCTGGACAGGCCAGCCTGGGTTTCCTTGTCACCCTGTGCTCCCAATAAGCACAGGGTGACTACGACATACGAGGGGACTGTGAAACTTAGAAAAGGAAATCCCCATGAATCCATCATGGCCCCCCTCCCCCATGTGTCTTTCTCAGGGGTCCACCGTGACACACTAAACACTAAATATGGAACACAGTGTTTCCAGCCCTAGGCAATTGCTGTCACATAGTATCCTTACTTAAAAGAGAGTGTTTTCTTTTCTAGAGGCAGGTGCTGTAAACTATGTTTACAGTAAAAAGGTTTGCATCAACAAAAACCCATGAATGGACAAAGCTGTGACAAACTGTTGATTCCTACTTTGAAACAGCCTGCATTAATTCAGAGACCCTGAAACATCCCATATCAGAAACAGTATACATTGATATAATTTCTGGAAATTGTTCAGAGCAACATATGTCCACAAATGATCTCTACATTTGGGTACACAAAGCTTTGTAACAGTCTAAACCAATCCAGCATAGACTTTTGGAAACAAATTTGTAAAAATTCAGTTTCAGTGGAAGAATTGGGAGTCTTGAAGATGAAGTACCTTCAGGAACAGAGAAATATACATACTAGTTCTAGGCTCAGCTTAACAATATTGAGAGTTATGCCACCTCTTTACTAGCATGTCCTTATGTTAAACACTGGAATTGGTTACAAAGAGAGCAGAGAGATCGAACACATCTTGACACCTCCTGAGCAGCCTAAATGTTATACAGTTAATGTAAACCAAATATGATTACTGATATATATTATTATTTATTTATTGGGACTACAATTTTAAGGTGTCATCAGCCAGTTACATCAGTATATTCAGTCACCAATTTTGAATACTAAAATTTAAACATTGCAATAAAATGTAGAGGACAGAAAGGAGGAGAGAGAAAATGGGGTCATTTGGAACCCACTGGTCCCATACATTCAGTGAGTAAACTTACACCATCTGAGCACTATGGGTGTGATAAAACATTACATTCCACAAGACTCACACCCTCGGGTAAGAATGGAGAGTTCCCCAGACTCTTGCTGCCTGCTCAATGGCTATTTCTTCACAACTCGCTTAGAGCACATCTGGCAGCCATGGTGATTTTGCAGATTTACTTAATTTTTGTTTGTGCAATGAGAGGGTTGGAAGAGAAGATACAAGTGATACTGGAAAAATTTGAATATCGTGCAAAAGTTCATTTATTTCAGTAATGCAATGTAAAGGGGGAAAATAATACATGCGATAGACGCATTCCATGCAAAGCAAGATAGTTCAAGCCGTGATTTGTCATAAGTGCGATGATTATGGCTTACAGCTCATGAAAACCCCAAATCCACAATCTCGGTAAATTAGAATATTGTGAAAAGGTGCAATATGCTAGGCTCACAGTGTCCCACTCTATCCAGCTAAGTAAGCCATAAGACCTGCAAAGTGTTTCTGAGCCTTTAAATGGTCTCTCAGTCTGGTTCAGTAGGAATCACAATCATGGGGAAGACTGCTGACCTGACAGTTGTGCAGAAAACCATCATTGATACCCTCCAAAATGTGAAGGAAGTTGGATGTTCCCAAAGTGTTATATCAAAGCACATTAATAGAAAGTTATGTGGAAGGGAAAAGTGTGTAAGAAAAAGGTGCACAAGCAGCAGGGATGACCGAAGCCTGGAGGGGATTGTCAGGAAAAGGCCATTCAAATATGTTGGGGACTTTCACAAAGAGTGGACTGAGGCTGGAGTTAGTGCATCAAGAACCACCACACACAGACGGATCCTGGACATGGGCTTCAGATGTCGTATTCCTCTTGTCAAGCCACTCCTGAACAACAAACAATGTCAAAAGCGTCTTACCTGGGCTAAAGAAAAAAAGACCTGGTCTGTTGCTCAGTGGTCCAAAGTCCTCTTTTCTGATGAGAGCAACTTTTGCATCTCATTTGGAAACTAAGAACCCAGAGTCTGGAGGAAGAATGGAGAGGCGCACACTGCAAGATGCTTGAAGTCCAGTGTGAAGTTTCCACAGTCTGCGTTGATTTGGGGAGCCATGTAATTTGCTGGTGTTGGTCCATTGTGCTTCATTAAGTCCAGGGTCAAGGCAGCCGTCTACCAGGAGATTTTGGAGCACTTCATGCTTCCTTCCACAGACGAGCTTTATGGGGATTCTGACTTCATTTTCCAGCAGGACTTGGCACCTGCCCACACTGCCAAAAGCACCAAAGCCTGGTTCAATGACCGTGGGATTACTGTGCTTGATTGGCCAGCAAACTCGCCTGACCTGAACCCCATAGAGAATCTATGGGGCATTGCCAAGATGAGAGACATGAGACAGAACAATGCAGAAGAGCTGAAGGCCGCTATTGAAGCATCCTGGTCTTCCATAACACCTCAGCAGTGCCACAGGCTGATAGCTTCCATGCCACGCCGCATTGAGGCAGTAATTGCTGCAAAAGGGGCCCAAACCAAGTACTGAGTCCATATGCATGCTTATACTTTGTGTCAACCTTTCTTTTATTGTGGCATAAGATTCACAACGTACAGAATCGGAAGTAAGGCGTTAAATCAGACAGGCAAATAATATAAACAACAGCTAATATCAATTGATACTCCTAAGCAAGACTGCCACTGTTTTATATATAATATGAACTTGCGTTGTTAGGTTAGATACTTGTTGGTTGGGCATATTTTTGGTGAGATAGCTAAGACACAAGTTAGCTATGACTTATCTACTTGAGATGAATAGATGACAGGCTATCTGGGTGCATGTCTATTGGGCGTAGGACCTGGCGTGTCAAGCTGAGTGTGCATGGGTGCGTTACGTATCTTGTACAGACGTTGGTGCTGTGTTAAGTATCCATGTGTGCGCTACCAAAAAATGTGACGTGGCTTGTCAGCATGGAAAGCCAGTGTAAGCTAGATTCCAGGAAATTGTTGAAGCTTAAAGCATGGAAACGTTAGTAGGTTGCGTAATACATCATCACCTATGTTGCTTTTAACCGAGCGAGTTTGAACTGCTAAACAAGTTATAGATAGTTACTGTTAGCAACGTGCTAAAATGTCCACCAATGTCCCACAGCTTGGTTGAATTACATCAAGTCCAATATAGCGTAAATGCCAGTTGGGGGTCATTATGGAGCCTCGTTTTGGACCTGTCTGTGAGTGTCCCAAAAGGCTCTCAGCCAGGAGCGATGTGTAACGGGACTTTGGGGTAGTGAGTCCGCTGTAAGCCGATACCTCTGTTGTGTACAGCGGTGCCTTGGTCCAGGATAGTCCACAATGGGGCAGTGAGGTACGGGTATGTGGAGGCCACCATCCAGCCCCAGGTTGTGGTGAAGGCAGTGTGGTCGGTGCCGTGGAGGCTGTCTCCTTGTGGCCTTCGGCCTGGGAAGGTGTTTAGGGCAGTCTGCGTAGCTGGACAAACATCGCATACCACTTCATTAACATTTGAGACATTCATGTTTGAAGAACTGCAAAGATTGATTCTTTCAATCTGCCCTCAAAAATATCTTCCCATTTTTTTACATCTAGATAGGTTCCTATATCGTTTTGCCATAAAGACATGTAAGGATCCTCTTCTATATCATACCAAGTTCTGTTTGTACGGTTGACCTGTTTTATCATCAAAGCTAAGTAAGTAAAGGGTAAAGAGGTGGTCCTCATGCTCGGGGAGAATTAAGAGACTACCTCACTGCTCATACAATCCAGCTTCCTCTGGATACCCACCTCCTGCAAACCCTTGGAAGACCTGGGGTAAAAAAAAAAAAAATAACAATGTATTGTGTAGGATAGCAGACAGAGGAAGTATGGTATAACCAGACAATATTATGCAAGACCTGCGCGTGAGCATTTTCACTACAAGCATAGATCTGCATATCATAATTTGTAACTGGGTTGCTGGGTGCTGGGGACTGAGCATCTCTGCTGAATGGTTAGTAAATTGTTATACAGTGATTTGTTGCCTGGTTGCTATATATCTGGAAAGTTTATTTAGCAACTACTTACACAGCATTGGTGAAGGTTCATTTCTACTGTGAAGCAGCAGCATTATGCAGTACTGGTTCTTTTACAACAGCCTGTGTAGACCTAATAGGAGGATGAAAAATAGTGTACAGTATCTATATATGGTATGTTTTGTGCACTTACATTTACTTTTACTTTATCTTTTTATTTACATTTTGTTTTTTGTGCAGTCTAGGTGGTTAGTCCTCTGTAACCTCCCATTCACTAATTTTCCATGTGCTTGCAGATTCTAGGCACCATAACTAGATCAATCAGATGAAGTGGTTATGTTGCCTAGAGTGTCCCTTTTTAGTCCACTGTGAATACCACAGTGAGAATCCTCTAAATATATTACATTGTTTTATTGAGTATAGTCATGCTGGGAAAACTGGTCTGAAAACTAGAATGCTTGTCACATGTCTCCATGTCATTTTTTCCCCAAGGGAATGTATAAGCAGTACATTATTAACACTATTGTTGTTGAGTTTGATGTCAGTGAAATGCTCAGGTATTTTATGGTCTTGGAGTCCATTTGCAGCCCAGATAATTCATCCAATGTATGAAACAACACAATGGAATGAACCATACCATAATCTATGTCATCTATACAGCAATGAAGTTTTATAGGCAGGTACCTTGTAGGTTGACTTATCTACATCAAATTTCTCACTCTCTTGACCTGAGAGAATTAAAAACGTCTGTTCCTGGGTAAATGTTGATGTGGTTGATGGTAATATACCAAGTTCATCCAAAAGGTCCATGTTTTGCTTAGTATGATAAGGGAGTAGCTATATTATCAACTGCTCCTTATGAGTCTCCATTGATTTTTAGAAGGATTAGTAGTGATGTCTTCCGTTCTAGTTCTAAGCAAATTGATCAGCTACAAATAAGTCTTCTGTCCAATCTAACTCATGTGAAGGGTATTCATCATTTTTGTCTTGTCATAGAACATTCTCATTCCAAGCAAGGTTCTTACATCATCTTGGAGCATTATTATGGTATAAGTTTAATGTACTGTTTTGTGCCAGGGTTACCTATTCCTAATGTATGTTAGTTAATGTGAAAATTAAAATACAGAAAATCAAACTTATGCTAGGGGAATAGAACTGGTGAACAATATATAACCAAGATCTATGGGTTAATGTTAATAATTGTGTAGATCTAAAACGGTGTTTATGAGTGCTATGTTATGAAATAGCATGCAGATGTTCTTACTCTTTAGTTAACCTCCGGGCCAAGCTCTGAGATAATAGATTGAAGCCATAGTTTTGTGATTTGGATTTTTTTTTTGGCGATGGAATCCGATTCTTCTTTTGCTGGGAGGAAAGAGATTTGGCAAAGCAGCATTTCCTCCATTAAAACCGACACTTGCCACCTTCCCATTCCAAGCACCTGTACCCCTTCACCAATCCTGGGCCACCAAGGAATGGAGACACCATAAGCCTGGGAAATATGCCAGAGCTCGTTATTTCAGGGCACTGTATCATGCAGATCCTAAATAATTGTTCTAATTTAAGCTAGTTTACAATATCACCATTCATGTCTGCACTTTTCTTTGTTTACATACATGTAAATTGTATTTTGTTGTGCATGAACCTGTCAGTGTGCTGATGTAAAATGTACACAAAAGCCTGCGAGAAAAAAAAACTCATCTAGCTGATTAATTAGAAAGTGCAAAATTGGCTTTAAGATAGATCAGTTCAACTGCAAAAAAGAAAATACCTGTGGGTATAGCGGCTTGTAGGAAATAGGCTTCATAACTACATGCCCTAAACCTACCTTCCTTCTCACTATGGCTGCTAGAGCAATCAGCTTCAACTAAAGGGTATGAAAAAATTATTGTAAATCTACGGGAGGTTCCTAGACATGCTCTTGCCGTTTTCCCTTTCCCAAATCTCTTACAAGATAGTTGGAACCCAATGGCGTTCTATAAATATTTCCCGTTGTGCTTAGAAAGGCACATATGTACATTTACAGTATACCATTTGTTTTATCATGTAAGCACCATTACATTTAGGTTTGCTGCTTTTGGTAAAGGTCCATTTAAAGTATTTGGAATGTCAAGTGTTGATTTCCAGCAGGCCGAGAATCAACAATTTTATTGTACACTCCACGTCATGCTGTGTTTTAAAGCAGCCTCATGTTCAGAAAGTGCTCAAGCATAAAGAAAAACCGCTTCCTACAGTTTGCTGTAAAATATCGCATGCAAATGTATTGCAGGAATAATCAAAGTACGGAAACTAACTTGTGCGTGTATATCTACATATATATTATTAAACTTAATTTCATTTGTGGACAAAACTCCATTATTTGGGTTTTTGAGACAAACATTTTTAGTAACACCCACGTTTTAGTTTTGCCCTAGGATTTTTCAACTTTTACAAGCACTTGTTAACTTGGATTTTCCTTTGGCAGGTGGAGTCACTATGGCAAATAAATCTGAGATTTCCCTGTGCTTTTTATATTTAATTTCACCACTGTATACAGGGGGATAGCAGAGAGGTTTTAATATAACCTTTGTATAATGAAAGGGATGCCTCATTTTGATTTTAATTACATGCTGTGCACTTGCATGTTTGCACATTATGTTGACAATCCCTATAATCTGGCATGGGTTTTTGTGTTTCAAAGGCGAAATCAACTGGTAACTGACATCTTTAATTTTTGTAATTCTTAATTTTTCACCCAGCCCACTGGTGTGAGAGGGTGAATTCAAGTAAAACAGAAGGTGACACATACAATTAAAAGGCATACACATTGACCACAGATACAATCATACAGTGACATTATTGCCAGTGAGTTGAGGGTTTTTTGTATATAAAAGAAGGAGCAATCTCGATTTATGAAAGCTATTTGGAAGCCCTGGGTTGGATGGGCGTTAAAGGGACACTAGAGTCACCAGAACAACTACAGCTTATTGAATTTGTTCTGGTGAGTAGAATCATTACCTTCAGACTTTTTGCTTAAACACTGTCTTTTCAGAGAAAATGCAGTGTTTACATTACAGCCTAGTGATAACTTCACTGGCCACTCCTCAGATAGCTGTTAGAGATCCTTCCTGGGTCATGGCTGCCTAAAATGCATCCAAACATTCAGTTTCTCCTCCCTCTGCATGCAGACACTGAACTTTCCTAATAGAGATTCATTGATTCAATTCATCTCTTTGAGGAGATGCTGATTGGCCAGAGCTGTGTTTGAATCATGCTGGCTCTGCCCCCTGATCTGCCTCTTTGTCAGATTTTTACTATATTTATGGAGGCATGAGGGGCCCAGGGGGGCAAGATGGTGGCTTTAACACTATAGGGTCAGGAATACATGTTTGTGTTCCTGACCCTATAGTGATCCTTTAAGTGTGCATGAGTGTGCTCATGAAGAACAGTTTGAGCGTCTCCACACTCTGAATTTTTCCTCATGGATTTCAATGCATCTCTTTGAGGAGGTGCTGATTGGCAAAAATGGTGTTTGGCCCCACTTTAACTTTGCAGTAACACGTTTTATAGTAACTTGGTGGTAAAAATGCTGCACAGCATAGGGATTTGTCGCAAATGCTGGAACTTCAAATATGTGCATTTAAAAAAATAAAATAATTTCTTTATTTATTTTGCAAATATTTATGCTTTATTGATATAATATCAAATCTACCCTGGACTGTCCCCTTAATTCAGTTTCTAATTTAATTAAACTGTACCAAGTTTAGCCGTAATTACCACTTAAAGACATGACACTGAGTTTGTGTAGTGGTTGTAGACTAGGAATTACATTACATTTTCCCCTAAATACAAAACTCCTCTATAATCCAGGAAGTGCCTTGTTTGGAAGACAGCCACTAGATTGAGATTTAGTACTGCAATGTAAACATTGCAGTTTCTCGTAAACTGCAATGTTTTACATTGCAGGGCTAAGGGGGACAGGCACATTGCATCTAGTCCACTTCCATGAGCTAAAGTGCTCTAGGTGCATCTAGTGTTCCATAAAAGATGCAGCCTAGTCACCAAAGCCACTAGAGTCCCTTAATGTCATCCCATGGTTGTAAATCTGCTTTTTTCTTTTTTTTAAGGGTTTGACAATTACCTCCATTCTACAGATGTACAGAAGGTACATCTGGCTCTATTTATTTATTTTAATTCTTTATTTTTGCGGTCAACGTTGATACCTTAGCACATCACAACTGTAAAGCGAAAATATCAATACATATATAAATGGTACAACAATCACGCCATAAGAATAGTATCAACCTATTTTTTAAATTTTATATTAACTGCAAAACTCTGTGTGCCAAATTATAAATAATTATAACCATGAATTAGAGGGACTGGTGCAAGGCATTATGTGCTGACTGTGTGTTGCGCAAACGGCACCGGTTTGTGTTTAATTACTGTAAGTAATCTTCATGTAGCTTGTAACTGTGGCCGACTCTGGCCAGGAGGGTATATAAGAAAAAGGTCCTGAGCTTAGGCTGAAAGCGTAATGAAACGTGTACTTCAGTTAAGGGGCAACTTGACACATTCAAATGTGGCTTGTGGAGGGGTTAACAACTAGACTAATGTGCAAGCCAAATGCTTACGGAGGCCGGGTGTATGGGGAATCCTAAAGTATAACACATAACTATGGAGAACTGAACAATAATATATTTGACAATGATATCAGCCGCCCTAGGCGTCAGGTAGGACAGTCGGTAGTCTCCGATGCTGCTCTTCTGGGCACAAAGGGATGGTCGTACAAGATGGTCGTGCGTCCTTCCTAACAGTCTCCGTTGGTAGACCTAGGAATGTCGTTGCCTCTGAAACGTGCAGCAGGAGATGTGTCTTGTCGATCCTTCTGCTATCAGTCAGTGCAGGCCCTACTTGTATGTGATGGAATGCTCTCGTAGTAGTTGTGTAACTGGTCAGAACAACCTCCACCATGTGAGGGTACTTCTAGTTAAGTCTCTGTAAAAGACCAGGTGTGCTCCATCGAAGGGTACTGTGGGAGAGCTTTTAACAGCGCCCATGAAGACCCCTTGGTCAGAGTCCTGTACAAACGTGAGCAATATACCCATAGGTGCGTCTTGGGGAGCTTTGGCAGCCTTTGGGAGACAGAAGCAGGTATCCACCACAAGCTGTTTGGCGGCATAAGTGTGGCAATAAGCCTCCTGCACTAATTGGGTAATTCAGCATTTGCGATGGTATATATTCTTACATTGCGTGCTTTAGCCCTGTCATCTATGCTAGCCAGTTGTGCTGTCAGGTCGTCGCATTTCTTCTGTAATGAACCTAGAGCAGCATCTGTGCAGATAGTGCCAGTTTGGTGCTTCCCATGTCTCCCTCCACCGTTTCCACTCTGCTTGTGAGTGTGGTAACTTCCTCCCGGACTAAGGCCATATCTGCCTGAAACATGTCTTTGATATCCTAATAATAATATCCTGCCTCAATGCTCGTATGTCTGCTTTAGTAGAGGGGGCAGACTCACCGTCCTCCAGAGCTGTCCGGGACACAGAGTGTACCTGGGATGAGGTAGGAGGCAGATCTTAGATGCTGTCGTCATCCGACGATGCAGAGGAGTAGGCCTCGGCTGGCGTCATTTTGGAAGGTGCAGGCCGCGCGGTCGGATGCATCTCCAATATCTCTGGAGCCCGCGCCTGGATCCACCCAGTGCTTTTTACTTTTCTTCCCCATGTGTGAAGGAGTCCAGGGAGCCCCACTGGACCCTCGTAGGTAAGATAGTGGCTGGAGAAAGCTGCGTTAATTGGGACAAGCTCTCGGAACTGTACAGAAACACGTCCAGCTCAAGCAGGCGCTGGATCTGCCCCCCCACATCTGGCTTTTTGTCCTTATTTGGACATTATTCATTGGACGAGTTTCAGATAACAATTTCAGCCTGTGTATGATGCCCAAATAGGGACAAAACAGATGTTGCTGAAGTGGAATGGGGCTTACATTTTAGTGATATCTAGAAGACTGTTGTAATGTTTATGGTGCTTGTTCTGCCCTATTAATTCTGTTTTGGAATCGGAACAGTGAAATCATGTTTTATCTACCAAGTGGCACTTGTAAACCACACATTTATATAACCCTATACATCGTTTAGAACCTGTATGGTCATTAGTCATAAAAGTTAACTTTCAGAATAGGAAGTATCCCAAAGCAGAAGTGAAATTACATATGCAAATAAACCCAAACACATTGACACAAGCCAGGCTTATTCACTAAAGTGTAAATTGTCAGAAATGTAAAGTAAATTAAAAATAAATTTTGTTTTGCAAAATTAACAACTGTATTTGTTTTCTTAATGTGAATACTTTATATATAGTTTTTTTTTTGTGCATATATTTCTATTTCTGTGTTTAAAAGCCAAAAATTAAAGGTTCAAAGAGGAAAGTTGTGATTAAAAAAAACAAAACATTTTTTTAAAAATTGAATGAGATAATGTCAGTGTTTGTGTAGTGTATATAGTTGTATAGGAGATCAGAAAAAGCAGTGCAACAGTTTGTACATATAGAATGTGGTTTTGTTCTCCAAAGAGCCATGACATTTTTTTACTTGCATTCTTGGTTGTAATAGTCATGTATGCCATGACTATCAAATAAGGAGCCATACTGTCTGTGGTGTGTCCTAAGCACCACAAAAGAAAACATAAAAGATATAATACAACTGAGAAAGCAAAGGTGACTCTTCTGAGATATGAGTTTGAAAAGCAATTATTACTGTTTCCACTAGGTGGCATACATGTTCTAAACATTTCTACCAAATATCTAACTATGTATTTGATTAATAAACTACTACTAATATACTTTGATTTTATTTATTTATTTTTAATTCTTTATGCATGATGTGGAATAAAAGCAAGTCTGCAATGGCAGGTTATCCATATGGTTTAAAAATGAGCAAGCTCAAATATGCCATTAGTACAAAGAGAGCATATCATAGTACAGAAATGAAGACATCATATTCGTTACGAACTCTGTGGTTATGCTTCCTAGCTGCTAGACATTCCATCCCACATTCCTAACAACACCTGCTTCCTTCTTCACCAGCACTTCTCACCCACTCGGGGCTCTCTTCGGCACATTCACTCAGTTGCCTTTCTCTCTTAGACACCTTTGCATGTTCACTTAGAAACATCCACCTGTCCATTCACCTCCTCTCAAACAAGAAATCATTATTCTCACTGTACAGTTACCTTTGTTCCGTTCTTACAACCCAGTCGTCAAATTAATTGGTCATTGAGGATGCACTACAGTGCATGCGCACCAGTACAGGTCTATGTTCGGGGAAATGTCTCCAAAATAGACAAGCACCGCAGAGCAGGGAATCACTCAAATCTGTATTCGGAGAACATTCCCCGAGCATAGATTAGATGGATTCCCTGCTCTTTTCCTCTTTTACAGTGAAGGCTCTTAGGGTCGCATTATGATTTTGGGTTCTGTGTGTAATAAAACCATGTTGGAAAGTATACTAACACTACATTTCATGTTAGTCATAAGTCTTAATATGCTTGAAGGGAGCTGTGAGCTGTTAGTTTTGGTAATCACTGGATGTCACACCTAAGGGACCAAGTATAATTTCTTAGTCAAACAATCACTAGCTGGCAGTCTCTACTTTCTTGTTTGCCATCTTCAGATCAATTTATTTTTCCCTGTTAAGCAGCTATGGCATGAGTATAATGTTTGGCAGCCTCCAACTTAACCTAAGGGCTTGACAAGTCTTCTTTCCAAATGCTAATCTATTAGCCACCGCAAAGCATTGGGGACTAGTGAGTTATCAAAGAGAATTGCAACACAAAGCTGAAATTAAATGTGTGTTTGTAAAGTGTCTTGAAAGGAACATTTAAGGATACATGTAAAATGCAAGCCCAGAGATTGGATATGTGTGATCTCCAGTCCTATGAATGGTGCAAAGAGTTCTATTGTAGATATATTTCTATCTTACTTTAGTACATTTCGAGTGGGTTTGATAGGAACCCACTTCATATTTTGCATTTAACTATTACTTTAAGTTTTATAGGACGATTTGGTTCATAAGCATAATGCAAGATGAATGGATTGTAAATATTGGAAACACGTACATTGATTTTTTAAGACCTCTATTTACTAGACTTTGATTGTCAGGCACTTGGCAACTTCTCTCTACCTATATTAGCTTTAATTCATTTTTATCGGAGTCAGGTTCAATGGCAGACATTGACCGCAAACACGATCCAAACTGTTAGGGATCCTGATGAATTTAGTTGCAGAGTCCTGATGAGTTGCAGCTGAGTTCAATTCTATGTATGTTAATGATACTCAGATTATCGTCCAGCAATCACTACCACAGGAGGAACCTCAGCACAATTCCGTTTTTATGTCCTGTATACAGTGTTGTGTTTGTATGTGTGAAACTATTGTGTACTATTGTTTATTTAATTTATAGAACATTAAGCGTTTTGCAGTCCATAGAGATCACTTTGCATTATATGGTTTAAAACTTATAGCAATTTAGAATCTTATTTTGGCTGTGAGTTCAGGAATCCCCTAATAATGGTAAATGAGCTTTCAAAACCCATCAGCATCCTTTTCCCATCTGCTATAATATGTGTATTATGCAAGCCTCTAGCATTCAAATGCTTATAGGTTGATGTGTCACATTGTTGCTTTAGGAATGCTTTCACGAATGTTTACAAGTACAACTCGAATTATTTGAAATGACGGTAATGCTTGAACATAAATGAATCTCATATACAACATCACAGCACAGGAGTTTAATTACATATTGAAACGTTTTTGGTCTTTTTTTTTTTTTTTTACTTTTATTTTCTCTGTAACTATGCATTTCATAGCAGAGTGGTGGCTGCCATGAGTTCAGAATTATCTGTGCAGTTTATTGTCACTAACCAGCATTTAAATTGCAGCTGTATTTTGATAGGTTGAAAAGCCACAAGCAGCCAAACTATCCTCCATTTCTAGGAACTTTGTTTAAAACACAACATCACATGGCAGCCAAAGACAGATTAGGCAGATGTGTAATGTTTATCGTGTGTACATTTTTGCTCATGGATGTAGAAAGGCACTTGCAAGTGTTTAACACTTTAGCTCTGTAGCTGGTAGGTGTGGGAAGAGGAATTTTGGAATGATTTTGAGTGTACAATATGCATGCAGTGGTAGAGCCACTTTTTTTTTTTTTTTGGGTCCCTCTGCGCCCCTCTTCCCTGCCCCCACACCCTCTTGTCCCCTGGTTTTGAAAGAGTTAAATCCTTTTTTTTTAATTTTTTTGGTTACTGTTTCTAGCACCAAATCTGTCTCATCCTCCAGCAATGTCACACCGATGAGGGGAATCTAATGCGCATGTGCTCATTTGACCTTCCTCATAGGAAAGCATTGAATCGTTGCTTTCTGGTGGGGATTTTGAAGACACTGAACATGGTACTGTAGTAGTTAAAAATTAGCTTGATAATTTTAGCCTCTGTTTTGCTGTTTAGATTTTAATAACCCTGTAAAGGTCAAGAATTAAAAAATTCAGCAAAATTGGAAAAATGATTCACATCCATAATGTTTATTTTTGTTTAGTTTTATATTAATCTACCGTTTGAAATTCAGAAAAACCATAATATAGTTTTTTTTTTGAAGGTTTTAGTTTTTTTGAAGGTTTAAGAATGAAAAGTTCTATAGTATTTCATATATATTTATGGAAAACACCACTTGCATACAAACACAGAGATACCACCAGACTAATAACAATCCATTACTTCACATACAAAAATGATTTGCATGTGCAATAGCCTCCTAGTGCGCTCCTATGGGAAAGCATTGGATTGGTTAAGATCAGGTTTGATTATCTCAGCTGTGGGGGCGGAGCCAGTTGCAACGACCCATGCGGCACTGGGAAAAAAAAGATGAGCTAAGCACCTTATTAAAGAGGGGCTGGAGACTAAAAATTGCGTGTAGGAGAATACCCTTTGCTAACATCTTTTTTTTTATAATTGTTTCTTGCTCATAGGGTGCGTGTCTACGACTTGCGGTGTAGCAGGTCTCTCTGTTCACTGTATGCTCATCACTTGGGAGTCTCAGCTGTTCGTATGGATGACTGGAAAGTAGTTTCTGGAGGAGAAGAGGGTTTGACCTGTGTATGGGACCAGAGAATGGGGACCAAGTTATGGGAGATGCATGCCAGGTAATACATATTATGCATCTACATGGCCATCTCATTTCACAGAAAGAATCATTAGCTCTTTACGCCAGTTACGACTTTCCAAACACACACTTGATATAATTTGTTAAATAGTTATGCCTTTTTACTATGAAACGCTGTTCATGTGGACTTTAATCCCTTTGCTGCCAGAGATGTTCTATATTATAGCATGGTGTTCACATTACAAGCCCAAAATAATTGTGCTCTTTGAATCGTGGCTAACCGCAAAAATACCTGACTCTGCCATTGCAATACATGGGTATTCATGCCATAGAAATGACAGAGCAAAAAGAGGAGGCGTCATAGTCATTTATGTTGATAATTCCATAAGGTTCACCCCCTTACAAAACTTTAACTTTCCTGCCACCTTTGATTTCCTTTCTGGCACAATTGAGATCCCGTGCAATAAATCATTGTTGCAGGAATCTACCGCCCACCCAGCTCCCCAGTGCATTCCCCATTTGACATAGCCCATCTCCTTAGTGAAACAATAACTCAAAACCCAAAAAGTGAACTGTTGGTCTTTGGAGATTTTAATATTGATTGGCTGAATTCTAAAAATATTAGTTCTTGCTCGCTGTTTAAGACTTTACAGCTAACGCAATTAATCTTCTTTCCAACTCGCATAAACAGTAAAAGCCTTATCCATACCCTGCTCAAATGGATTCTCTCCACTTCTCCTGATAGAATCCAGGAGGCAGGTTTTCTCCCTAACCGTTTCAGTGACCACTGCTTGGTGTACTGCGTGCGCAAAATAAAAGCTACTAAATCCTCTTCCAAGGTTAAAATCACCAGGTTCTTCAAAAAAATGAATCTTGACTCCTTTCTAAATGACATCAAGTTCCTCCTATGGCACAGATTAAACTTAATTCCAGATGTAGACTGTGCAGTTGAATTATTTCAGTCCGAGCTCCTACAAGTTTGGAATTTGCATGCCTCACTGTGTAAGGTGAGAGTAAAAGGGGCATATATGAATTGGATCACAGCTGATCTCATTCAAATGTTCCAGTTTTGAGATTCATTGTGGTCAAAGTTCAAGCGTACTGGCTCTATGAATGATCATTTTGCATAGACAATGGCGAAATATATGCACAAAACAAACAAAATTGGCCCAAGCCCGATATTTCTGTGAAAATCTGAACAATAACATTTCAAACCCTAGAAACTTTCGAAAAGTCATAAATAACTTACAAACTCCCCAATCCACTCCCAACCATCCATTGTCAAAGTACTGGTGGGTAGTATAAAAAAAATTATTATTAAACATGTAAAATAAATTAAAAGTGTGTGTGTATGTATGTATATGTATATATTTATATATGTATAGTCATACGTAGTGTATTTTAATTTTAATATAAGTACATATATTAGTATGAAAATACACTTAGAATGAAGTTATTTATATATATTTCACATTTATATCTATACGTATAATTACAATAATAAAAAAAATGAAAATTTTTATTTAAATGAAAATAAATTATATATACATATGTAATTTCATTCTACCTGTATTTTGTTATATATATATATGTAACAAAATACACTTAGAATGACATTCTATATATATTTCTATATATAAAATACAAATAACCGCAAATTTAAATATATATACATATACATGTATATTTAAGAATCTTTTAACATAATTATGTGATTTTACTAATTAAACTTTGATTGACGTACCTGACAACCCAGGCAGAAAGTGCAGAGAATTTAATTCATAAGTACTATATTTAACACTGTAACTTTCCAAGATACCATAAAACCTGTACATGGGGGCTACTGTTTTACTCGGGATACTTCACTGAACACAAATATTAGTGTTTAAAAATGATAAATTGTATTACAATGATGATATTTTCAGTAAAAGTGACGTTATTTGCATTTTTCACACACGAACTGCACTTTTACTGATGATATTATTGTTGTAATATGTTTTATTGTTTTGAAACACTAATGTTTGTGTTCAGTGAAATCTCCCAAATATAACAGTACCCCCCATGTACAGGTTTTATAGTGTTTTGGAAAGTTAGAGAGTCAAATATAAGGCTTGCATTTCATTTCATTTTTTTCACATTGAAATTTGCCAGTTTGGTAATGCTGCCTTTGAGAGCGTATGGTAGCCCAGGAATGAGAATTACCCCCATGATGGCATACCATTTGCAAAAGTAAACAACACAAGGCATTGCAAATGGGGTATGTCCAGTAAGTTTTAGTAGCCACTTAGTCACAAACACTGGCCAAATATTAGTTTTTTGCTTTTTTCACACAAAAACAAATCTGAACGCTAACTTTGGCCAGTGTTTGTGATTAAGTGACTACTAAGAAAGACTGGACATATCCCACTTGCAATACCTTTGGTTATCTACTTTTGCCAATGGGGGTAATTCTCATTCCTGGGCTACCATATGGTCTCAAAGTCAACATAAGTAATCTGTCAAATTTCAATGTGAAAAAAAAACTGAAAAATGGAATGTGCTATATTAGACCCTGTAACTTTTCAAAACACCGTAAAACTTGTCAATGGGGGGTACTGTTGTACTTGTGAGACTTTGCTGAATACAAATATGTGCGTTTTATTGCAGTAAAAGCTAACAGTATTATGACATTTACAGCTAAAATTGTAGGCGGAACTACAAATTTTTAATTTCTCTTTTTAATTTTATTCATAATGAATTATGTTTCATATATGAGTAGTTGGAAATGAAAGCCCTGTTTCACCTGAATAAAATTATATATAATAAGTGTGGGTGCACTTAATATGAAAAAGGTGAATTATGGTTGGACAGACATATAGCGCAAATTCCAGGTTTTGTTTACATTTTGTTTTGATCAGAACATGTACTATTGACTTCGTCCTGAAGGGGTTAATGTACCCTATTGTATCAATGCAATATTTTGTGGACTGAGGACATACTTGAAAACGAGAGAAATATCAATTTATCTTTCCTCTTATATTATCTCTAATTACAATACATAATATAGTTTGCAAATCTGTTTTTTTTTTTTAAAAAAAGACTGACCAGTCACAGTAAGAATTAATTCCACCTCACAAGTATTTTACGTTCACATTAAATTATTTTCTATAAAGGTCACATGATTTAGAATATCTCTATCGAATATGCTAATCCGTTTGTGAAGTCATGACTGTTCAAGTGAGGCATATTTACATATTTATTTTGGCAGCCCTTGTAACAAGCTATTGTCAGTGTAGCATTGAAGCAGTGTCCCTGGCATTAACATCAACAGGTTATGGCAGAAGATAGAAGATCCATTCATACCAGTGAACTAGTCAATGCTTAACAGCATGCCCTGCTAGTAGGATAATGCCTAATGATGAGTATCATTTGGTCACCTTCTAAAACTCTGTTATATATGATGTTTACATGTAATATAGAAAGAACCCAGACTAAGTCAAACTGCATACTTCTACTGCACACGTTTTCCTGGGTCTAGGTGAACGACATTAGCAGGATTAAAATGAAAATTATTGTTTTTATTATTAAACAAATATATAGGGATACAGCTGATACTTAGGACAGAAAAAAGCATAAGTGTTCATAAGCAGTGTCAATAGAGTTAAGTATATCCCTTAAAACGAAAATTGTTAAGTAAATTGTTCAAAATAGCTGAATGGGAAAATTAATCAAACTATCTTATATTTTCCAGCTCAGATACATTTACTTAGATGTACCATTCCCCTTTTTAATTTCTTTATAATTCCCAGTTTAATGTATAACTCTGCTGATTTTAAACAGCTAAACAGGTTTCTCTTTTACAATCCATATAGATCTCATTGTCATGTTGTACTACGTCACTGGCACTAGATGGCAATATGCACTTTCTAATTCAATGTTAAGCTAGCCTATTTTATCCATCCATTACAAAAGTAAGTGTTCTCTATACAGATGATCTTCACTTACCAATCGGGTTCCGTTTTTATGACTCGGTCGATAAATGAAGACGTGCTAGAGAGCACATCTATGTTTGGGGGTGTTCCTCTGAACATAGACCAGCTCACTAGAGCAGGGAATCCCTCAAATCTATGTTCGGGGGAAATTCCCTGAACATAGACCTGCTTTCTAACATAGGGAATCCCTCGATTACCCACGCTAGAGAGCTAGTCGTAAGTCCGAGCAGTCGTTTTTGTCAGATTTAGTAGACTAAAACTAAAATATGACTAAAACTAAAATGGCTTTTTAGTCAGAAGACTACGACTGAAACTAAATTGAAATTTACCGCCGTAATTAACACTGGTGGCAGTGGAGTATTTAGGATTTGTGCTGCCCCCTTCCTTAATTTAAATTTTCCCCACCCCTTCCAGTCAATGCCGCACTTTGGCTGACAGACGCACAAACTCACTGATAGATGCATACATTCATTGACAGACACACACTCTCATATACACTGACAAACAATGACAAACACACACTGATTTGACACACTGATAGACAGGCACGCACTGACACACGAACTCACTGACCGACACACACACATTCACTTAGACACACACTCTTACAGACATACACACACTTACAGACACACATTCAATCAGACACACACACAAACATTACCACCAACACTCACAAATTATTATTATTATTTTATTTATTTTAAATTCACTCAGCCTCCCTGGGAGAGCTGGAGTGGATTACTTACCCAGTAGGGCTACTGGGCAGGCAAGCAGGGGGCGGACAGGCAGAGTAAACGGCAATGGAGCTCTGATTTTCCTGCTCAGCTCCCTCGCGCGCCGTTGAGTGATCCCGGGAGCCGGTCTGACGTCATATTCCGGCTCCGACTTCATTAAGCGGCGCGGAGGGAGCTAAAGAGGAAGAGCTCAGATGAGCATGCTCTTTCGCAGGCCGCTTGCCGCTGTCTGCCGCCTGCCTCGGGGGGCTCAAAAGTGGTTAGCTGGCCAGCTCTTGAGCCCCCCAGGACACAAAGCCAACAAGGCATCTGCCCTGGGCGGCACTTTGCAGAGGGGCGGCAAAAAAAGCCGCCCCCTGCAAAGTGCCGCCCAGGGCAGATGCCTTGTTTGTCTTGTGTAAGATACGTCCCTGACTGGTGGGTAAGACACATGGGGGAAGGATGAGAGGATGAGGGGCTGGGAGAATGAGACACATGGAGGGGGCTGGGAGAATGTGATATATGGAGGGACTGGAGGGGGAAATGAGCACATTGAAGGAAGAGGCAAATTAGACAGACTGGGGCTTGGGAGAGAGACACTCAGAAGGGGGCTTGGGGCACACAGAGGGGCTGGAGAAGGGACAAAAGAGACAGATAAGAGCCTTTAACTAGTTTTAGCCATGTAGACTAAAACTAAATTCAGATGACTAAATTACAACGAATACTAAAATGGCTTTTTAGTTAGTAGACTATGACTAAAACTAAATTAAAATTTGGTGTCAAAATTAGCACTGACTATCTGTACTTGGTTATCTACAAGATAAATACATTTATTAACCTATTAAAGATCAATGACTTCTAAGGTACGATTTCAGAATATTAAAGGGACACTATAGTCACCAAATCACGTTTAGCTTAATGAAGCAGTTTTGGTGTACAGATCATGCCCCTGCAATCTCACTGCTTAATTCTGTGCTATTTAGGAGTTAAATCACTTTAATGCAAGCCTATTCACACCTCCTTGCATGTGACTTACACAGTCTTCCGAAACACTTCCTGTAAAGAGTCATCTAATGTCTACACTTTATTAACGAGCAGGAGATAAATTCTGAATTAAACAGAATTTACAATAATAGATTGCTAGACCCTGCAGGGGCCATCTGTTTGTGATTTATGTTCAATTTACAAAACAGGAGGTAAAAACCTTTAAATTAACATCTGAATGAAAATGAAACCATTTTTTTTTTCATGCAGACTTTGTCAGTCAGAAGCAAAAGTGATTTAACTCCTAAATGCCAAATAATTAAGCAGTGAGCCTTCATGGGCATAATCTATACACCAAAACTGCTTCATTAACCTAAAGTTGTTTTGGTGACTATGGTGTCTCTTAAAATGGATTTGTAATAAAATAAATGGCATATACCGCGCCCAAAATTAAATGTACCAGAAATATACGTGAATAAATCTTCAGATGGTGTAATACTGTAGGCCTCAGAATAACAAAACAGAATACAGTATAGTAAATACAGATTAAGATAATGGTTCTATAATGGATCCACTCACATTTGATTGAGCTATATTAGAGCTCTACTGTGTTGTGCATGGACGGTATAATGCCCATCTAAGGATATGTGGTGATGTTGGCAATACAGGTGCTCCAAATACAGTGCAACATTTGTGATATATATGTGGACAAATATAAGAAGAAAAAAACTCCAATGGTGAAGTAAGTACTTGTAAATTGAAAGAAAATGTGGTAATGTACTTACATTTACCAGAGCAGGACTTGCTCTAGTTTAAACAGCACGGGTGGTATAATCCCCACCTATGGATATATAGATACCAGAAAGCAAAGGGAAAATAAAAGGTAAGTAGCTATAAAAAGTAAACTTTTATTTAACTTAAATAATAAAAACCATAAAAGGGTATTAAAAATAGAATGAGTCCCACTTTTGAAAAAGCCTTGACTCCTTATTCTATTTTTAATACTCTTTTTTTATGTTTTTTTTTTTTTAATTTTGGTTAAATAAAAGTTTACTTTTTATAGCTACTTACCTTTTTTACTATACTGTATTGCACTATTACTGTATTCTGTTTTGTTATTCTGAGGTCAACAGTATTACACCATCTGAAGATTTATGCACTAAAATAAATGGCGTATACCGCGCCCAAAATGAAATGTACCAGAAATATAACTTGTTCATTCACGAGGTTTGGGAATCCTTGCACTGTGAACTGCAGCCCATATAAACACACTTACTATACTATAGTGAGCGCCTACCACCCCTGTTGTTCATCTTAAAGTGGATTTGCCTGACCCTTGGACTTTAAGAGGTTAATATAGATTAAACTGGCTAAATAGCCATAGTACTACTGAATGTGCAAAAGCATAGTTTTGTTTTTAATTCCAATAATTATTAAAACTGTTTGATTTTGTTCCATGTACAGACACCCTGTCCGCTACGTCTGGTTCAACTCCCACAGCTTAATTACAGCAAACATTCCGGATGATAAGAATCCTCGTGGGGCTAGCATCATGGATGATGATCTCACAGCTCACCGCAGGTAAGGAAACCAGTTAGGATGTTTGTGTGTTTACATGCCTGTTATTAATGGAAAAATACAGGATTAACACTTACTGATCTATTTCTTTCTGTATGGTGATATCACATGAAGAGTAGTTCACAGTGAAATATTTGGGTGTTAGAACACATCCATATACATTTTGTGTCTTCACTTTCACATTTACTTCACTGTCTTGTTGATGTGGTTTCAAGCACTAGCAATGTAGGACTTGCAAAGGAGTTTGCTTAAAAATAACCCTAGCTTCATCCAGAGGCAACCTACTGTTAACCTTCAGGGTGTAGCACCTTCAGAATGAGACTGGACAAATTCTCAGTGTTAAGTCACTGACATCTTCTCAGTGACTCTGTTTACTATAGACTTCATACTCAAGAGTATTGTATTTCTAAGTGTACAAAGATAGACAACCTCATTTAGAAAGCAACCACTTGTGAGTGCCTGCCAGAAGCAAATACATTACATTGCCACCGGCTGTTGAGCTCCAGTCCTGCAGTTGAGATATGAAGTACTAGGAGGACCATGTCATTTAAACAGAGAACAGAAAATTGAAATACTGCGGAAATGTTTATGGCAAAGCACTACACCAAAGCAGTTCTGATGCAATTCTGTGCAACATATTCATTCTTTATTTTATTTGTAGTGCATCTCTGTGCATACCTTTGCTCTGAGGAACAGCTCTAAGAATCACTTGTGTACTAAGACTAAGAACGATTTAATCCCAGTGTGCATTTTCCAGATGCCCTGTTCTTGCATGATTTTAATAACACACACCAACTGTACAGTTTTTGGTTAGCAAAGCTGTGTGTCTGACCAAAGAGGTCTTAAGGGTGGCTGCCCCCATAGAGCAAGGGTAAGCCAAGACATGCACTATAAATAATTATTTATTCATATGTATGCATTATAAAACATTACACAGAAGCTGTAATACATGTAGTCCTTTATGTTAAATAATAAAAATAAAAAGTCAGTTTTAATTTAAAAGTTCAATACCCACACACACTTAAACTAATCAAATTTCTTCTTCTGCATTATGTAATCCCAATATCCAGTTTGGTGATACTGTGAAACCTCCAAATTAGAAAAATGTGTCTCAGTCACAAGATGCTGTACATCTAATAATGTTGTTTTGTGTTGTCAACTGTATTACATTTTAATCTTTACAACAGCTCACACCCTTCATTTTCTAGAAAGTCATTTATATAAAGGGAATAAAAGTGTATGTTACACGATTACTTATTCATTATATTTGTTACGTTTTTGTTATTTTATTAATGTAGTGGTTTTGGGATAAATAACTTGTCCCTGCAGCCTTAGCAGTGAAAACATTGCCTTTTTACACAAAAAAAAACCCAGCAGTGTTTATAATGTTGCCTAAGGTCACCGCAAGTGGGTCTCACTCAAACAGCCAATAGATGGACTTTGTGGGATGCAGGACCAATGATCAGTGTCTCCACGCTCTGCACAGAGACTGAACGCTCCCCACAGAGATGCATTGACTCAATGGATGTCTTTGAGGAGTTGCTGATTGACACATTTGCACTAGCCTCCCAATGCTTCTTTATAGGAATGCTTTGGATTATGGAGGACCAGGAAGGCGCGGTGATCACACAGAGCCTGGTTTGATGGCAGGAAATAAGATGAGTTACTCCTTTTTTTTTTGGGGGGGGGGGTGCAAAAATCACAGTGGGGGGCAAAAATTTCAATCATTATCAGGACACAATAGTATTAGAAATATATGCGTGTGTTTCTAACACTATACTATTTGTTTAAACCATCATATCACATTTAGCAGCTGGTCTCAAATTAATAAGGCATACTCTTTAAAAAAAAAAAAATAGCAATGTTATACATTATTATACATTATTCTGAAAGTTTGTGTATATTTATACAAGGTCTTAACATTTCAGATGTGCAGCAACTAAAGTAGTATTTTCTCTCTCTCTGCAGACACCGTGGCACCATCAATGTATATAATTTTTCCATGGATCAGACATCTGTTGAAAGCATCCTTCCAATCTGTCGCTCCTCCTACAGTGAGATGACTGGATACAACTATAACATTGGACTGGCAGTGCCGTATGACAATGTGTAGATGTGCTTCTCACCTCAAAGACACAAACTGAAGTCTGACCGATGACTAGCTAATTGCACAACAATCTCCTCATTATTTGGGAATATTCTAGTCCATAATAAAACTCAGGGAAACTGGATACACCTTCTTATCCCAAAATGAAACCAGGGAAGAGATTGCAAATATTACAATATTTACAGCAAAAACAAACAAAAACAGTACTTTGTATCTTTTGACTGCAGCAGTTATACCTAGTTTCAAAAATTTATTTAGAGGATATGATAACAGAAAACAATTTAGAAAGTTTAGTTTATGGAGGCAGTTCTGGTGTATATATTGAATTGAACTGGCTTGTCCTCAAGCTTGCAAATTAAGTTTTTAAATTCATCACAATTCAAAGTTTAGTGAATGAGTCCTCAAGTCTTGTTTTTAACAAATGGACGAAGCTTGATATTATCCATAGATGGAAACTTGAGATACCCTACTTTTTTCTTTTGATTGCAGCCTGCAGTAACAGAAGCGAAGATTCAGAGACGTGTTGTGTACACAATGATTATCAGCTTTCTGTTACAATCAGAAATATAAACTGGCAGCTTCAAATGCCATCTAATAATCGCGCCTGGCATCAGTGTTCCCAGGTGTGGTGTTAGTGACCTTTATTTGTTTTTCTACAGATTTAATGTAATAGAACAAGAAAGGATGTAGACAAACTTTATTTGTATTTTGATCACCCTGTACTTACTGTTTTTAAACACGAAACAAAAAAAGTCAAATGTTTTTGTCAGTCTGATATTTTTCTTTTCTGCTTAAACTGGAGTTAATCCTGGCTTTGAAACATATGCTACTGAAATATGTTTTTTTACTGTTAAACCAGAGCTGCTATGGTATAACATGCTTTATCAGAAGGCATCCGTGGCTGATAATGAGAGCTTATATTTGAGAGGTAATGATTTGCAATGGGGTCAAAAGAAAAGGGATCTATTTATTGATTTACAACTTTCTTGCAAAATGGCAATCTAATTATTATAGCATACGTTTTTCACATCCACTATTATACTTAGTGGCTTTTATAAAGCACCATGTTATTCCACAGCACTTTACAATTATAGATATGGGGGAAATTAACAATATATGAGACAAACTATAACACATTTTGATAGGTATAATAGGTGGCTGAGGACCCTGCTCAAACAAGCTTACAATCTAGAGGAGGTGGGGTATGACTTTAGAAAGGCCAGTGTAAAGGATAGGAACCAGGTGACAGGAGTGGCAGAATTGGAAGGTGATAGTAAAAGGGACTGTGGACCTACTAGTTAAGAGAGCAGAGACAGGTTTGAGAAGTGAGAGTTGCCCCTGGAGGCCATAGGCTCTTCTAAAGAGATTATTTTCAAACAACCTCTTAAAGATTGACAACTAAGGGAGAGTCTGATGGGAGAAGGCAGACTAATCCATAGGAATGGAGCTGCCCTAGAGAAGTCCTGCACGCATGAGTTAGAAGTATGGGTACGTGTAGCGGATATGAGTAGGTCAACCCTGTAGGGATGTACCTATGATTTAGTGAAGAAGTGTAGCAGTGTGGGGGAGATGTAAAATTGACAGAAGTGACTTATGAGAGGAGCAATGGCAGAGAAAGATAAGCTGGACAGCAGAATTCATTGAGGATTTAGAGAGGGAGTATGGTTTTTGAAGAGACCAAGTAGGAGAGAATTACAGCTATTAACTCACTTCAACTACGTTCATATAATTATTTGGATGTTGGGCTGCTCCAATCTGGGAGAGATCCCAGCAAATGCACATTTAAAAAGGTATAAGATGACCAGTATGTTGGATCTGAGCAGGTCAATATGTAAGCTCATTTGTATGCTCACCTCAAATTTCCTGTATTTTACAAGTTATAGTCTGCATCTTCAGGCTCTTCATTCTTGGGTCGAGCTCTCATAACCCATGGCAAGTTAAGTGTTCACTTTCCCTTCAACAACTATCTTGATGGAGGTAGCAGCAAGCTGCTGGAGACAAAATATGTTTGCTGGAAATTTTGATAGCAGAGCATGCATTTCAGTGACTTAGTGCATACATCGATCTCACTTTGTCATCTCCACTTTTTGTGGATACGCCTGTTTTCAATATGCCAGATTGATGCTTTATAACATTTTTAGACTGCTGTGTTGCTACAGTATTTTATTTCCAGTAAAACATAGCTGAAGACTTGTACACATCTTGATTTATAGAGCAAAGAGGCCAATTTAAACAAAGTCTACAGAATAAATGTACATAGAAACTGTGTTTCTTCATACTTTGTTCATTCACACAGGTAGATTGTCTGTGAGAAATGTTTCATCTCAGTTGTGTGAGTTCACTAATCCACCAGCATCATAATAGCCATTTCTGTGATTTTTGGGTTTTGTGTTTGTTTATTTCCCTCCAAGTTGTTATATACTTTATTGTTGATTGCCCTAATTCCCAGTTTCCTGGTTCAATGGGCAGCCAACATGTCTGAATAGTCAAACCATGGAGCTCTCCATATCCGAAATACATTCAGAATCACCAACCTTGTGTCATGCCTCCAAAACACAAATATTTATGCTGCCAAGTGATGGTCATTCTGCATGTTTGTGCTCTCTTTACTGCCAACTTACTGAGTGTTCGGCTTTAAGATAAGCAGATGTGCAGCCACTCAGTCACCGTGAACCCTTATGTTTTAGGAAGTGGTTAATCTTTGAGGTTTAAAAATAATGGGCATACAAAGCCAGGAGGATCTGTTAGTTAAGATATAGAGTTCAAAAGAACATTACATACATCTTCATACTCTATTGCAATCAAATGTCCTGTTTTAAGATGAACTGCAAACTTATCTGAAATGCAGATTCAAAGCACGGAATAGTAAAAATAGCTCAAAATTAGATCGACTGAACTGCTAAATCTTTTAAACCCATGCCAAGCTATTTCTGGATGTCAACCCATTTAAGGGATATGTTTCTTCCCTGAGTACAATGAGTGTTAACTACGAAAAACAAAGATTAATCAAAGAGTCGGAGGAGGGAGGTTCAGCTGTCTTCAAAAATAAATTCTGTCAAGTAAGGTCACCAAGAGGTACAATGATAGTGCCTGGTGCTGACAGTTTAAAATATTGGCAGTGTATGGCCATTGCTCCTACGAACCTGTGAACAAAGGTCAACCAGTGTTCTAGCTGCTTAGCAAACGTCTGTTGCCAAAAATAAAATCAAAGTAAAATAGTAGACATCGGTTTGTATTGTTTGTTTTTAGACATGTACCAGTTCTCAGGGGCATATCATATATCATGCTAGAATGGATGGTGTTTCTGTGCCTGCTATAACTCGGTGTGTATACTCTTCAAATGCTTCACCTATTTTCCATGCTATGCTCAAGGTTAATGTATGTCAATCTAGAGAAAGTAGCACTACCATCTAGTAGTGTGTAATTGCCAAGCATCATTACCTAAATCCTGCATATACAATATGAAGGCCTTTGAAATAGGAGTTCTACTGTCTGGTTTTCAACACTGTTAAATATTTTTGGTAAGAAAAACATCAACACATTTTTAATAGCTGATAAAGAAATGGAGTGAAGTAACATTTAATATGTAGACAATTAAAGAACGTGATCCAAAACCCTGTACCCTGTGTGAATTAATATCATTCCTTTACATGCAGAAACTGCATACTCAACCTAGAGCTTCACACTCTTGTTTATCTGTGGTGTAGTTTGAACTAACTCAATACAGAATTCTTTTGAGATTTGTAATGTTCATTCACAACTTGCTAATTTCAAGCCTGGCTAATTATAGCCTTGATTGAATATTTTTTTGGATAAGCTTTTAAAAAAATTTTTTTTTTTAAAGTAAAATATTTTAATTTACTTGGTGTGTGTGTATATATATAGATATATGGGTTTTTATATTTTGAAAAAAATAATTTTAATAATGTATCCAATATTATATTATTTTAAAAGTGCCATATTGGAAGAATATTTTTTCTAAATATTCTTTTAACAAATTTACTAATAATGAGTGGAGTCATAATCATATGTGATATTCTCACTTCCAAGCCTAATTCATAGGCTATTATTGTATAATGTAACTGGATCTGCCTGTTGAAATATCAGGCAGATAATGTGATTTAATGGTGATGTTACATATCTGTTTGGTACCAAAGAATATAGGTTTACAAACTGTCACATTTACAACACACAACATTTCAGTCCATTTCTCTGACTTTTCTTTACATTAAAACATTTTGAAAAACTGTATGTGGTGTATCTCCTAAATGAACATAGTTTCCCGATTCAGTTGTACTAGGTCAAACGAGTGCCCAGCCTATATTATTTGGATTGAGACTGCACTAGATCATTGAATCTACAGGAAATGTGTGGCCCAGACAGATTGTTTGTGAATGTGTTATATTTATGAGCACTTTTTCCTTGGTAATAATGTGAAAGGGTACAAACTGGGCCAAGCATATAAGTCCAAACAGTTTGGTGTTTATTACAGTAAACCAGAAATTCATTTTAGCATAAAATCCAAGCTAATATAGCTTTGTTAAAATTAAAATATGCAATATTCTAAAAAATGAAAATATACGCATACTTCCATATTGGATTGTCTCATCCATTCCTGAGAGAACCACTGAACAGTAATCTCTGATAACCCATGTTGTAAAGTGAACAAAATAATTCAAATTATCTTTTGTTTAACTTGAAAACTTCCAGACCACCATAACCCACACACACTGTATTTTAAAGATTTTGTCCAATCACCATTAAAGAGACGCTATATAGGCACCCAGACCACTTCATCTAGGTAAAGTGCCAAGTCCATGCAGTTTTAACCCTGCAACTGAGAACACTGCCGGTTTTAAAAACCTTTAGTGGCTGTCACACTGCGATAAACTCCTGTGGTGTCATATCAAATAATGTTATAGAGGCACCATTTTGCTGCGCATGTGCGCCAGCCTTCCAATATTTCAAGTCTTGATGATTTCAGTCAATGAGGTGGGGTCACTAGTGGAGAGAGCAGGGCAGCATGGGCCAAGAGGTAATGAATCTACCTTTTCAACTGTTGCAGGGGGAGGGTCGGTCACCTACACGGTGACACTACAATATTAGGAATTCACATTTGTATTAATAATGTTATAGTGTTTCTATAAAGGCGCATAAGTTGGAGCTGCATTAAAGCTCCATAAAAGTGTGAGTGCACATTTTGATCTGATTTATACCAACCACAGTTGTAATATACTACACTATTGGCTTTTTTTTTTTTCGTTGCATATATCCAAATAAGAATTATTTAGGTGCTGCACCTACCCCCTGTTTTATCCAGCTTTTAACTGGAAAAGAAAGGCTCCATACTCTGTGATTGAGCTGCCATTGGACTGGAACCATATTTTAAGTGCTGAATTTTATATTTTTGTTTTTTTCTAATTCTTTAAAGGGACACTATAGTCACAAAACCAACTACAGCTTAATGTAGCTCTCCTGTTGAGTGTAGTCAGTCCCTGCAGACTTTTTGCTCCCTAGGGTCCCCTCCAGTGGCCACTGCTCAGATGACTGCTGGAGGTGCTTCCTGGGACAGTGCTCCATGCTCTGCATGAAGACACTGAACTTTCCCCATAAACCATAGAGATGCATTGATTCAATGAGGAGATGCTGTTTGGCCTCGCCTCGTCTCCTTGACGATCTCAGCCTATCCAATGCTTTTCCTACAGGAAGACATTGGATTGGCTAAGATCATCAATGTTGATTGTCACCAAGGAGGCGGATCAGGGCGGGGCAAGCACCGTCAGACCCATGTAAAGCTGGAGATAAGGTAAGTTTTCTTACGTTTAGGGGGACAAGCCACCTAATTGGTGGTTTTAACACTATAGGGTCAGGAATATATACATTTGTGTTTATGACCCTATAGTGTTTTTTTTATAATTGATTCATTACAATGTGTGAGTAATCATCCTTGGAATATCCCCAAACGTGTAAGTAGATGTCATCAGTGGCAGGATGGTAACGTATCCATATTTAGGAATCTGACATGCATCTGAGTTTCAATATCAATACGCTCCCAAATCTGTAAAAAAATAAATAATATATATTTATATAATGCCCAAACTGATAACTGAGAACAGATTTATTACATCACCCACTTGCATGGGGAGAAATATTGAACATATACATATTGGAAATACAGAACCCGTTTTATTCTCAGTTTATTAACAGACTGTAAAATTAAATTATGTTTCTATGCCTTAAAATGTTAATTGTAGTCCTGCCATGGACAGGAGTCGTGTAGCCATTAACAATGCATTTCTAACTAGCAGAAAACCTTTAGCTGGCTCCTAAGAGTATTTGTAACAAGTGTTGAGTTCATCACGGATATAATTGCCTCTATCTGATTTTTTTTATTTATTTTTTGACAAGTATATTATGATTTTTTTTTTAATAGTATATTGTGTTCAATTATATTTGATTTTATAGTGTGTGTTTGTTTCAGATGTCATTGATGTTACTATTTTATTTAAAGTGACACACTTACAGTATATAGCACTCTAAAAACTTCAAGTACATTGTATTGACCATTTTTAAGCGTAACGGTTTCTCTTAGCTACATTACATGGAAATATATGTTGAGAATATTTTTGGAAAGGGGGGGGAGTAAGGAACACGGGGGAGGGAGGGGCAGTAAGGAACACAGGGGAGGGTTAGTAAGGAACACAGCGGGGGGGAGTAAGGAACACAGGGAGGGGAGGGGGGTAAGGGTCACTGGGGGAGGGAGTAAGGGCCACTGGGGGAGGAGAGGGGAGTAAGGACCACTGGTGGAGGAGAGAGATGGGGCAGGGACCACTAGGGCAGGAGGGAGTAGGACCACTGGGGAAGAGGGGGGGGGACCACTGGCGGAGGAGAGAGATGGGGCGAGTAAGGACGACTAGGGGAGGAGGGGGGGAGTAAGGACCACTGGGGAAGGGGGGGGAGGGAGGTCCACTAAGGGGTTTGGGAGAGGGAGGACCACTAAGTGGGGAAAGGACCACCAAAGGGGGGTAAGTAGTGAGGACCCTAAGGGGGGGAGGGGGAAGAGGATAATGACCACTGAGGGGGGGAGATTACTACTAAGGGGGTGGGGGGGGGAGGGGAATGTCTACTAAGGGGTTTGGGAGAGAGAGGACCACTAAGGTGGAGAGGGGGGAGTGAGAAGACCACCAAGGGGGGACTACAGGGGGCCAATGGAGAGCACTAAGGGGAGAACACGGAGGGAAGGGGAAATCAATAATTGACAAGGGGGGGAGAGCACTATGAAAAAAATAAAGAGCTGCTCCCCTCTCAGTCTCTATCCTACCCCACAAACCCTCTCTTTTACACTACACACACATACACACAGAAACATACAATGCATTCCTACTCACACACAGACACACCTGAAACACACAATGCATCCCTTACGTTCACACAAACACTCATTCTCTTACAGACAGAAACAAAATGCATCTCTTACACAATCAATGCACCCCTTACAGACACACACTGCATTCAATTAAATACACAGAAACACAACTTGCACCCCTTACACACACACACACACACACACACCCAGAAACATACAATGCATTCCTTACACGCAAACACACACTGCATCCCCTATAAACACACTACATCCCTTACAGAAATTGGTATCCCTATACACTACATTCTATAAAAACACAAACACCTTGCATCCTCTGCAATAACACATAAAACATCCCCTACACACATACACTCCACTTCCTGTGAGAGAACTCATGGGTGGGTCATGTAGGTGGATTTATGGGTGGGCATTGTAGGTATACTCACGGTCAAGCCCTGGGGGCCCAGACCTTGAGCTGTGTAAGTGGCCCTAAAAAATGGAGCTGCTTCCTGTTCGTTAATTGTTGTGAGCACTGTTAAAAACAGTCTCCTGAGAGCCTCTTCTACACCAGACCTGTGGAGCCAGACAGAGCCCATCATCAGCCTCTTGTCTTCATCTGGTGGTAAGTAGGCAATCCAATATATTATTAGTGGCACTAATCTCTAATTTACCTCACATTAAATGGATACTATAGTCACCAGAAGCACTACAGCATAGTAGTGGTTCTGGTGTCTATAGCCTGTGCCTGTAGGCTTTTTAATGTAAACACACTGTCTTTTCACATAAAAGACACTTTGTGAAGACTGGCGTTGGCCCATATGGCAGAGCATATGGGCGGGCCATTGTGATGTCACATGGTGGGCAGGACATATGGGGGGGCGGCAAAATTTATTTTGCCTAGGGCGGCAAAAATCCTTGCACCGGCCCTGGGTCTGAGATCTCCATTACGTGATTCATTGTGTGCTATGCATCTCTAAACACTTTTCTTTGGAGAATTTTATTTACAATGTGCACTTAACAAACTTCAAACATATATTATTGTCAGATTAATTATGGTTTAAGTTTGATTATTTGGTGAAGTGTTAGAAGCAGCAATGTATTAATTTATTTTTGAATTAATGAGTTTATATACTTTTATAATGATCTCTTTATTAACTTACCATTAGAATAACATCTACACTAAAACATTTAGTTCTCTCTCTATCTCTCAAATGCGGTTTATTGAAAATGAATTATTTATTACACTCTCAGAGCAGGGTTTTGCTACGATCCTGTGCATGTTTCACATAGGGTTATTCTTAGCATAAGGTGAACTTTGTATCTTTTGATGCTAATCTATCAATGCTAGCTGCTGCCTTTTCTTATGCATACACCCATACTATTTTATCTGGAACCCTCCAGTCAGCCTCAGAGATATGACAAACCAAATGTCATTTAAATCAGGGGCCTCCAGTACTGTGACTCAGTGAGATATGGTGCTTACTACAGTTCCTTCCCAGAACCATGGTAATCACAAAATCATTAACCCATTAACCCATTCTGTGCCGTCTTAAAATTAGATGGAATGTCCTTTCATTTTAATGTGAGTAGGGGTAAATCCCTGCTCATACTGGGGAGACTCGGGTATTAATCAATAACTAGGGACTATTTAGGGCCCCAGACTGACAGATAAGGGATATACAGCGCTAAAAGTACTGATCTTTAAAAAAATATATATATATTTATATTTAACGGATATACATACTATAGTTATATATACACTGCTCAAAAAAATAAAGGGAACACAAATATAACATCCTAGATCTATCCTAGATCTAAATGAATTAAATATTCTTCTGAAATACTTTGTTCTTTACATAGTTGAATGTGCTAACAACCAGGGGCGGACTGAGAACCCTCAGGGCCCCCGGGCAAAATAAATCAAGGGCCCCCTTACAGGCCCCACCCATACTCTGCAGCAAGCGCCACCCTTGTCCCGCCTCCATGCACCGCCTCCAGCCACACCCTACACAATCTTTAGACACAAGGAACAAAAGGGCAATAAACCCTTTGAGGCCCCAGCAGAGACTACAATTGAAGGCTAATGGGCCATGGAGGGGGGTCTTTCTAGCGGAGGCTATCTCAGTGTCCTTTAGAGAGTGTGTTAGATAGAATCCCCTCCAAGCCCCATTAGAGACTACAATGGAGTCTAAAAGGCTTGGAAGGGGGTCTTTCTAACAGAGGCCATCTCAGCGTCCATTAGATATCCCCTGCTGGAAACAGTCGCCTCCAGGCCCCAGTAGAGACTACAATTGAGGGCTAATGGGCCATGGAGGGGATTTCTAGCAGATGCTATCTCAGTGTCCTTTAGAGAGTGTGTTAGAAAGAATCTCCTCCAGGCCCCATTAGAGACTACAATGGAGTCTAATGGGGCCTGGAGGGTGGTCTCTCCAACACTCTGGTTCCTATTCACAATATAGCAACACAACATAACTTGCTGATACCTAGGCCAAGTTGGCTCCTCTTACCTTAATTACTGTTGCTTGCTGGCAGTCTGTGGGCTTGCTTGCTGCGGCTGGCAGGCTGTGGGCTTGCTGGCTACTGCCGGCAGGCTATGGGCTTGCTGACTGCGGCTGGCAGCCTGTGGCTTGCTGTAGGCCTGTGGGCTGGCTACTGGCCTGTGGGCTGGCTAACTGTCTGGCTACTGGCCAGCCTGTGGGTTGGCTGGCTGGCTACTGGGGCACTTGTAGATTATTTAAAGAAATAATCCATGCACAATAACCACTACTGCTCCAGAGTAAGTAGTCAAACCATTTAAGAACAGTTTAACAACTTACCTGGGATCTGCTGGGATTTGGGGCTGTAGTAGGGAATAGGAGCAGTGGTGCAATGTGTGTGTGAAAGGTTCAGTGTGTGAATGTGTAGGGTGTGGCAATGTTAGTATGGGGGGCTGTGTATGGGGGTCTGTGTGTATATGGGTGGGCAGTGTATGTGTGTGTGTGAGGCAATGTGTGTAAATGTGTATGGTGTGTATGGGGGCAGTGTGTGAATGTGTATGGTGTGTGTGTGGGGGCAGTGTGTTTATGGGGCTAGAGTTCACTCTCACCACTGCGGCCACCAGGAATCCCTGGGGGTCACAGTGTTGAGAGTGAACACTAGACCGTAGCTCCAGGGCTAGAGTTGACTCTCACAAGAGCGGTAACGTTGCCATGGTAATCGCGGCAACGCTCTGTGCTCGTGCAAGAAGGACCCAGAGGAGCTGCAGGGTGAGCTCCCAGGTCCTCTCTTCCTTCCTCCCCTGCCCGCACGGTGCTTGCGGACAGGGGAGAGGGGGCAATTGCCCTGTTGACCCCCTGGATCCACCAGTGATATATACAGCCCTTCTGTGTGCCTTTTTGTCTCCCCCCGTCCCTCTGTATGTTTCTTTCTCCCCCCTTCTTCCCAGTCTCTCTTACCCCTCTGCCTTTTTCTCCCTCTCTTCCACTGTTTTTCTCCCCCCTTTCTCTATCTCTATCTCCCCCACATCTCTCTTCCTCT
>OW240916.1:227612630-227645572 GCA_933207985.1 Pelobates cultripes
AATTTAGGGCCCCCACTCACCGCTCAGGGGTGGGGGCCAGGAGGGAGGACAATAGCCCCCCTATTCTAATTTAGGGCCCCCACCCACCGCTCAGGGGTGGGGGCCAGAGAGGGAACAAAATAGGTCCCCCCCTTATTCTTATTTAGGGCCCCTACCGCTCAGAGGTGGGGGCTGGGGGGAGGACAATAGGTCCCCCCCTTATTTTACTTTAGGGCCCCCACCTGCCGCTCAGGGGTGGGGGTCAGGGGGAGCAATAGGTCCCCCCTTCAGGTTAGAAGCCCCCAATCATGTGGCACGGTTGGGGGCTCGGGAGGGGGGCCCCGAGTTTTTTTTTGTTTTTTTTTAACAATGAGCAGCCACAGGCTGTCCGAATGTCCGAATTGCCGGAAATTCGGACGAATTAACATTCGGAATGATATGAATTGCACATGTCTAATCTCACCCCCTCCAAACTCACCTGCCCTCGCTCTGCCACACTCACCCTGTCAAATTAACCCCCCTAATTCTGTCACACTCACCTTCTCTCACTCTGTCACATTCTCCCCCCAACCCTGCCACACTTATCCCTTCACATTAATGCCTCTAATCCTGTCACACTCTGCCACACTCACCCTGTCACAGTAACCCCCCTTAATCCTGTCACACTCCCTCCTCCAACCATGCCACATTCACCCTTCACCCCAAAACTGTGATACTCACCGCACCCCAAATATGCCACACTTACCCTGTCACATTACACCATCCCGTCACACTCTCCCTGCCACTGGTACCCTTTACTCACTGTGTCACAGTCACCAGCTGAAGACATGCATCATACACACTTTATTATGTGGTAAATTATTTTTTAAAAGCTTTTTTGCTCAAACAAAATTTTCATGTTTGTTTTCGATAACCCCTTTACACCATTACTTATGTATACACGACTGTCAGGCAATGCAACCATACCCAACAATTGTGTATAAACAACTGGCATAATTGCTAATTCAATTTATTTATTGCAAATTATGCTACAACTACAGCCAGAGAGCTCACAATGCAGGGGCTCAGGAAGCTGTGACACTGCAAGCTTCTGAACAATGAATGCAGAGACTGACTCTCTGTATCCAGCACTGTAAGCCCGCCTTTCAATATAGCAAATGCTCCTTACACACACACAAAATACAACCCTATTATTTTATACTTTGAGTGTTAGTGGGGTATTGATACCGGAGAAACTGACGGAAGCAAAGCACAGAGGGATGGACACAGGTTTCTTCAGGAAGGAAGAGATTCTTTATTGGATCACCGATCGGGACTCAGAGGGACTAATGTCACCAAAAATACAGCAAGTTCTGAGCCCTGAACAATAGTGCAGGCTCCCTATATAGGCACATAACTCCTCCCATATTAAGCTCCACCCGCACATTCTCTTGACCAATCATTACAAATAAGAATTAACTTCCTGCTTGACCGCATGGCTTGTCCAGCACAATGGAGGAGGGGAATACTACATCCTGTATTCTTGCACATGCTCCGTACACTACTGATCGTATCTTGCCTCGTGCAACCAACTGATCGATACGTCAGCATATGCACGTACACATGCCACGTGGTAATCTCGGCCTACTAAATTTATTTTTACCGAGATTCCACCACATTCCCCCCTTTGATGCCTCTTGATATTTTACAATTACTTGAGGCATCACTTAACCTTGGTTTGCATACACCACAAGTTACCTTTGAACCAGACCAGACTTATCCTATGATGTGAATCTTCAACACTCGTCTTCCTGCATTGGTTCTCCCTGATCTAGAGCCTTATATTTATAAATTGCCATTATCTGTGCAGCAGCCTTCCTCTCTGCTATATTTTCTATCAGGCTTTGCACAGACCTAACTACTAAGGGTATAAGACACGGCAGGAGTAGACACAACATTAAAATCAGTAGGACTCCACCTACCACTGCCTTAAGCCCTCCAAACCACTCATACCAGCTACCAAACCAACTACTTGGATTGTACCCTTTCCATACCTGAGTAGGCACATGCGCTAGTTTAACCATATGGCTAGTAAGCTCAGCTATTGCTTGCCCTTCGTCATCTATTTGAAGACAGCAATTGCTCAGGTTAAACTTCCCACATACACCTCCCTCTACTGCCAAAAGATAATCCAAGGCTAATCTATTTTGGTAAACTGCTGTCCTCATCCTGGTATTATGCTTCGCTAGAAGATTGAGCGCTTGTGATGTCTCGTTAGTAATGATCTCAACCACCGCCTGTAACCTTATAATGCGGTTGAGCATATAAATAGGGGTTCTATAACCAAAGGTACCATCCTCTGCCCACGTGGCTGGCCCATAATAATCTATAATACGCTGGGGAGGCCATTCATTATCTTCCCAGGCACCTATCTCTATGGGTCCCCTTTTCTTCCTATGATTCACATCATACACTTTAACACCTAAAGTCTCACCTGTTTCAATAGGCAACAAGAAGAAGGATGGTTTTAACATACCCAACACACATGCCCCTTCCCAGTCCTGTGGTAACTCCGAATAGGCCTTCTTACCACAGATCCAGTACAAATTCGCTGGGGCTCTCCAGTTAGATGTGATGGATAGATCAAACCATACGTCCTTTAAATTGGCATATCTTGCAAACGGGTTAGATGGTTCTGAGACATTTGAAGCCGACCACCAAGTTGTATTCTTTGTATCATCATCATAAGCTTTTTGCCCTAGACAAGTTAATTCTCCTACAGAAGTATTATACATCATTCCTTTCCTCGCTATGCAAACATAACCTATGATGGAGGTCTTCAATCTCCACTCAGATTTACCTCTAACACTCATATGATAGTCGGCTTGTGTAGATATTAATTGGTCAACTGCCTCAGAACCGGACATTACCTCCTTTGCTTCCCAAGGCCATTGGTCTCCCATGTTAGTACCTCCACACACATAGCAGTTGGTAACATTAAGACTACCGGCAATACTCTCGGCTAAATCAATGAACAAGTTTTTAGCATTATGGGGATCTTATTATCTATGCTCATCTCTTCATAAAAGGAATGGTATACTTGATGAGTTTGGGAGGTTACCGTATCAGACTCTATCCCTATAAACAATATTGTCCCAGGGTCTAAACCCGTCCCATATATTTGAAACCCAAATAAATTACCATATTTATCTAAGAACTTGTCAGGGTTATTTATAAGTATATGGATTGGATTGCATTCCATAGACTTACAATATGGATTAGTAGGCAACTTAGTCACAATCATGTCCTTGTCTGCTGTCTGTCCCCAAGTCGCCCACCCCACACAAGACCAATATGGGCAGAAGTTATAATCTCTATTTGGGCATCTTGGACTTACATATTTATTTTTACTACTGGGACAAATATATTTATCGTTAGACCCATACGTCCTCTCCCATCTAAGATCCCCACATACATTCCACGGCTTTCTACCACTTGATATTGCTTTACACGCATCAAATAGCAGAGCACCTGAAGAATATACGGATTTTAATACCGTCTTATTAATTAGGGTCCCCTGAGGATCTCCATTTCTGAGAGTCAACCAAATTGTACGGGGTTGATACTCAGGACTGAAGCACTTAGGTTCTCCTACTCCTAAATGACACACACTATATTCTATATTTAAGTATCTACATCTTGATACATCTCCTTTACACTCATATTGCGAATGCCAAATTAGGGTCTGGGATATATGGTTACCTGTTCTTGTAGTCTTAATGCATACCTCACAGCTAGGAGTGTTGGTACCTCTACCTTCCTGAATATAAAAATACACATAAATAAACATTATTAAAAATACATCTTTCGTCGTCATCCTCAGTCTTCGTCCGTGTGAAGGCACCTCAGCTTCCAGGATGTAAGGACTGCAGGGAATGGAGTTCTGCTCGTCTTCACAGGGGTCCCCTCAAGACTTTCCCTGACTTATACACTCGTTGGTGAGTGGACAGGCTTTATTATGGCCTTCTCACTCACTTACCAAGTCTCTGAAACAATAAAATTTGTAATCTACAAGGTTCCTCGTCACTCCGACTGAGTCGTGCGTTTTAACCGGATCTTGCAGGGATTCTCTGGATTTGCTGTAACTTGCCAGGAATCGGCTGCTGCTGGTTTAACCCTGGAGTGATGTATCCACGGAGCCACTTCGGCTACTTTTATCGCTGTAGGGGTAGACAGAAGAACAACATAAGGACCTCTCCACTTGGGCCCTAACGGCACATTATTCCACTCTTTAATCCACACTTGGTCGCCTGGGTGGTAACTATGAATTGGGGGATAAATATTCACAGGTAATCTATCTTGTACCCATTTCTGTACCTCCTCCATAGTCTTACCCAACTCTACAACCTGCTGCCGGGTAATTCCTTCTCCCAACTGACTCAAATCCCCCCTTAAGTTACCAAGCACGGGAGGTGGTCGCCCGTACATGATTTCAAAAGGAGAGAGGCCCATCCTTCTGGTAGGTGTACTACGGATTCGCAATAGAGCTATGGGCAAGAGAACGTTCCACTTAAGTTGGGTTTCCTGACACATTTTAGCCAACTGATTCTTAATAGTTCTATTCATTCTCTCTACCTTACCAGAACTCTGGGGTCTATATGCCGTATGAAGCCTCCACTTTATACCAAGCATATGAGTCAGTTGTTGTAGGCACTGATGAACAAAAGCTGGACCATTGTCCGATCCTATAGAGCAGGGTAGTCCATATCGGGGTATTATTTCTCGTAGCAGGAATCTCACGACTTCTCCTGCTTTCTCTGTACGAGTAGGACATGCTTCTACCCAGCCTGAATAGGTGCACACCACTACCAGCAGGTAGCGATGTCCACCCGATTTAGGCATCACTGTATAGTCAATTTGTAAATCGGACATGGGAAGTCCCCCCATAAACTGGACTCCTGGTGGCTTTACTGGTCCTTGTCTTGCATTATTTTTAGCACACGTTACACATCTACGTACAATGGCCTGAGTCAAGTTGGACAATCTTGGTATGTAGAAATGTTTTCTGAGAGATTCTTCTGTACTGTCTCTCCCAGAATGTGTCCCGTTATGATAGTTTTGGACAATTTCTACCGCTAGTGATGCTGGAATAACTATTCTTCCATCTTCTAACTGATACCATTTGTTCTCCAAATACTTTCCAGGTTCAGTCCTTAACCACTCCTCTTCTTGAGCTGTATAAATTGGAGTCCATTGAGACAGTGGAGTTGGTATAAGAGCAGCTATATGCCCCACATATTCCTGTCTTCCTGATTCAGCAGCACGCTTAGCTGCACTATCTGCCATCCGATTCCCTTTGGTTACATCACCATCTCCTCTCAGATGCGCCCGACAATGTATAATACCGACTTCTTTCGGCTCCCACACTGCTTCCAATAGTTGTAGGATCTCAGCTGCATATTTGATTTCTTTGCCTTCTGAATTCAATAGTCCTCTTTCTTTATACAAAGCTCCGTGGGCATGAGTGGTTAAAAACGCATACTTGGAGTCCGTGTAGATGTTCACTCTTAAACCTTCAGCCAATTGTAACGCTCGTGTCAGTGCTATCAATTCTGCCTTTTGTGCTGATGTTCCTTTTGCCAGTGGCCGAGCTTCTATCACCTTGTCTATCGTTGTTACTGCATATCCTGCATAGCGGATCCCTTCTTTTACATAACTACTGCCGTCGGTGTAATATTGAACATCAGGGTTCTGGATGGGAAAATCACGAAGATCTGGTCTACTTGAAAATACTTCATCCATTACTTCCAAACAATCATGTTGACTTTCAGTAGGTTGTGGCAAAAGGGTAGCTGGATTTAAGGTATTTACAGTCTCTAAATGCACTCTTGGGTTTTCACACAACATTGCTTGATACTTGGTCATACGGCTGTTACTAAACCAATGATTTCCTTTGTAATCCAACAACGTCTGTACTGCATGTGGAACTCGTACATAAAGTTCTTGACCCAGAGTGAGTTTATCGGCTTCAGCTACTAGCAGGGCGGCTGCAGCTACAGCTCTTAGACAAGGTGGAAGTCCGCTGGCCACTGCATCCAGTTGCTTAGACATGTAGGCAACAGGTCTTTGCCATGATCCCAAGTACTGTGTCAATACTCCCACAGCCATTCTTCTTTGCTCATGTACATACAGGTAGAATGGCCGTGTGTGGTCAGGTAGACCTAATGCTGGGGCACTCATCAAAGCCCTCTTCACATCTTCGAATGCCGTTTGCTGTTCTTGAGTCCATAAGAAGGGGTCGTGCTCTGTACCTTTGATAGCTGCATACAGAGGTTTTGCCAGTATCGCGTAGCTGGGAATCCATATCCTACAGAAGCCTGCTGCCCCAAGAATTCTCGCACTTGTCTTCTATTCCTGGGTATCGGTATTTGGCACACAGCTTCTTTTCTCTCTGGCCCCATAATTCTTTGACCTTCAGAGATATGGAATCCCAGATATTTGACAGTTGGCAAACACAACTGAGCCTTCCTTCTTGACACCTTGTATCCTGCCTTCCAGAGAATGTGTAGTAGATCGTGCGTTGCTTGCTGACATACTTCCTTTGTAACTGCTGCTATCAACAAGTCATCTACATATTGTAATAATACACACTCTCCTGGGATAGACTCGAAATCTAGTAGATCTTGACTTAGAGCTGAACCAAATAGGGTAGGTGAATTTTAAACCCCTGGGGCAATCTTGTCCAGGTCATTTGGCGTTTCGAGCCCGTTACAGCATTTTCCCATTGGAAAGCGAAGATACATTGGCTTTCTGCGGCAATTCGGAGGCAAAAGAAGGCATCTTTGAGATCTAAGACTGTAAAGTAAGTAGCCCCGCCCGGAATTAAAGCAAGCAGGTTATATGGATTGGGCACGACTGGATGTATACTAACAACCGCATCATTGACTGCTCTCAAGTCCTGCACAGGTCGATACTCATCTGTACCGGGCTTTTGAACAGGCAGCAATGGGGTGTTCCAGGGGGAAGTACAGAATTTTAGGATACCATACCGTATGAACTTATCCAGATAAGATTGGATGTTCTTCTTAGCCTTCTGCGGAATATGATATTGTCTCAGGCTTACTGGATAAACCCCAAGTTTTAGTTCGATTTTAATAGGTGGAATATTGCGGGCCAGTCCTGGTGGGTTGTTCTCTGCCCAAACTCCTGGTATGTTAAATAAGGATTCATCACTCCTCGGGTTTTGGCTAGTCAACACTGTATAAAGTCGCCACTCTTCTTCCTTTGGTACGGACAATGTCATAATACCTGAGGGTCCATTAAACTTTAAGGATGTTGTTCCATTTGGTAGGAACGTAATCTGCGCTTGTAATTTGGATAGCATATCACGTCCCAGCAATTGGACTGGACACTCAGGCATATAAAGGAATTGATGTTTTACTACGTGGCCTCCCAATGTACAGAGTCGACTTTTAAGAACCGGTTTTTCAGCACTTCTTCCAGTTGCTCCTATTACAGTAATAATTCTTCCAGATGGAGGAGCAACTAGATTAGTCACCACCGAATGTTCAGCACCAGTGTCGATCATGAACGCACTCCTTTTTCCCCCTATTGATACATCGACCATAGGCTCCGCTCGACCAAGGGGGATGGAGCCCGGTCGGTATCAATAGTCCTCCATGACCGTGTCAGCCAATCCCACAAAGTCCCTACCTTCTCTATCGCGGGACCTTTGCGCTGCTGGATAGTACCTATCTTCCCTTACACTTCCTCTGTTCCCATTACTCCCTCTATTACCATTACTCCCTCCGGGGCCTCCTCTACCTCTCGCTCTGCCTCTAAAGTTTCCGTAACCTGCCCTGGGTAAGTCTCTCTCATACTGCTCTCTTTGCGGACACTCGTTCCTCCAATGCCCTTCTTCCTTACAGTACGCGCACTGATTCCTACTCAAAGGCTCCCTATTCCATCTACCATCGCCTCTATCTGGGCCCCGTCTATCTACGCCTGCGATCGCTACCGCTAGCATATCTGCCTTTCTACGCATCTTGCGCTCTTCCTCTTTCTTACTTTCTGTTTCCCTATTCATATATACTTTGTTCGCTACCTCCATTAGTTGGGTGATAGACATACCTGCAAACCCTTCTAATTTCTGTAGCTTGCGCTTAATATCTCCGTAAGCTTGGCTGACAAAGGCGGAGTTTACCATTCGGGAATTATCAGCGTCTTCCGGATTAAAGGGGGTATACAAGCGGTATGCCTCCAATAATCGGTCATAAAGACACTGGGCGCTTCATCACTTTTCTGAATCACCTCAACTGTCTTCGACATGTTAATAGCTTTCTTCCCTCCGGCTTTCATGCCAGCAATTATAGCATCTCTATAGGCTTTAAGTTGAGCCATATCTGCGCCATTTACATTCCAGTCAGGATCGGTGTTAGGGTAATGTGTTGCGGCCCATGCTGCCGGATTGGCTTGATTTAAAGCACGGGCTCTCTCCTCTAGCGCCTTAATGGCCGCTTGGTTAATCCTTGTCCTTTCCTCATTATTGAACAATGTCATTAATAACTGCTGGCAATCAGCCCATGTCGGGTTATGTGTCTGAACTATCGAGGTGAACAGATCGGTCATAGCTTGTGGTTTCTCAGTGTACGAGGAATTGTGGGTCTTCCAATTCAAGAGATCGGTAGTCGTGAACGGGACATATACGAAGACTGGGTCAGCATGTGCCATTTGACCTGCGGCATCGATATAGGCTGACCCAGGATTCAGACGAAGAGGCATCTGATAATGTTTTAATTGTTGGGTACCGGTCAGTTGTCGGGTTAGTATGGGGCTACGTGGAGGGGCGTCAGTTAAAGGTTCCGGTCGAGAGGTAATAGGGCATGAGGATGTGGGAACTTGATTTTGGGAAAAGTTAGTGAATAGTATACTCCGAGCCGAGCTAGAAGAAGCTTGACCGGAAGTTTGAAGTGGCGCCAAATCAGGATATTCAGATCTAATGGGGGTTGGTCCTGGTTCCGGAAGGGGAGTTTTAATACGAGGGGGGGTGGATTCTGTACTGGAGGAGGAAGCGGAAGTGGATGGGGGCAATAGGGGAAGGGGTGCAGAGCTTCCTGCATTCGCGTCACTTCCTCTTAAAGGAAAGTAAGGGGGCGGCAAAGGGATCTCGGACTCAGGGGGCGTGTCCAAAATGGGCCTAACACCAGTCCTAGTGGACAAACAAGTCCTGGCCACCATGAGGCGACATTGCTCCTCGTGGCATATCCGGATCCATTTTGGCGAGTCGTTTACGGCCTGCCTCCAACAATCAATGTATGGAAACTGTCCGTAAAGTTCAGGCCTACCTGATACAGCCACGTGTACACGCTGTACCAGGGTTGGATCCAAACTGCCACGCGGCGGCCATGCCGCAACCAAAGTAGGCCACTCCCTAGTGCACAAAGTGACCAAACGTACAGGAGACATTTTAACCCCAAAATCACATGTTTTGAATCCCTTTTTAAAATTCTTTACCATACAACCTAAGGGATCCGAAATCGTTGACTCTGACGCGCCCATACTTATCAATGGAACGTCGTTGACAACGAATACTATGCACGCGTTCTTATTCAACAGTCACACCCGTTTCCTCTGGCAACAGCACCACGTGGTACAGTTACCGAGTGAAACGTACACAATAACACAATAATCACTCAGGGAATTCCCGTACACACACAGCTGTTACACCAGTCACTAAATAATCAATATTATGCCCTTTGGCGAAACTATACAGTCACCCACGCTATAATTCTCTATATATGAATTACCCGTCTATAACACACCCCAGTAACATCGTCTTTTACTAGTATCGGTTACAGTACGGTTAGCATAGGTCAAAGCACAATTTAAGGTCACAATACAATTATTAGTGGTTACGGTGTTAAACATGCAATAGACGACAATGATTAGTACTTATATACAGTGTCAGTAAATATACAGGGTTATGGTACCGTGCACTATGATACAGCAACACACTATTAACACTCTCGCTAGACGGCTGAGCTCGCGCTATCTAACAAGATATACACTTTACTAACAATCTTTAACACATTTACAATCCCAACTAAACTATTGGCCAGTACCTTGAATGGACTACCTAAAACTATATACACCCGTTTTGGTTAGCCACACTGCCCAAACACCACATATAGCGAACTAGAGGGCGAAATTTACAAAATTGCCCTTCTAGTCTATTTACTCTATCAAAAGTCTAGTGGGTTCCAAATTTACACGCCTTCCCACTTAGCCAAGATAGGTTGAGAGCTAGCGAACCGAATTTACACAGGCGCCGCTTAGTCTCCCGGTCCCTCCGACCTAGCGAACGTAATATACACCCTAGAACGCTAGTCTAGACAAGACACCGGTGTCCGGCTAGGGCTATTTACACAGGACCCCGCCTGACTAACCAGATCAAACGGTCTTACTAAAGAGCGTTCGATCGAGCGGTGCGCCTTCGCTCCTTCCCTCCGACAGAGGGGGCAGATTCCATACACAGATTTAAACCCCTTTTGGGCCTACCGCACAATCGGTATACCCCTAGTGGGTCTGCCGTCTAAAACAGCAGTTGTCTTACCTCCTCGTTCCTGAACCTGAGTTCACACTCATCGACGGGGACACCCCAGCACTTCTTACGTAGAGGCCGATGATCTCCTGGACAACAGACCAGTGGCGCCGAGACGAAGGGAGGTCCACGCAGAAGTTCAGGGGTGCAGCCGTAGAGAACGTGGGCAAAGATAGACCGTCTCACGCCTCTGCCTCTCAGCTACCGTTGAACGATGAGCTTCCCGGCCAATGCACCAAATGATACCGGAGAAACTGACGGAAGCAAAGCACAGAGGGATGGACACAGGTTTCTTCAGGAAGGAAGAGATTCTTTATTGGATCACCGATCGGGACTCAGAGGGACTAATGTCACCAAAAATACAGCAAGTTCTGAGCCCTGAACAATAGTGCAGGCTCCCTATATAGGCACATAACTCCTCCCATATTAAGCTCCACCCGCACATTCTCTTGACCAATCATTACAAATAAGAATTAACTTCCTGCTTGACCGCATGGCTTGTCCAGCACAATGGAGGAGGGGAATACTACATCCTGTATTCTTGCACATGCTCCGTACACTACTGATCGATACGTCAGCATATGCACGTACACATGCCACGTGGTAATCTCGGCCTACTAAATTTATTTTTACCGAGATTCCACCACAGTATGGCGCGTGGCATAGGGGCACCATAGGGTTAGGAATACAGTTTTGTATTCCTAACACTATACTATCACTTTAAGTGATTCAGTACAGTGGAAGAGAAATATATTAGGCGATAATGCAGCAAAGGAGTGATGGAAGAAATATAGTGCAGGTGTAAATAAAGTGATTCTGTCACCGTCTGGGGTCTTTGCATATTTTGGTGACATCGCTGCTTGCAGTGCAATGGCCTGAGGGTTTAAAGGAAGGTGAGTTTTACTTAACTAAAGCTGTCCCTCGTGGCAGCCGCCATCTTCATCTGGTGGATCCTCTTCAACCCCTGGGCCCCATGTCTGTACACTGAGGTGTATGGAGGATTGCGCAGGATGATGATAGCTTCCATAGACAATGCCTATTTCCTCATAGCTATTGCTAGTGATGGCTGAGGGACATGGTGAAAATATGACTTTGCCAAAATGAGTATTTCATCAAGATTAAAAAAAAAAAAAAAAAATTGTAATCTTTGACAGAGCTGCTTTAAATAGATTAGGAGAATTTAGTGTAGAGAGAAAGAGATAGCGCAAATGTAGTGCCAGTGTATAGTAGAGGAATATATAGAGATATAGTGATAGAGTATAGTGCAGGGGGTTCAATTAGATTGAGGAGGTTTAGAAGGAAAAAAATTAAGGAGGAGGTTGCAAAAAGGAAGAAATAGTTGAAAGGGGTTTATTGTAGAGCAGATAGTCATACAAAAGCACGTAAGCAGACGAGAGAAATGTGTGAGGGAATAGTGGGATGGTAAATAAATAAAGGGATGCATGGCATAGTGAGAGAAGTAGGTGGAACCAATGTAGTGTAGGGGAGGAAAATAGTTGGAGTGGATCTAGAAAGGTAGAGGACAAAGAGTTGGTGAGAATGTCTAGAAATATCTGTGGGATAATGTTCCTCAAGGCGAAAAGATAATTTAAATAACCTTCCTTTTTTCTTGATTAGTATTTCAACTTGAAATGACAGCTCCATGGCTCTCTTTTCATATTTTGTATTATGTTATGTAGTGATCTAACCTCATTTGCCCGTACTGAGCTGTAAGTGCAGATGAACCGGATTAACATAGGGGGCTGATGGAGCTGCAGCTCCAGGCCCATGGAATAGGCCCATTGATTTAAAAAAATACATATATATATATTTTTTTAACTTTTATTTTTTTTTAACACACACTCTCAGGGTTGCCGCCTGGCCGTTTTTTTTATTTGAGGCTGCCTGGCCGGTGCCCATATTGCAGTTATACCGACAATACAAATGCCAGTATTTTTCTCAGTATAAACAGAGATTACTTTGCAATACCAGCACCCGCCAGTAGGTGTCGCTGTGTGTGTGGAGAGAGGCAGGGATAGGAAGTTACAGCATATACCTGCATTTCTTTACTCACTGATCCGAGTCCAGACAGCAGCGTCCAGCCTGCAGAGACAGCCTACAGCTCAGGGAAGTGAGGGATGGGGTAAAGGCTGCAGGGAAACATGGGTACAGTGAGACACTAGGGGACACTGTGAGACATGGGGACACAGGGAGGCCTCTGGGGACGCTGAGACACGGGGACACAGACACACATGGAGACACTGAGACATCGGGAAACAGACACACATGGGGACAGTGGGAGACATGAGGACAATGAGACACTAGGGACATGAGGACAATGAGACACTAGTCCCCATGTCTCCCAGCTGGTGTCTCAGTGTCCCCATGTCTCCCAGTGTCCATAGTGCCTGTGCGCCCACGTCTCCTAGTGTCTCAGTGTCCCCATGTCTCATAATGTCTGTGTTCCAAAGTCTCCCAGTGTGCACATGTCTCCCAGTGTCTGTGTTCCCATGTCTCCAAATGTCGCCATGTCGCTCAGTGTCCCCATGTCTCTTTGTCCCCTAGTGACATGGGGACCCTGGGAGACATGGGGATACTGGGAGACATGGGGCACTGAGACACTATGATACATAGTCTCAGTGTCCCCAAGTGTCTCAGTGTCACCATGGGGACACTAGGAGCAATTAATCTATACAGCAGAATCAGACTGTAAGTAGTTTTGGTAATTTTGTAGAATTTTCTCCTATGTCACTCCTTGTGATTTACATCATGTGATGTCACACATACATAATTAGTTATGCAAATTAGTAAGGCCTGTGTTTTTTTCCAAGAAAGGTGGCAACCTTAACTACTCTTCACATACTCTTGCTTAAGTATGGAAACTTAAGAGGGATGTATGAAAACAAAACTTGTGTGGACTAGCTGAAATTAAATTAGTTAAGGTAATGCTGACTTTGGTCTCTCTAACACTGTGGCATGTTCCCTTTCTTCTACACTCACTACATCCACCTTTTCTCTGTCTCAAACTGTATACCAGGAGCTTCTGCCTGCTAGTAAGAAGGTAAGGAGACAAGTGGACATGTGAGTGCTAGAGGACAGTCCTTAGAAAGCATGGCGCAAGCGTATCATTAGACGCATTTTTGCCAAGCTCAGGATGCTGTTGGCCAGCATGCATTCATGTCAGGCTAGCCTTCCAATTCTTTTTTGGACATGTTCGTCCCTTTCGGAAGTTCTGGTTACATGATGCACGTCAGTGGCCCACCCTTTTACACCGTCCTTTGACTTCCTGCTTCACTGGACACTGCTGTTAGGGTGTATGGATTACTTGAAAGATGAGAGCATGAATTAGAGAGAGATTAGCATATTTTAAGAGAATCTCAGTTTTCTTATAGCTGCATCCTATGAGTTTCCCTCTGGCAACACCTCCACCAGATACATGGTGCTTGAGAGGTGTGACTGTTTTAGTGTTTTTGGTCGATAAGATTCTGTACTTAGGCCCCCCATAATTGTCAGCACTAGGCCCACTGAGCTCGTAATCAGGCCCTGCCAGTTTCACACACTTCTTGCTACACTGCTTCGAGTGGAATTGTGGGTACGTTTTACTGGACATCTTTGCTGTTAATAAAGAAATGTATTTCATTTTTTAAAAATAATGTGAAATTCAGGAGGTGAGAGGCTGTCTTGGAAGGATATTGTGGGAAATGATTTCCCCTGGAGAAATAGAGGAAAAAATAGATCTGTTAAAGGGACGTGAAATATTAATTTTAACTTTTGCTATGCAGATGGGTGGGGTGGGGAGTGAGGCTGGAGGAGGCAGCAAGATATCCGTGCTGTTTTTTCAATGTAACTTTTGTAACTATTTTATTTAGAAAGAGTAATGTATTTTAACAATTCCTATAAAAAACAACAACCTATCTATATCAGTATTCAGTGAAACTTCCATAAATGATTAAAGGCAACGTTTATTAATACTTACTTATACTCGACACAAGTGAAAAAAAAAAAAAGGTTTTACAAATCGATCAACTTGCTCATAATGCAGCCAAGGTTCAACTGCAGTTATACTCACTCTTCCACCCCTACTGAAAAAAAAAGACCTTTCAAAAATGGGATTGCTTTAATGATAAAAACCAAATGTATACACATATAGTGTGTGTTTGTTACTGTATGCCTGTGTCTATGTATATGCGTGTTTCTGTGTGTGTATGCATATGTGTCTGAGTGTACAGATATACCTGCCAACACTGTCTGCCCACCATCTGGGATGGAGGATACAGGCAAAAAAAGGGAGGGAAGGAAATCTTAGACGACAGGCATGGGCTTGGTGTAGGTTGTACCCTGCAACCATCCAGTAAATATCTGTGACTATCTATTACTACTCTGAAAACCGTGTAACCTTGCACGATTATACTCATTCTCCAATGTTAAAGTTGGATTAATGTTTTTTTTTTCTTCTTCTTTTTTTTTTTTTGGAGAATATATTTTTTTCTGTAAAAATATATATAATTATGAGAGCAACGTCCTCTCTACAGATGGTAACAAAAAACTGTTTTACAAATATCTGCTCATATAATATCAGGATTACAAATATCTGCTCCCAAGAGCTGTTCTTGAAAAGTACTAAGCCAAAGGCAACTTAATACTTTTGTTCAACTTAAAGGACCACTATAGTGCCAGGAAAACATACTCGTTTTCCTGGCACTATAGTGCCCTGAGGGTGCCCCCACCCTCAGGGTCCCCCTCCCGCCCGGCTCTGGGAGGGGAAAAGGGGTTTAAACTTACCTTTTACCAGCGCTGGGCGGAGAGCTCTCCTCCTCCGATCTGCCCCGTCGGCTGAATGTGCACGCGCGGCAAGAGCTGCGCGCGCATTCAGCCGGTCGCATAGGAAAGCATTTACAATGCTTTCCTATGGACGCTGGCGTGCTCTCACTGTGAAAATCACAGTGAGAAGCACGCAAGCGCCTCTAGTGGCTGTCAATGAGACAGCTACTAGAGGATTAGGGGGAAGGCTTAACCCATTCATAAACATAGCAGTTTCTCTGAAACTGCTATGTTTATGAAAAAATGGGTTAACCCTAGCTGGACCTGGCACCCAGACCACTTCATTAAGCTGAAGTGGTCTGGGTGCCTAGAGTGGTCCTTTAAGGATTTTGAATTCATGCCTTCTTTAGTTTTACACCTTTTTTGCATTCTATGTTTAAAGTGAACCTATCAGTTATGAATTGCATAATTGACAAGTTAACTTTTAAGTAAATATAGGCTTAATCTTTAGTCAGTGCTGATGGAAGTGAGAGCAAGTTATTTAGATTAAAAAATGCTAAATTGCCCTACACTGGGTAAGAGGGGCTGTATAGCCGCTCACAGCAACATTGACTGCCATCTTTAATGTTATGTCAAATACATGGCAGGATAGCCAAGGAAGATCAAAAAGGAATATCCATCTAAACATTTGCTAGCAATTTTGCCAGCTCATTGTAGAAATGAAAGTTCATGTTCTTTAACATACCTACCAACATTTCAAATTAATAGGGACACTGTAATTGTAGAGGTGTGAGTGAGGGTGTGACCAGGGGCAGGGCTGTTCTGAGAAATTTTAGGTGACTTACTAATAACAATTTCTGGAACTAACATGTGAGTTCGAACAAGAACAATTTATCTTATTTACACAGACTTATTTGTAAACACATTTATTGTCTTTTAAAGACACATTACTGTGAGTATAATTACAGTGGAGCTCTGTTGTACACTGTAGACACATCAGGAATATGGAACTTATAGAAAAGAGTGACATTAGGATATAAATAAGGGAGAGAGGGATGTGGGTCCAGAATAGAGACTGTCCCTCCTAAATTGGGACAGTTGGGTGGTATGATTTAGGCACAACAGAAGCCCTTATCCTGTCAACATGTATTACTGTCAGTTTTATTTCTGTAGAGTTTTGTGATATATTGATGTAATTAATATTGTGGTTTATCTCTGACACACCTATAGGTACTCCATGCTTCTTTATGTTTTAGTACTGTGAAGATCTGTAATGCAAGTCTAAATAACTGAGGTTTATTGCCGAGGAACACTGGCATACACTCCTAAACTTTGCATGCACAAAAATAGGAATATTTAATGAGCGCTATAGCATCAGAAACACAAATGTGGGCTCCTGACACTATAGTTATAAAATCACTGTGTAGGTGGTCGGCCCCCCTTTTCTCCCCTCAAAAAGGCAATTTACTCCTCGTGTCTGGCCCTGCCCCTGAACCACCTCTTTGGCTGACATAATCAAAATTGATTATCTCAACCAATCAGAATGCTTCCCAATAGGAAAACGTTGGATTGGCTGAAATCGTCAATTCTGATGATCTCAGCCAAGGAAGCAGGGTGGGGGCGGAGCAAACACTGCCCTGACCATTCAGCATCTCCTCATAAAGATGAATTGATTCAGTGCATCTCTATGAGGAAAGTTTAGCATCTCCATGCAGAGCGTCCATTAGAGGTTTTGCTAGGCTATAAAGTAAACTGACTATACTCACCAGAACAACTTCAATAAGCTGTTGTTGTTCTGGTGACTATAGTGTCCCTTTAAATCTAAAGTCTTAAAAAATAAGTTCCCCAGGATAAAAACGATGGGATTAGGATTAACAATAATGAAAAATGCTAGAAAATAGAACATTTAGATAAATATTCTAAAACGTAAACTTTGTGTAACTGGATTTGTACCTCTTTCACTAATGTGCCTCGGTAATCAATACATGAACAGAATTTCTGCGCCAGGTGCGGAGATATTAAACTCTGTGCAACTCTGTGCTGAGAGCTATTTTTTTCAGACAGATAAACACAATAGATAGAAGTTTCTGTTTTGCAATTTCCAACAAATAAATTCCCTTTCATGGATTCTCACAAAGCAAACCCACCATGTAACCTATTTTTTGTCATTGTTCAAAAAAATAAAAAATAAACAGAGCTTCCACAAGAACCCATTTATTATCTGTATAATAATTGTCACACAGAGAATAGAACAAAATAAATACATAGGGAAAGAATTCGGCAAAGTAACATAACAGTCATGTTTTTCTCAACCCTGCGGAGAATTGAAAGAACCTTTCCATGTAGAACCCAGCAGATATTTCATATTTGTACTGTGTATGTTAACTGATGTTTTTTGACCCTTATTGAAAGGACAGATTGCTCTCTCTAAAAAAAAAAAAAAAAAAGTTTTTCATATAGTCATTCTAACAGAATGACAACATTTTAAAGATACAGGCCACCAGAAATGAACAAAACTTTGTGTACCATAAAAGTACACTTTAAGCAACATGTCAACCATTAATTATGCTGAGAGGAGGTATACTGTCTTGGTCCACAGTGGCATGTAACTGTGACAATATGCACAAATCTCTGGTAGACTGTCCTTCCAGTGACTGACATGAAAGGTGGCAATTTTAATTCTCAATCATTCAGCTGCATTAACTTATAAAGAATAAAAATCATGTCAGCTGCCAATCAGACTCCATAGCTCCAAGCATTCTGTTGGGCAGGAAAGAGGGAAATTGCTGTTTGAGCTCTAGTAATGGTCCACTGTGTTCAAGCTAAGAAATAGTTAGCTAACTTTGAAACTGCAACATTTAAGAAACGTTTTGCCCATTATAGCTCAAGACACTTGGATATTCTCTTTAGTTTACGCTCCTGTTAACTTTATAAGGACTGGGCACAACATTCCCATGAAATTGAAACTTGAGTTGATGCCAGACCTAATCGTCTAAGATATGAGATATGTTAGTGACTGTTTAACTTTGTGAAACCCTTACTGCGAATCCAGCATGTATTCTTTGCTCACCTCCCTTCTTTACTTTCACCATCAAGCTGTCAGGCTAAACCAGTTTCAATCAAATGACTGAAGACAGGTTAATTTGCGGTTATTTTCCTATTATCTACTCTTCATCATGCTCAAAAAGGCATTTGCTCCTGTGATGCAATACAGGTACCCATGGCATCTTGTTGTGCATATATGAATCAGAAGATTGTATCTCTGAGTGTTGTACTCATTCATACGCGAGTGTTCAGAGTTGATACTGCTTTTCGTCAGTGTCCTCTGCCAGAAGTTGAAGAGAAGAAGAGAGATTTTTTTTGCGAGTAAATCAGTCCTCTCTTTTTTCCCCCCAAATGCCACCTGGGTCACTTGGGTGGATCTTTAAAAAAAAAAAAAAAAAAGTGCAAATCCTACAAGTAACTTTTTTTCCTAAATTAATATTTCTCATAACACCATTTTCCTGCTAAGTTTGGAAAGGGGGAAACATACTTTCGATTAGTCCCTAAAGAGAGTGGGATCCCCTAAACAGTTCTGATTTGGGACCCCATTAACTCTGTTTCAGAATTTTCTCTCTCACAAATTGTATCTCTCAATGTAGGCCATATATCAGGTGGGAAGTAGCAGTGGCGTAGCTATGGTTGGGGCTACTCAGTTGCGGAAACTCATGGCGTCATCCCCCATGGACCTCCTCCCATAGCAGTCCATATCAGCGACTACAAAAATGCCTGCAGCAATGAAAACAACAGAGTGTGTGTTTGTGTGTAGGGGGTGTGGTGTAGGGTGGGATATGCTTGGTGTGAAGGTGCTCATTGAAAAACTAATTCTGTATATATTTTTTAATATTTATAATTTCAGTAAAGTTTATACCCCCTGCCATCCTCTCACCATCAAGTTTAGCCTCTATGGAGTGATGATCTCTTCTGGTCTGAAACTTAGCCGGTTGAAGACATTGTATAATCTTGTTGTGATTTACTGTTCTCTGTTGTGTCAGAGCGCTGCTGCAGGTTACCACATCAATTCTCTGATATAATCAGCGATAGTGCTGGAGCTCACAAAAGCGAAATGCAAGGTCTGCACCAGGGGTCAAGTCCTGGGGAAAAAAGTGTGGGAACTCACCCAAGATTCCCCCTCCCCTCCTATGCATATAGTGCAGTGCAGGGTGTGTATAGTGAATGTAGTGTGTTTGTAGTGAGTGCAGAGTGTGTCTAATGAATGTAGTGTGTTTGTAGTAAGTGCAGATTGTGTATAGTGTATGTAGTGAGTGCAGAGTAAGTATAGTGAATGTAGTGTGTGTGCAGAGTGTGTATAATGAATGTAGTGTGTTTGTAGGGAGTGCAGAGTGTGTATAATGAATGTATTGTGTTTGTAGTAAGTGCAGTGTGTGTATAATGAATGTAGTGTGTGTGTGCTGGATGATGTGTGTGTGTGTGTGTGTGTGTTTTGGATGATGTGTGTATGTGTGTTGGATTTTACAATTTATGTGTGTATTTGTTTTAATTTTATTCCCCCCTCCCTGCTTCTTACCTTGTCAGGAAGGGGGGAGATCACCTGGTGGTCCGGTGGTATGGTGGAGGGAGCCAGCCGCTGCACATGGGGGCCCAGCATACTCTGTGTTCTCTCTCCAGCTCTGTCCAACTCTTGTGAGACTTGCCTGCGTGCCCTGCCGAGCGTTGCCATGGTAACCCGTGGCAACGCTCTGACGGCCGCGGTACTCGCGAATGTGAGACACAGAGCAGCTGGAGATGGAACACAGAGTGTGCTGGGCCCCTGTGTGCAGGTAGCAGGGCAGGTCCTGCAGGACTACAAGCGGGAACGACGTTCCTGTTTTGGAAAAAGTGCAGGAACGCTGTTCCCACGCGTTCCTGCAGGACTCGAGCCCTGGTCTGCACCCAACAAACGTGCAGTCCAGAAGTCAAACAGTTGGTACACTGGGCTGGTGAGGGAGATCATTTAGCCCACAGCATGGCTGACTGGCTGGCCAGTGTCACCCCATCTAATGATGTCACCCAGTGCGGTCCACACGCCGCCGCACCCTCCTAGTGATGCCACAGGATAGTAGTAAATACTTAAAACAATAAATTGTCTACACAATCAAAACAGACACAGGCTATCAGGATTATTTACTAAAGTGAGAATTGAAAGTGAACTTCAAATTTAAAGGGACACTATAGTCACCAAAACAACTTTAACTTAATGAAGCCGTTTTGGCGTATAGAGCATGTCCCTGCAGTCTCACTGCTCAATTATCTGCCATCACTTCGTTTATGAACCCTAGTCACTTGCATAGCCTTCCTAAACACTTCCTGTAAAGAGTCATCTAATGTTTATTCTTCCTTCTTTGCAAGTTCTGTTTAATTTAGATTTTCGTATCCCCTGCTATGTCAATAGCTTGCTAGACCCTGCAAGAGGGTCCTGTATGTGATTAAAGTTCAATTTAAAGAGAAAGAGATACAATTGTTTAATGTATATTACATCTGATTGAAAGTGAAACCAGTTTTTTTTTTTCATGCAGGTTGTGTCAATCAGAGTCAGGGGAGGTGTGACAAGGGCTGCATAAACAGAAACAAAGTGATTTAACTCCTAAATGGCTGTGAATTGAGCAGTGAAACCTGAGAAGCATCATATATACACTAAAACTGCTTCATTAAGCCAAAGTTGTTTAGTTGACTATAGTGTTCCTTTAAGGACAATGTAGCCAAACTGAAAACAGAGCTAACTCACTTTTAAGTCATTTAGAATTCTCACTTTAGTGAATATCCCTCTATTACATAATTGCAAATAAATCATTGAGGGATGGCTGGTGGGCTTCACCAGCATTGCTTCTGCAACAGGGATGGCACACATCCCCACACGCTCCACTGCTAGTTACGAGCCATGAACACCACACCCATCCAATTCCCAGCTTGTCTCAGTCTCCCAGCAATAGCTCTATCATTACTTATGCACAATTACAGCCTGTCCTCTGCCCAGAGACCCCATGCTTCTTCATGAAATCCTCTTAAAGTCTTCCTAACCTGCCCGCAATTTAACACTTACATTGCCACCAAACACATGCTTACACAGTGCATAAAGTCTGTGGCTGTTCGTTGCTGCTGATATAAGAGTGCTTCCACAGCCTTATCCAGTTGATCAACCCCGGTTGTCCAACTGGCTGGGCCATCTAATAGCCTGGTAAGGATCTTGAGAACCTGACATGCTCCCTTTTCAGACACGATTTGTATAATTTGTACACCACTTTCCCTCCTGCTTTCGGACCTCCAAGTTTTGAGAGGCGTATGTTGGTATCAATTGGGAATTCTATCTAAGTAGAACTTTTTCACGGTTAAATCTACTGTAACGTTCTTGTTTCCAGTACACTTTGTTACAGTTTGTGAAATGCTTTATTCCAGTCCATCGATCTGAAGGTATAAAGTATTCTATAATTATTTGCATTTACCATCAGGGAGCCTTTGTTCCGTATTATTTCCAATAGCGGGTTAGCTGATACAAAGTACAAGAGTGCTATTTAGGAAGTTATAATTTCACTTGCTCTAAAAGACAATCTCACGGTATATTGTACACATCGGCCCGTTCGCATGCTCACAGCTGTAGCTGTTTTGGTATTGTTCTCTCCATGTACATTACAAAGCAATCACCATTCTATTGAGAAATGACAAAACATATAGGTTACAAAAAGTGCTGATTATTTCCCAGCAGAGTATGAGTTCTCAGTTACTTGTATTATTATGCACACCTTGGGTTTGTTTACTCTATTATTTATGGGGTGTAACACAATATGCACCTATTGACAAAAGCGCTATAATACGAGATAAAGTTACCTTTTAGAATAGACAATTGTAGATTAGATTCAGCGCTGTAGCAGAGAGCATTTGTAAATTAAAGGAACTACAGAGGGAAATGACCCCCATTTTTAATTCAGTATATAAATAGTGCATGGAAACAAAATATATATATACTCACAAAGTTCCTGTGTTTGCGTTAGGTCCCCTGGATTTGTATCTTCCAGCAGTAACATCTGCCCAAACTAAGAAGTATTTCACAACCTAAGTGATTTTATAGGATAGCTAGTTCAGTTTATCAGAAGTTGCTGCCTAAGCTAAACACAGCCACTATCAGCTAGCTGACAGCTCCATATAGAGTTTTGCGAATGGAGTTCTAGATGCAGCAATGCATTTGTGCTGCTCAGTTAGCGTAAAAGGTTGACTTGTGTAGCATGTGGACACCTTACAAGAAATTGGACAGGCAGAGAAAGCATACTTTGATGTCTCTCAGTGTGAGATAGGCATAAATCTGCAGTTATAAAACGTTTTGTGCAGAAATGCCTCCTTCCACCATAAGCTATGTATCTACCATGAGTTATGGTGCTTAACCATCCCCCTTAACTAATCAATGCAGCATTTTAGCAGCCATATCTATATGTCTATTTGTGTTTTTGTGCAGTTGTCCCTGAGAATTTATTTTATGAATATAAATTGAAAAATAACTTGCAAACAGAGAGGAGTGTTGTTGTCGAGTTGTTATGGGTGAGTACAGGGTACCTAACATAAAAGTTATTTCATCATTTAGAGAACGAATATCTCATTGTACTACTTTCAGTAAATTCCACACTGCCACTTGAATCATAAAATGTATGTTTTATCTTTGTCTACAAACTGATTAATTTTCTACAGAGAACTCTTGAAATCTGCTCACTCTGCAAAGTATCAGGTTGTTCTATCAAGGACAATATTTTTCTGCCAACTAGGGGTGTGAGGTTAATTAGCAACAGCCTCAATGCTGGTACTCTGTGTGTACAGTGATTTGCAGAAATAGTATGACTCCTTCTTCAGCAATGCATTATAAGCATCACATTACAATTCCGCTCTGGCCAATATTTTATTTTAATGTGATGGGATTTCAACATGGTTCAAAATGTAGTAGGCCTGAAATCTCCATGTGGCATATACAAGTACAGGTGTTTGTAGTATCAGTTAGTTAGTTACACGTAGCTAAGATACTGTCATCAATGTACTGAGCATGTGCAGGAATGCAGGAACTGGAATAATGCTCCCTTCTCCTTTGTTTCAGATGAGCCACGTAGTTAGACCGGATGGACGAGTTTAGACTCTGTTCATTGATTGGTTAAGGGTATCTGTGGGCGTAGCTAATTATGGGAGGAGCTATATTACTATATAATGAATGTACTCCATGTGTTCAGGGCTCAGATATTTTTGGAACAGGAGTTCATCTGAGACCCGATCGGTACGTGAATAATGGCCTCTTACTTCCTGAATATCTGTGTCCATCTCTCTGTGTTTGGCTTCTGCATGCTTCCACGGTTACATTAACACACTGGAAATAGAAGTAAATTGTTTTATGGCACCATTTTTTAAATTTAGCAAAATAAATTAAATAATAAACTGCATGAGAAATTGTCGTCCCCCCCCCCCACTATATACACATATAGTTACATAGTTACATAGGCTGAAAAGAGACATGTGTCCATCAAGTTCAGCATTCCTCACATCTGTTTTTGCTGTTGATCCAAAAGAATGCACTTCTAATTTTGCAATAAGCTAGGAAAAAATCCTTCTTGATCCCAGAATGGCAGTCAGATTTATCCTTGGATCAAGAAACTATTATCCTACAGTTGAAAAATTATATAATTAAATATTATGTTTTTGCAAGTATGCATCTAGTTGCTGTTTAAACATCTATACAGATTCTGATAAAACCACTTCTTCAGACAGAGAATTCCACATCTTTATTGATCTTATGATAAAAAAAACCTTTCCTTTGCCTCAGACTACATCCACACACACGCACACAAAATGTTGGTGTATGTGATTGGATGGGTGAATGCAACTAGTTTGAGGTAGTCAGTTGGATCCATAATCGCGACTCAGTGGATGATTGGATGATAAGTGGGACAGGGCTAAGAGAGATAGTGTGTGTCTGTAGACTGCTTGTGTGGTTATGTGTGTGGAGGTGGTTGCATCTGGTGTTGCTTGTTTTTGGGTATGCTGCTTGTGGGGTTGTGTACCAAGCAACAAAATTAAATAGGACACTATTGATGATGCATTTGTGGCGTGCCAGTGATGTGACAACACCCAATGTAGTGGGACTGGCTATAAAAAGATGTGCCCATGAGGCACAAATGCACGCCATGCTGTATCACTGCAGACCACTGTATCAGTGCAGACCAGGTACCTAGTCCTCCGGAAGCTTTCTGTCCATGAGCTCAGTTTCCTGGGTACATTTAGCATAGGCTAAGCATGAATCGTGATGTACTAGCACTGTGCTTGCTGTAGACATTTCCCTAGAGTCCTTAAATGCAGAACACCAGGGAACAAATCCAGCACAGAAACCTGTAACCAAGACCATCTCTCCAAACCCAGAATGATTAGGAGTTGTTTTGTCATTTAAATGTCTGTTCATGAGATACCCCCTGCTCTCCAATTGAACATTATGGAGTGCCAAAAAGTGGTACAAGTACTTTCAGGTTCATTGCAACAGCTGCAAATCCTGGGGTTTCATACAAATGGAGTGATTTTTTTACAATATATTACAATATTATTTTAGTTGAATTTTCTTTTGTATAGTCAAGAGCATTATCTATGAAATATATTAGAAAACAGGGATCATCTCTAGCCCGGAGTGTCTCTGTAAGCTGTATGTTTTTTATAACTATAAATTATTGATAAGGTACCTTTATTGGCAGGTCTCAATACAAATGTGTTCTTTTTAATACAATGGTTCTTACAGGTGAAATTTCCTGGGGGCACAGTATTATAGGTATTATTTTTATTTTTGGAGTTTATTGGGCAAATGCAACTTAAGAAGTAACATCATTATTGCAACTGTTTATTGACTCATTTCATTTTTGGATTTATTTGATCAGTTGCGGCATGCTAATGTGTGGCTGCATATATACCAGTTTTGTATTTTAGCGTGTTTCCTAAGGCCTTTTTCCTTCTCATTGTGTAGTGAGCAAACCCAGAAATGTCAACTTTTCTTCATTTGATCTGAGTTTGGAACCGATTTTCTTGGAATATTGCCGAGAAATTTCAGGCAGTCAAACTAAATTTAGACAAACTGGCAATTCTGTCATTACTAATTTCCATCCCTAGGCTGCATCTTCTAGTATTGGAAATTGTAAAAGCATATTGTATTAACAGCTTATTTGCAGATCTTTATTTAGCTATTAGAATATACTTGTTCTTTTTTTATTTATCTCTGTGTTGATCCCTAATAGATTTCATTTCTTTTGTCTCCCTAGTCTCAGCAGAACAAATCGAACATTTACACAGACGCTTCAACTATCTCAGTGGGAACGAGTCAACTATCAGGTATTTAAACATTGCTTCATGTCTTAAATTCTCTATTCGATTTTTAAAATACAACATAATAATGCACCACTGAGACTGCTTGTGATGCTATTTTTGCACCAATGTCTGTATCTAAATATTGCTCTTAAAAAGGAATAGTTAAAGGGACACCCCAGGATGAAATTAACCCCCATTTTAATGCTGTATAGAAGGTTAAAATTCTTTAAATAGCCTTAATAGCTGGAATAAGAGGAATACTTGGACAAAGATTCTATGATTACGAAACACATTACGTTGAGTTGGGGGGGTCTATCTGGGTGTATCCAGTTTGTTTGTTTTTTATTTTATTTTTTATTTTTGTTGTGCACAGAGATACAGAACATGCTTGCAATTCCCCAATAGCGTATGCAAGGGAAACAAGGTTCAACATTTGAAGGCATTCAGAGGAATCTGCACGTTTTTGAAGTTAATAAGAAAACAGGCATGACATGCAGGAATAAACAGTTACAATTTAAACAAAAGTAGTATGCATGGGTGAACCGTCGTGAAAAACTTGCTCATTTTTGTGCTTTACTCATGCTTGGTAAAATGCGTCAGTGGGTCAACCGCTTCATGCATGGGAATGAGCAGGCTATGGTTAGCTCTGAGTGAGAGCATTATATTAGCATAGACATCATGTTAGTGTTACAGGCTTAGGAAACCACGGATTCCACCCCTTAGTGGATGTTTGCATGCAGCTTGTGTCGGGCACTGTCTCCCCAATAGTGGTATGATGGTAGGTGCGTTGTGTCGAGTGTGGGTGTATCTGTCAGGGCTGGTGTTTGTGAGTGCCAGGTGCATACCGTGGGCATGTGTCTGCATTAGACTGTGTCATGGCGGCTAACCCCTGGATTGTGGGTTGGCAAGCGGCTACTATTAGTGACCAGCATGTGGGCATGGAAAACAATCAAATAAAGCAGTGCTTGCTGTGAGCGTAACTCTGCGTAAGATAGTAGATACAGGCTGGTATGTTAAAATTAGTGGGGTAGTCCAACATGTGATCGGCCTTGCCAGCTATCTGAGTATTGGGGTGCAAAGTCTCAGATCAGCCTATGCCCCGGCTAGGTAGCAGGCTTAGGGAGTGGCATGGCAGCAAGAGGCAGGGTCCGAGTAAGTCCTCTCCATAGCCCTGTGCCATCGTGTTTAGGTGCAGCTGTAGGCTGTGATGGCCGCCCGTGGGGACCGGGATAACCCCTGCCAGTCCGGGGGGGGAGGGGAAGGACAGCAAAGCGCCCACCGGAGAACTGGGAGAGCGGCCGTCTCACCCCAACTCAAGCTCGAGTAGGCCTCAGGCCTCAATAGGGTTACTTCTATGCCATGTGGGGTCGTGTGAGCTATCCCTGTGAACACTGTCAGCTGATTAGTAGTTTGGTCACCGATTAGGGTCAGTATCAGCTTGTGGCACGCAGTTAGCTCCGATTGTCTTGCTCAGATGCGGGAGCTCAGACGGAGCATGTCTGATCCTATCAGCGGACAGGCACCACCCTCAGGTTATTTTTTTTTTTATTGCACCAAATAAAGAACATTTTTGTACACAACATGTTGCATGGATATTTTGTTGTAAGTATTCCTCTTCTTCCAGTTATTGAGGCTATTTGATTAATTCAGAAACGCTTAGGTGTTTTGCTGTAAGAGAGGATGGTTGCTTTCACCCCAGTGATTGAGTCAGATAGCCTGTGTAAATTTGGGGATTTTTTTTATTTTGATTTGATGTTTTGTGTATGCATGCTGGGCTCAGTGGTGGATCCCCCGAGATTCTCCCCTGCCGGCTAATGCAGGGCTGGCATTGTCCAAGTGCCAGCCCTGCAATGTCCCTCCCCGGTCCGCAGGCACTGTGATCGCAGCCGGCAGGGAAGGGAGGGAGAGAGGACCCGGGAGCTCTTACCTGCAGCTCCTCCGGGTCCTCCTCTCGCTAGCACGGAGCATTGCCGCGGTTACCACGGCAACGCTCCAAATCTCGCGAGAGTGAACTCTAGCCCTGGAGCGCGGGCTAGAGTTCACCTCACCACCACTGGGACCACCAGGGATCCAGAAATGTCATAAAAAAATATTTGTTTAAATTAAATTTAGAAAAAAAACATATAAGAAGGGTTATAATATGTGTTGGCTGTTTTAAAATTTAATTATTATGTGTGTGTGTGTGTGGGATGAGCAATGTGTGTGATAAGAAGGGTAGGGGGCTTTTTTTATAATCACACACACACACACACACATTGTTCCCATACACACACTGACCCCATACCCTTTGTACAGTGCTACGGAATCTGATGGCGCTTTATAAATAATAAAATAATAATAATACACACACACACACACACTGCAAATGTCACACACAAATACTGACCCACACATACACTGCCCCCCTGACATATACTGCTGCCCTCACTCACACACTGCAACTTTCACACACACACACAAACTGCTCACACACTGTCCCCCTCACACACACACTGCACCCCCTACACATTGCACCACTCACACACACCACTGCTCCTGTGCCCTACTACAGCCCCATTTCCCAGCAGATCTCAGGTAAGTTGTCAAACTGTTTTTAAACAGTTTGACTACTTACTCTGGGAGAGGGTCCCGGCACTATTAACACCATAACCACTACACTGTGGTTATTGTGTCTGGATTATTTCTTTAAATAATCTACAAATGCCCCTCCCGAGATCAGGCTCTGGATCCGCTACTGGCTGGGCTTCTATTAAATCAGTATTTTGTTGTTTAGTTGTATGTTTTTCTTGCTTTTCATGCTTTGGAAATCCTGTCCTTTGTTTTTTGTTTTTTTTTATAAATTGTTGTCCTTTGTTTTAAATTAAAAATATAACACAGATTATTCCAAAACACAAGAAAGAACATCCTTTTAAGAAATAAAAGTGACCTCTGGAAGAAGACATGCTCCCCATGAAACACCATTGTTTTCTCTTTAAAAGTGACTAAAATCCTCTTGACACTTCAGATTCCTTTTACTTCATGTGACTAGAAGCTGGAAGTTCTCCAGGCTATGTTATCAGCTGAATAACACATGTTGAGATGGGATGCTAGGTTTCCCTTTTTTTATTGTGAGGGAGGCTTAGCTTTTAGAATACACAAATACATTGCATCATTCTTTCCTAATAGAACACATTACTCTAATAAGAATCAACTACCATGTTTATAGATCAGTGACCTTCACTGAAAATAACCAAATGTGAGATTATATTGTTAACTGTGAAGCAATCATTCAGATCTGAGGAGGTACTGGGGCCACTAGTGCAGTAATGTTTACACAAAGTGCTGATATGAAAGCATTTTTGTCAGATGCAGGAAATGGTTCCTTGAGATAGGCTGTCCTATCAGGAATCCATATCGCTCAGAATTGAATGATTATTCTTCATTGTTTTAATGGGTCCAGCCCAGGTCAAGACAGAATGATAAGAAAAGGTGAGGTAAGCTAAAGGCAGGCAGGTGAATGATTTATGGGATTTGCCTCTATACCAGACATGTGCATTTGTTGCATTCGACTCTAAACAAATTGATTCGTCCGAAACAACCCTTTTGATTCATTTTAAAACAAATGTATTTGTTCAGCTGTGGACCAGCTGGTACAAAAAAAATCAAAAAATCTGAGTTAAGATTACAACAAACAAAACACAAGAAGCAGGAACCCCGTCTTCATGAAGACATTTTGATAACATTTTAGAGGAAACTAAACTTGTAGACGAGTACGTCTATCACGGGATTATACTTCAGGTGGGTATGGTGTTTAAACAACAGGAGGATTTCCTTGTGGAAACTGTCAAGGAAGCCTTTTACTGCGGCAATTTATTTATTGAGACAATTCTTTTCTATGGGGAGGGCCTAATACGCTTGTCCCTCACGCCCCCCATTGACCAAATGCCGAGGTAGATCGTCACTGGAATTAGGTGCCAATGCAGAGCACTTTAAGGGCCTTTTGTCATAAACAGTTCATGCCTGCTTTACAAACTGCTCTATACCATGTTTTAGTGGTTTTCTATTGTACCCCCGGGAAGCAGGATAGCAATGAAATAATAGTGATAGTAAGACTGGACTGCCAAATCTTCTTTAGGGCTACCTAATAAATAGTTGACTTAGGGCCACCAATGGTACTTATTTGGGAATTATAAGCTGGTCATCATTGGACTGGGACAGTTATGAGGTTTGCTTAGGTGATACCCCTTGTGCATGATATACAAATAAACAGGGGACAATATTAAGAAATAAACTATTCCTAAAAATAAATATGCCCCTAAAGTCATGAAAATAGCTTTGATAATAGGGGTGAGAGTCATAACTTTTTTGGCCAATATTGGCCCATCATATATATTTTCAAATTCGATTTTTAAGAATTATATCCAATGTGTATACTGAGGTATATTTATTATACAAAACATATAACAAACTCTCAGAACAACGTATTTCAGCTTTCCATGCTAAATAGGATTTATGTCTAATTACATAACATTACAACATTATTCGTTCACACTTGTCCTAAACAGAACATGCTGCAAGCACATTTGTGCGCATTCTGTGTGATAGGATGGATAACAAATCATCTCTCATTAAGAATAGATTGCACAGATCTTAGTTAAGCCGTTAATTATTCTACCCATGTTCTCCATTCCCCAGCTGCTCTAATTAGCTGAATGTTCTGAGATCCAGCCAATCGTTCGTGCAGCAGTAGGATTTATTGGGAAGGCTTTTGCATGACAGTATTTGTAGAAAGTAACCTTTTAATGGCTAAAAGGATTTAGTTTACTTCCTATATGGCACTCTACCAAAAAAATAGCCCCCACCCCTTATCCTAATAAAGTCAAATAGTGTTGTTTCAGGCCTTGAATGTACATACAACTAATATTTTGTTCTAGACCAGGCATAGGCAACCTTCAGCACTCCAGATGTTTTGGACTACACCTTCCATGATGCTTTGCCAGCATTATGGATGTAAGAGCATTATGGAGGATGTAGTCCACAACATCTGGAGTGCCGAAGGTTGCCTATCCCTGATCTAGACTGTCCTTCAGTCAAATTCATCCACATTTAAAACCTCCTTTGGTACAAACATGTGTAAACAGAGCATTTCATTACGATGTGCGTACAGGGAATTTTATATTAAATAGGCAGATATTGAAAATCTATTAGTAACGGACATGTGTTTATCAAAGAAACTAAAATAAACATTGATATCTTTAACATAGGTACTTTGAGGAAACTCCAACTAAACTTTACATAAAAGGTTACTCCAACCCTTTCTTCACTGGTCCACCCCCTCCACCCCCCATACATCCTCCTCCCCCCAATTTTGCACAGAAATGGCAAAGGTTCGGAACTTTGTTCTGGGCTGGCTAATAATTCTCTTAAAAGTGGACTTATACCTCTGGCAGCTGAGGGGTTAATCTCTGTATGTGCAGGACTTCACAGCACATGCAAATTCCAGGCACCATGGCCTCTTCAAATCACTAAAGTGGTCATGGCATTGGGAGTAACCCTATAAACAAGGCACACGTTAGCAAGTTTTACTCTAGTGATAGCTCAGTGTATATAAAGGAGTTGTCTATGATTATTATCTTTAACCTGATAATGGAAACAAGTTAATTGAGGTACATTATGGGAGTGCACTTTGGCTTTTCATTAGTGAGTCACCTCACATACACCTATGGTACACTCACTGGTTTCCCAGCAGTAACATGCACAACCTTTTGAAGCAGAATTAACCCCTCAAGGACACATGACATGTGTGACATGTCATGATTCCCTTTTATTCCAGAAGTTTGGTACTTAAGGGGTTTAAAAAAAAACCTTTGTCACTGGAAAGAAATTTTTTATGAGGCTATTAAATGCAGGGTTTACAGAGAGGTGATGGCAAGTCTAGGCAGGTACTCTAGTTCACAAATGGAAAGACCAGTCCTGCTTTTTGAGTAATGAATTTGTATAATGGATCTGTTTCCAATGAGAGGAATAGGAAGGAACAGTAAAAGTAAAAATGTTTAGCTTCTAAAAAAACATTACTAATTATTTGGAGTACAAAAAGCCCAAGAGTGCCCCTTGTTAAATGATACATTAAATAAGAATGGTTTTCTTTGCATAAAGTCATACTTTAAAAAGTACCAAAGTTGATACTGTGCTCAGTTTGTGTAATGCTAACAAATGGCCCTAATGGTAAGCTACCTGCTAAGCAATTATTGGTCACAAAGGTTGCAGTCCTGGGCAAAAAAGGGGGCAAATCATGAATACAAAAAGAGCTATGATTGATAAATGCTGGTCCCTTTTGAATTGCCTTAAGACAGAGCTAATCAGGGAACATGTGAAGCTATATACTGAGGTGTTCTGCCTTGCCCTATAGGCCCAGTAATTTGATTATAAGTGTAGATCCTTTGACATACCTCCCAAGTATTTAGGAGGTACAGTCAACATTTTGGGCCCAAATCCCTCTGTCCCTCTTTTCTATCCTAATGTCCCTCTTTTCTAGGAGTTCCATATTGTTGGTGCGTCTGAGTGTATTACAGAGCTCCATGACAATAATACTCCCAGTAATGTGTTTTTAAAATACAATAAATGTGTTTAGAACTCAATCTGTATAATTAAGATACATTGTTCTTGTTCTAGAATACATTTTAATTGTTTAAATTGTTGGTAGTAAGTCACCTAAACATTCTCTGACTAATTCCCCATTCACATCCCAAGAGAAACATGTTTCAAAGCATTGTGTTGGGAGGTATGATGCGAGGTACACCTGGCAGAATAGCTTATGTCAATAGACACACACTGCTAAGGTTACTGCAATGCTGGACATGCAAGTGCAACTTCATATCTATTCAGAATGACGCAAAACAATATATTATTGATTTCTTTATAGCAGGAGGGAACGATATAGTGAATTCATATTACAAAACAAGGCTTTCACCTGAGTTATGGTGAACTAAAAAACATATTTCATGTGGTAGTTTTGTTTCAGCTATTTTGACTATTCACATCCAATTCACTGCTTAGTGAATGAACCCTAAAGTAAGTTTTGTTTTTTTGCCTGGAAACCTGCACTACAATAGTGTCTTTATTCTCTAAACTGTGAATTTGGATTCAAGTGACAAAACATAGAGTACAACAGCAGTGCTGGAACAAAATTTCCAACATACCTGTTTTATTTGTTTTACTTTTTAATATAATGCTACAAATTCTCCCTTCATTCTGCTATTTAAAGGTAAACTTCGCACAATTTAGAATTCAATGGAAAAATAGTAATTACACAATCACA
>OW240916.1:227645672-227686166 GCA_933207985.1 Pelobates cultripes
TGACATATTTAAACTGAACTATCCACAATACGGGTGCCTGACATGGATATTTTAAAGAATGATTTAATAACTAATTGATGATACGCTTTTCTTTTATTTTGTAGGGTTTTCTGTTCATAACTGGAATATTTCATCCGTCAACAGATGCCAACTGGTCATGCAAGCACACTCTTCATGCACACGGCATTCACACCTGCATGTACAGTTTGTGGAAATATACATGAACTGTGTGTACTGCATGTATGACACAAAACAACACTTCCATGTCCATATGACAGTGTTGAGATTTAAATATATATATACTTACTTGCTTTATTCTTCTCACATGAAGCCCCCCTTTCAAGATGGGTTTTGTAATTTCAGCGGCAAAGATAAATCTTTTTTTATGGGACTCTGACACCTCTATGCCTGCTACCCTGTGATGTCTTTGTCCTGTGCCGATAAGCATCTACATCTATATATACATATAAATATATATATATAAAAGACATATATACAGATATATATTGCATCTAATTATGGAAGTCCAGGTGTTTCGGGTATAAACTCACTGCCGTGTCTTTGCTTGAGGTTTTTTCAGCTGCATCTTGAAACAGGAATGAAATGCAAAAAAAAAAAAAAAATTACAAAATTTAAAAAATTTTAAAAAAATTGCAAAACTAAAGAAACATTTTCTGGTGCATGAAGGTGACTCATTTTCCTCAGGCCTTGTTTGACAGTCTTGAGACTGAACGGATTTATCGCTTCTTTTGATTGGGAATTGCAATGTTCATGCTACCTTCGGATGCAAGAAGGCTAGATACCTACGGTCTTCAATCTGCATTGCTATACCATGTGTCTTACTGCTCTAACATTACATTAATATAAGGTACCCTAGCTCTGTGTTATACACACAAACTGCAGCAATGATGGGACATAACAGTACTATACCTAAGTCCAAAGAATTTGAAAACAGCAAAGCGTGGGGCAAAGAAGGGAGACAATTTTGACTTCTAAAAATGTTATGTTAAATCTCATACTTTTGAATACCTTGATTTATTTTGAATACCTTGATTTATTTTGCACTTTTTCTGGATTGGGATTTGGGTAGCATAAATTTTGGGAGGAGGGGTAAAATGTTTATTGTACACTTATTAAAAATGTTTCAAAGTCTGTCATTTTACTTTTTTCTTACTTAAACTTTCGATATAAAACCATTCCTATGTTGTTCTTTTCATCAAAGCTGCTCATACATATCTGTCAGGATGGGAGTTACTTTTAAAGTAGGCTGCCAAATCATTTGTATTGTATTGGCCAAGCATCAGTGAAAGCTTTTTCAATTTGTGCAGAAGCTTTATATTTTGATAATTAATGTGCTATCTTCACTAAAGTGTGTTTAATCCTAGTAATAGTGTGCATGTTAAATTGGCATCATGTACGCAATGGCGTGGACAAATCCAGAAGAAGACTTGTATGTAACTATTCTTAAGTCTGTATAACAATACAAAGTGAACAAAAATATACTTTCTTGATATGGAAAAAGCAAACTTTAAGCAAGTGATATGGTTCCTGCACCTAGACAAGTATTTTACTGATGCTTAATGTAATATTTTAATGTGGAACTTCATTATCATGTGTTATTTCATCATATAGCAACAATATGTATTCAAGAATTCAACTTTAAATGGCTGGAATAATGGGATATTCTATATTCACTTCTATTATATTGTACATTTTGATTGTGATGGGTAATGGAACTGGGAATAGGGTTTAAGTGGAAAGAGGTTATATGGTTCCATGTCTCAGTAAAAGTTAAATCAACGTACTGTTAAATAATTTCCTTATTTTATTGTCTATACTAAATCAGTTGATTGAAGAAAACTAAATCTATATTCTCTTGAACTTTTGTCCTGTGTGGTATATAATGATTTGGGTTGTCTCACTTGTTAGACTTGCTTGGGATGTGGCCTAGGGCCCTGTTACACCGTACCAATGTCAGTACTGTGCATGAAAACAATTACACACAACAGTCATGAGGGAACAGAACATGTCTAGAGGAGGTTTAGTGTTCCTAAAATAAAGTTACTCACCCAAGAGGATCAATCTATCATTTCATATGGTTTAGTAGGGAACTGGCCCACTTTGACGTTAATCTAAGCATGCATTTCCCTGTGTATAGTCCTGAGCAACCAGTGATATGGATTTTACATTGCATATGTCTGTTTCAGAACATCAAAAAAAATGCTAAATAAAAGAAATTTAACTCCATCCATGTTTTCAGGCTATTTTTATTTGTCAACAATTTCAAACACAAAATAATTAAAACATGTATATTCGTACCTATCTATGAAGACCTATCATAGTGTAGAAGATAAAGTAAATTCCCATTATGTTTCCATGTTATTTGTCTTTCAAGAGGATTTGTTGTAAAATAATAGATGGAATTAGTATAGATTAATTCGGGAATGACAAGCTTCCGGGAGATCCACAATTTCTAAAGCATTTCAGAGCAACAACAACACAGAATTCAAAGTTGAGTTGTGATACAGAGTTTAAAGTGAAATTTAGTACACAGGTAATGGAAACAAAAAGAAAGAAAGAAAATAGGGTCAAAAGGGTCATATATATTCTGTGTAAGGATCAAAGAGTGAGGAGAAAGAAGAAAAAAACAGGGCAGGATATGGTACTAGAAGGGGGAACGACAAAAAATTAATTACACAGATTAGGAATGCAAGTACTTATGTATGTAATTCAGTGGAACTGCGATGTAGGAATAAGAAATACAATAAAACCTGCTGCAAACAAGATGCATAGCCAGTCACCAGCTTCTGGCAGCATTCCTGAGGAATCTTAGACCATTGCTCATGAGGCCTGCAGTTCAGTAATATATTTGGGTTTGTATGCTGCAACTGCCTTCTTCCAATCCCACCAGGTGACTGTGATGGCCATTGTAGAATTTTTCAGAACTACTTCTGCAGCCAAGCCTTGGTGTAATTTGAGGTATGCTTGGGATCACTGTCTTGTTGGAAGGTCCAATGACGCCCAAACTTCAGCTTCCTCACAGATGGCATGATTCACCAAGTCACCACCATGATTAACTGTAGGCAGAGTGTTCATTTTAGCGTATGCTTAGTTCTTCTTCCTCCGGACATACTGCTAATCCATTGGGCCTAAAAGTCCCAGTTTTGTTTCATCGCACCACAGAACAGAATCTCAAAATATATGTGACTTATTTATAGAATTTTGAGCATATTGGAGCCAACTTTTTTTGTGCTTTTGGGTCAGTAGTGGTGTATGTCTTCGCGTTCTCATATGGAAACTTTCTGCATTTAGTACACACCTTGCTGTGCTCACTGAAACCTCAGTGCCTGTTGCCACCAAATCTTGCTGCAGGTCTTTTGCAGTCACTCAACCTGCCTTCTCAGAAACCTGGTTTCAGCCTTTGATAGCTTCCTTTTTCTGCCCCTTCCAGGTAGTGCTGTTGTGAAGGATTCTATTCGGGGGGTTGAATAATTTTGGGACTGGAGAAGTCATTATAAATTGCTTTGTTGAGCTTTTTCAATTGCTTTTGTTTGATTTGTTCATTGCAAACAGCTGAAAGTCTGTACATTTTGACAATAAACCTGATTTCAATGCGGCTGAATACTTCTGATTACAACTGTATACATACAGGCATACAAAAATACCATTACATACAAAAACATATCCACACACATAGATAGATAGATAGATAGATAGATAGATAGATAGATAGAAATACACACACATATGTACATAAATTCACACACTTATAAATATGCACACCCCCGCCTACATGCACCTAAGTACAGGAAGGCTACACATGTTACTATAAATGCACATTATATAATAATAAACATGACATTAGAATGCACCTTAACATGCTTATGCATTTCATAGAATAGTGATATAATGATTGGAGAGGGGGGAACATGTAAAAAACATTGAGTCCTCTATTCTTTTGGTTAAAAAAAACAAAAACGTATCATTCTGGTTTCAAATGTTTTTTTCTTACCTGTGTATTTCTGAAATCCCCTTTGAGCACTTTGATTTTTAGATCTTTGAGCAGTCAAGCTGGGTAAAATGGTGGCCCACAATAAGATTCCTTTTTGTGGTGTTTAATGGAGTGTCTGTGCATATTCATTCTACCATTTAATTGATTGTGGTTTCTGCAATGTCGCACCCTAAGTTACAGTTCATGTATTGTATCACACGTGCTACATTGCTTGGTGTGCAGAATTATGATCATTTACTGATTTAGCCTTTGTTAGATGGCTTTGTGGTCTGTGAATATGTGCAGGCACAGTTTGCAGTGAGGTTTTCTAGACGGTGTGGTCCCTTTTTCTTTAGTTATCCCATCAGTGGGTAGCTTTCTCTTAATTTTTGTTGAGGGATTTCAGAGAAAAAATGTTTTTAGAGTCTTATCTTCTAGTCTCATCTTCTGCTAGCGTTGGTTGTAGATCTTCAATAATTTTCCTCAAGAGGTGGGTTGTAGGTGACCATAGGGAATTATTGTTATTAATCACCCTAATAATCACTAAAAATACTTTTGTTGCAAAGAATAAAAAATAAATAAATCAAACATGGTTTATTAAAATTCTTATTATAACTTCTCTTTTCTTTAATACCTTTAAAAATATGTTAAAGGGACACTCCAGACTCTTACAGCACTTTAGCTTGCTGAAAAGCTTTATGTGTCAAGAGTTTCCTCTTTTTTTCATTTTGCAGATTTCAATAGAAATTGACACTTTTATAAATTAACCTGGTTACCCCCTTAAGGACACAACTTCTGGAATAAAAGGGAATCATGACGGAATATTTCCGTCATGTGTCCTTAAGGGGTTACACCCCCCTGGCTTTGAAGCGGATACCAGGTTCTGTTTGATTAGTTTAGTGAAGCTAAACTCAAGAGGCAGGAATTACTCGGTTTGCCCCTGGAATTATATTAGGCAGCAATACGATCAATATGCAATAGTCAAGATGAATTGGAAAAAAGTCAAAGTATTCCAATAGTAAAGTGATCATGTGATGAGTAGATCGACCAAAGAAACTGGGTTCTCCTAAATCCAAAATGTTTTTTTCCTTGTCTTACAAATCTCAATTTACAGGAGCCAAAATTCAGAGTAGGATTTTACAGGTAAAAAATTTGTAACTGAGTCTTTGGGGATTCATCGTGGGTAGTTTCACAAAGGAACAATGAATAAGGCAAGAGAAAACAATGAATTTATTCATCAACTCATCATGTCATTCATTCATTTAAATGGCTTTAACAATAAGAAAAACTGCCGTTCCTGGGGTTCAGAAAAATCCACAGATAATTTATCAGCGCTGATTGCACCTTACCAAATGCACTCTCTGGGGCAGAATCGCGAGCGCTAGAGCCTCAAGCATTAACTAATATTATTAACAATGCAATCGAAAGAGTGCAACATTGCAAGGCGGCAAATAGAGCTCATTTAAAAGATGTCATTTTGCTTACCATGTCAAACAAATCTCCATATATTATGCATTCATTGCATGTAATATCATTATAATTGGTTAATTAATGAAAAAGTTATAAAGTTATGAATTTTAGCCCACCCTGTATAATCACCACCAAGTAACCTCTCCATACATAGCTTCCAACATTTCAAATGGATAAAGAGAGACACATTCATTTTAGCGGTGTGGTTGAAAGTGTGGTTAGGGCCAGGGCTGTTCTGAGAAATTGTAAGTGACTTACTATTTACTAAAATGTAATTAGAGCAAGAACAATGTATTTTACACAAACTGATTTCCAAAAAAACTAATTGTTCATTAAAGATACATCACTGTGAGTATTATTGTTGTGGAGGTCTGAAGTATACTCAGTGAAACCAATAAAATGGAGCAACTGGAAAGGGACATTAGGATAGAAAAAAGGGAAAGTGGGATTTCGGTCCCCCCTAATTAGTGACACTTGGAAGGTATGCCAAGAGACATAAATGTAACCATTAATTGTAGATTATGCTATTAAGGACAGGAGGCGAGTATTTTGCATAATCTCTCTTTACTAAAACTCCAGCAGCACAGATTTAACAATAAAGTTTAGTGGAAAAAACATTGCAACAGGGTATAAAAGGCCCCTCTCCCGTATCACTTCCTCTTTCTTTGATGCGATATAACCATAAACACATCCTGTAAATACAATAAACAACGTTAACCCCTTAAGACCGCAGCCAAATGTGATCCAAAAAAAAATGTAAACAAACCACAGAATTTTACTATATGTCTGTTCAACAATAATTTACCTCTTTCATATTAAGTGCACCCACACTTATTAAATATCATTTTGTTCAGGGGAAACAGAGCTTTCATTTCATATCAAAAATTCATATATGGAACTCCATTTTATATGAATAAAATCTAAAAAAAACCTTTAAAAAATTAAGAAATTTTGTTATTTTTTAATTTCAGCATGGAAATTTAACTGTTAATGTCAGAATACTGTTCGGTTTTCCAGCAATAAAACATACATATTTGTATTCAGAAATGTCTCACGAGTAAAACAGTACCCCCCACGTATAAGTTTTATGGGGTTTTGGAAAGTTACAGGGTCAAATATATGGCTTGTCCATTATTTTATTTTCTACATAGAAATTTGACAGATTGGTTTGCCGTGTCCAGGCTTTCTTTGAGACCGTATGGCAGCCAAAAAATGAAAATTACCTCCATCATGGCACACCATTTGAAAAAGTAGACATCCCAGGGTATCCAAATGGGGTATGCCCAGTCTTTTGTATTAGCCACTTGGGCACAAACCCTAGCCAAAGTTAGCATTTGTTGTTGTTTTTTTGAATTTTTCACATAAAATCTGTACTTTCACTGATAATATTATTGTTGATATATAGTTTACTGCCCTGAAACACTCCTAGTTCTGTTCAGTGATGTCTCACGAGCGGCATGGTATCCCCATGTATAGGTTTTATGGGGTTTTGGAAAGTTACAGGGTCATATATACGGCTTATCCATTTATGCTTTTTTACATTGAAATTTGGCAAAGTGATTTTCTGGGTCTATATCGCATTTGAGAGAGCTATGTGGCTTTTCAGAGAGTATGGCAGCCTGGGTAATAACATTTCCACAATTATGGCATACCATTTTCAAAAGTAGGCAACCCAGAGTATAACAAATGGTGCATTTTAAGATGTTTGGTCTAACCACTTTATCAGAAATGAAGGGACCACTTAGCGGTTATAGCTTTATTTGTGCTTTTTCACACACATGAACTCACTTTTCACAGGACATTTCATATTCCTGATTTGAGTTATTGCAACAAAGCCTCACTATTTGTGTTTAACATTGTTTCCTGAATGTAACAGTACCTCCATGTACTAGATTTTCTGTTTTGGGGGGAAGTCACGGGGACAAAAATATTAGATGTACTTTTCAAAGTTGGCAATTTGACAAAGTGATTTTCTGGGTCTATCTCGCCTTTGAGAGAGCATGGCAGCCTGGGTAATAACATCTCTGTGGCAAACCTAGCCACTTGGACATTATTTAAGTACTGTCGCTTTAAGGGTTGCCTGTATGATTTTCGTGATATGTGTGTTCCAGAGTATAATGTAATGTGAATTGTGTAACACTGTACTGCCTGCATTGGCTATCTGACGAAAGCAGATAGCTGGTTTCCTTTCGTTTCACGAACGGCACCTTTGCGGGCCATTCGTGAACCGAATGAACTATCATTTAATAGCCCACACACTAAGAGACGTGTGGCGCTTGTTAACCGATTGCAACAACGTTGCAATCGGTAATTAGAGGCTCTCCAAGGTGGCCGTCGTTCGACTACTGACCATGCGGCAGTCGGCCATCTTGGATCCTTTGTTCCCTCAGCGGTGTTTGGTCGTCGAGCGCATGGTACTAAAAACGGCTACTCGACGGCGCGAACACCGCTGAGCTTCCAGGCCGTTCTGGAGTTCCGGGCTGTTCGGTATCTTGTTCCCTAGCATGCAATCGGTCTTTTGAACCTGTGTTTTACTGAATTTTTTTTGGTGCGGCGTTCGGTTGTTTTAGCTGGGATCTGAGCGGTAATCTCACGAATGATGCGCTCAGACCCCAGCTATCTACCGAACGTCCATTCATGCAAATAGACCGTATATTCACACAGTTATGCATTTTAATATAAATTGTCGGTTCTGCTGCACGGAGGGATAATCCACTTAACGGTACATTCCTGTGGGAGGATCCCTCTCGTGCAGCAGTGCCTGATGGGAGAAATGTCTTGTACAGTAAGTCCCCCATGTAGTCCCCTCTGGGAATGCCCCTGGGAGGGGACTCAGGAAACCCCTTGCATGGGGACTTGTATAAATTGTGGAGCTGAAAATAAAGACCTCAGTTGACTCTCAGAACTGTGTTTCGTCCGGTTACTGGGAGATTTGGGATATTGCCTTGCTTTTTCCAGCGCTTGACTGTGGATTACTTCCTGAACCAGCGGAATTCGTGAATTTAATATTGGCATTCCGCTACAATCTCCACTATTATGGCATACCATTTTTAAAAGTAGGCAACCCAGAGTATGAGAAATGGTGCATTGGAAGATGTTTGGTCTAACCACTTTATCAGAAATGAAGGGCCCGCATAGCAGTTATAGCTTTATTTTTGTCTTTTTAATCAGATAAATTTTATTTTCACTGGAAATGTCATAATCCTGATATTAGTTAGTGCAATAGAGACTTAGTTTTTCGATTTAACACTGTCTTCTGAATTTAACCGTACCCCAACGTACCATTATTTCAGATTTTTCTGATAAGTCACAGGGCGAAATATATTAGATGCCCTTCCAGCTTGTAAGTTTGTCAAAATGATTTTCTGGGCCTATGTGGCTTTTCAGAGAGTATGGCAGCCTGGGTAATAATATTTCCACCGTTATGGGCAAACCATTTTCAAAAGTAGGCAACCCAGAGTATAACAAATGGCATAATTTGAGATGTTCGGTCTAGCCATTTTAACAGAAATGCTTGGCTCATGTAGCAATTTCTACTTTGATTTTTGTCTTTTTAATCAGATACAGTTGCAAGAAAAAGTATGTGAACCCTTTGGAATGATATGGATTTCTGCACAAATTGGTCATAAAATGTGATCTGATCATCACCTAAGTCACAACAATAGACAATCACAGTCTGCTTAAACTAATAACACACAAAGAATGAAATGTTGCCATGTTTTTATTGAACACACCATGTAAACATTCACAGTGCAGAAGGCGTATTTTCTTCTGTTTAAGCCATTCCGTTGTTGATTTACTTCTATGCTTTGGGTCATTGTCCTGTTGCAACACCCATCTTCTGTTGAGCTTCAGCTGGTAGACAGATGGCCTTAAGTTCTCCTGCAAAATGTCTTGATAAACTTGGGAATTCATTTTTTCTTTGATGATAGCAATCCGTCCAGGCCCTGACTCAGCAAAGCAGCCCCAAACCATGATGCCCCCACCACCATACTTAACAGTTGGGATGAGGTTTTGATGTTGGTGTGCTGTGCCTTTTTTTCGCCACACACAGTGTTGTGTGTTTCTTCCAAACAACTCAACTTTGGTTTCATCTGTCCACAGAATATTTTGCCAGTTCTGCTGTGGAACATCCAGGTGCTCTTGTGCAAACTGTAAACGTGCAGCAATGTTTTGTTTAGACAGCAGTGGCTTCCTCTGTGGTATCCTCCCATGAAATCCATTCTTGTTTAGTGTTTTACGTATTGTAGATTCGCTAACAGGGATGTTAGCATTTGCCAGTGACTTTTGTAAGTCTTTAGCTGACACTCTAGGATTCTTCTTCACCTCATTGAGCAGTCTGCGCTGTGCTCTTGCAGTCATCTTTACAGGACGGCCACTCCTAGGGAGAGTAGCAGCAGTGCTGAACTTTCTCCATTTATAGATAATTTGTCTTACCGTGGACTGATGAACAGCAAGGCTTTTGGAGATACTTTTATAACCCTTTCCAGCTTTATGCAAGTCAACAATTCTTAATCGTAGGTCTTCTGAGAGCTCTTTTGTGCGAGGTATCATTCACATCAGGCAATGCTTCTTGTGAAAAGCAAACCCAGAACTGGTGTGTGTTTTTTATAGGGTAGGGCAGCTGTAACCAACACCTCCAATCTCATCTCATTGATTGGACTCCAGTTGGCTGACATCTCACTCCAATTAGCTCTTGGAGATGTCATTAGTCTAGGGGTTCACATACTTTTTCCACCAGCACTGTGAATGTTTGCATGGTGTGTTCAATAAAAACATGGCAACATTTAATTCTTTGTGTGTTATTAGTTTAAGCAGACTGTGATTGTCTATTGTTGTTACTTAGATGATAATCAGATCACATTTTATGACCAATTTGTGCAGAAATCCATATCATGCCAAAGGGTTCACATACTTTTTCTTGCAACTGTATATTGCATTTTCACTGGAAATATCATAATCCTGATATTAGTGCAATAGAGACTTGGTATTTTGATTTAGCACTGTCTTCTGAATATAACCGTACCCCCACGTACCATTATTTCAGATTTTTCTGATACGTCACAGGGCGAAATATATCAGATGCCCTTTCAGCTTGTAAATTTGTCAAAATGATTTTCTGGGTCTATGTGGCTTTTCAGAGAGCATAGCAGCCTGGGTAATAACATTTCCACCGTTATGGCATACCATTTTCAAAAGTAGGCACCCCAGAGTATAACAAATGGCATAATTTGAGATGTTTGGTCTAGCCATTTTAACAGAAATGCTTGGCCCATGTAGTGATTTCTACTTTGATTTTTGTCTTTTTAATCAGATAAATTACATTTTCGTGGGAAAAAGTCATAATCCTGATATTTGTTAGTGCAATAGAGACTTGGTATTTTGATTTAACACTGTCTTTTGAATATAACAGTACCCACATGTACCATGTTTCCAGGTTTATTATATCACAGGAATAGAACAGTACCCCCACATACACTTTGATCTGAAGGCAGAGAGAGGAAGAGAGATCTTTGATATCACATAGAGTTACTGTATGAAAAGTTTGAGAAGTTAAAAAAACAACTATTTTTTGTAACCCTTTCAGTGCTAATCACAGCATTAACCCTGTGATTATTTTTTTATTGGGAAGTCACATTTCAAGTACTACAAAGGTAGTATTTTGAGTTGTTTGGTGTAGCCACTTTAGAATGGCTAGTGTAAACAGGGACAGGCCAAGGTCAGGGGAATCCAGAAGTCAGAGTAGTCGGTAAAACAAGCCAGTGGGTCGGTACAGGCAGCTAACAAAGCATAGTCAGGACAAGCCGAGGTCAGAAATCCAGGGAAATCAAGCAAACAAACTGCCAAAGTCCCATACGGAGTGATTCAGAAGTTCAGCTCTGTATGGTAAACTTTGAAACAGTCTGTTATGTAGAGGGCGGGTAGAGATGGGCAGGTTGGGCAATAATAACTTGAGTCCTTTCGGACTCCTTTCTTGTAGCAAACACGGCACTTTCTTTAGGGAGCTTTTTTACTAGGGGTGGGATTTGGGAAGGGAAGTGTTTGCCACAAAGTCTTTGGAGATCTCCTGATTCCAAAGTTGGATTGGGGGAGTGGGTAAACAACATACAGGACAAAAGGCTTAATGTGAATTTGAGGAAAGGGCAGGGCCTACCTATGACCTCTTCTGTATCGAGGACATAGGCATTGAAAATTGCAATCTGGCTCATGTAGATTGCAATTTTCCAGGTCCTAGTTTTTCCGTTCACCAGATAGGGCTGTATGCATTGGTCAGCCAAGTCTACTCCCCCCATAAACTTGTTGTAGTCTACAATGCACTTCGGCTTTTCCAGATGCTCAGTGCTACCTCTCACAGACACTGGCACTGTACTTTCGTCGTGCATCGTAAACAGCATGTATACATCTTTTCTATCTCTGAAGCGAAGAGCAACAACTCATCCTGGCGGAGAGCTGAAGAGGAACCTCTACTGCTTCTGCCTCTTGCCAGGGCTTGGGGGAAACCCTTGCGATTCTTCCTCACTGTGCCACAGGCTAGGGTTTCAAAGTAATATAAATTTTTAAATAATTCTGTACTGGTATAATAATTGTCAACCCATAGCATATATCCCTTATTCAACAAGGGAAGGATTAGATCCCAAACAATCTTGCCACTTGTACCCACAGAATCAGGGAATCCTGGTGAGTCAAAATGGCTATTCTTCCCCTGGTAAATGCGAAACGCCCATGTGTAACCAGTACAGGATTCGCATAATTTATAGAATTTAACGCCATATCGGGACCGCTTACATGAAAGATATTGCTTGAATAGCAGTCGACCTTTAAATTTCATAAGGGACTCGTCAGTTAAAATATCTTTATCGGGGACATAGTTTTCAGAAAATTTGTCTGACAGGAGTTGGATAAATGGATGAATTTTATAGAGCCTGTCAAACAGTGAGTCATTTCTAGGGGGACACAGTGAATTATCATTAAAATGAAGGAATCACAGCAGTTGTAGGTTGCCATCCCTCAACATAACCTCAGGGAAAAGAGGGGTAGCCAGGATGCGTTGCTTGCTCCAGTAGGACCTGATACTGGGCTTTTTAACAATACCCATCATTAGGGTTAAAGCCCAAAACCACTTCATCTCTGCGACATCCGTGGGTCTCCACATATTCCTGCGACCATGATGGGACCCCGGATGTGCAGAGAGATACTGCATGGCAAACAAATTTGTTTGCTGAGCCATGAGCTCAAATATATCATCGGACATAAAGAGCTCAAAAAAATGAATTGGCTCGCAGTCGTCCACTGTTATAGTGATGCCAGGTGTAACAGTGAACGGCGGTATTTCTGGGGCCATCATGTTTGGAGGCACCCAGTCTCTGTCTGGCATTGGGCTTGCTGAGCGTCCTCTTGTGAGTGGTGGTGGGGCACCATCACTTGAGGTCTCACTCAGAAGCTCAATGTCAGAGGCAGTGATAGTGTCACTGTCTTGGAGAGCGTCACTATCACTGCCTGCCAGAATGGCATATGCCTCCTCGTCTGAGTAGCGACATGCCATTCTAGGGGGACAAATTAATTAATTTATATACTAAGGGGGTAATTAATTATCTACCTGCCTAACACCTACTACCCGCCCTCAAAAAATAATATAAATGTACTAATCACAGTATAGGCAGCTGCAATCAGTACACTGAAAGGGTTATTTTTAGATCTATAAAAATAACCCTAAAAAAAGGTCAGTCTGATCAGAGAGCCCTCTGATCACAGTGATCACTGATACAGTACTGTACAGCAGATATACTGTACAGTATAGTGATCACGGCAGCGGGGAAAGGGTTAAGGGAGATTTGGGTTGCTGCGACTGACACAAAGGGTCCAAAAAAGGCTGACACATAGTAACACTGATCACACTGACAGGCTATGGCAGCCTGTCAGTGTGATCAGACTGCAGCCTGACAGTGCAGATCGCGGTCACTGACCGCAGGGGCCTGCCTGGGGGGCCAGGCATGTCCCCCGACCGCGATCTGCTGCAGGAGATTTCAAATCGGCTGACACATGGTAAACACCGATCGCAGTGACAGCCTGTCACTGTGATCGGAAGCTGCAGACCGTGGTCCCCAGGCACAGAGGGGCTGCCAGGGGGTCCAGAAATGCCCCCCAACTGCGATCTGCAGCGGCCATGTGCCGCCGGCCACGTGGGGAGTAAGACAGCCCAGGGCATTCTATGTCGCCCTGCAGCGTTAACAGACGGCCAATTAAGGACGGCATAGAACACCCTGCGGTCTTAAGGGGTTAACAATGAAGATTCAGACTGTAAACCATCCGAATCCCAAATGGATGATTGTCATAGAGTGTGAAGACGATTCCATGTATTGATCCATGAAGAAGAATCAAACTGAAAAGAAACAAAAGAAGTGAAAGGGACTTGGAAATGAACTGTTCGTCATTATTATTATAATTATTATTATTGCTGTTTATATAGCGCCAGTGATTCCGCAGCGCTTTACAAAAGAGGGGAATTTACCAAATGAGACAATAACATTTATGTAACAGGAATAAATAGGTAGTTGAGGATAAATACATTAATATATATATAGTCAAATTGTATGAAAAAGTAATCATAACAGATAATAATCGCAATCTCAAGATGTGTGATATAAAATAAATCACATAATAATGAAATAAACACACCTCCCTGAATTCAAATCTTTATTGAAGTACAAACCAATGAATCATATAAATAGGAAGGGGAAAAAAGGGTGGGAAAATACCCGCCTCTTATCGTGGCTCCTTCTAGTGCCTGGGGCCCCAGGCCACTAGGTCCAAGTGTCATTGGAGGACCAGTGGATGCAATTCCTCTTGGGTGTTCGTCAATAGACGCGATAAGGATTATAGCAGGAGGTGTAATCCTGAGATAGTTCCAGTAAATCCGGACACCATGCTTGACTCTGCCATCAGGGAGTGATGAATAACAGAGGGAGGTTGTGGATCCACATGAGATGAGGGACTCTCACCAACCTGGAGGACTGAGGAAGAGCGTAGGCTCCTTGGAACGTCCAATTCCGTAGTAAAGTGTCCACTGCCTCGTATTCCGGATCCAGAAGCCAGCTGAAATAGCTTTGTAATTGCCTTTTGGCCTGGGATGCAAATTGTTCAACTGGAGCAGACCCCACAGAGTCCTCAGTGTGCGGAATATTGAGACGTTCAGTCTCCATCTGTTGACGTCCCTCCAGAGTCGAGAAACTCAGTCCGCCCATAGGTTGTCAAATCCTGGTAAGCATACTGCTCATAGAGTGGTGTTTGCGAGGCATGCAGAATCGGTATATAAGTCCGTTGTTGCCTCTGTGAGATCCAGGGATCATGCTCTGCCCAAGAGGTTTATGTATCGAACCGCCGATATGTAGTCATTCAGGCCTGCATGTGAAGTAATCACCATAGGAGTTCGGCCCTTCCTTCGGGCGTTACTGGTATCCAATGGCCATAAGCGTGACCAGTCCGCAGAAAATGGGCTTACAGTCAGTGCATAGTTCTGTAGTGTAGTAGACCTGGAAAAACACCTGGCTGGATGGCGACAGGAGCCCACCACACGAGCCAGGATTCGGAAAGGGATGGAGTCCTTGCGCAGAACACGCCTGATTTCTCTGAGAATGTCTTTGATTTTATTGTGTTAGGTAAAAGGACACATTTGGTCAACTCAATCTTGAATCCCGGGAATTGTATCACCTGAGGTGGTGTTAGAGTTGATGACCCCTTGTTTACGATTACTTCCCGTGATTCCAGAAGGTATATTACCTATTCTGTCTGTGAGCGCAGTCTGGAGATGGAATCGCAATGGAATAATATGTTGTCTGCGATGAACCATTACCGGTTTCAGAAGTATGGGGAAGCACCAAGGTGCCGAGTCGAGTCCGAATGGCAAATGGTAGTCACGTGAATGTGACGGTCCTGCCATCTGAGGCTCAGGAAGCATGTGCTCTGTGGCGCTACGGGCATGGAGAGATAGGCGTCCTTCATACTTAGATGTATGAACCAATCGTTGGCCAGTAGGAGATCTTGTAGCAGACAAATACCTTCCATCTTGAAACGGCAACAGACCACAAAGTCGTTCGTGTGACGTAAGTTGATGGCTGGACGGTAGTCCCCTGTCTTTTCCTGACCACGAATATCTTGTTGAAGGAAACCTGACCTGTCGGGAGACAACTAGACTGCTCCTTTTGCGAGCAGGACCTCGATTACTTCGTCAATAAGAGGTCCGTGGGTTGCCGCTATTCTGAGGACACCCTACCAGCGAAGGTGGAGAGTGGAATCCTATAACATATTCCTGAACGGTCCGTAGGATCCAACCGTGTGTTGAATGTGGTGAAGAGGTTCACATGCTTAAGTTCAGCGATAAAGGTTCGGCAAATAATAATCCATTTGCCAATGGTCCTATTGCTCTTTTCCCTAGATCCGAGAGCTCGTTGTCAATTTCTTTGAAGATCTTGGGTGTCGTGGTGCCCATGGGTTAAATGGGGGTAAACCCAGTGTGTCGATGAAGACATTTTTATCTGTGTTTGTAATCTTGTGACAACCCTTTCTCTGTGGGGAGTACTACGTTACGTATTCCTTGACGTAATGAGATGCCGTAGTTGGCATAATGTGCCTGTCTTCAGCAACAGAGGTCAAGCCGGCTGTTTGCCATTCGTCCACTTTCGCCATAGTGGGAGAAGTGGGATAAAAGTCTTCCTCCTCGGAGGATGGACTTGGAGGAGGGATTACGTTGTATGATTCTACACACTCAGGTCTCTTGAGTGGAGGTCTCCCTTTAAATCTCATGGTTACGAAGCCTGAACCTTCCTAGTGCCTTTCAGGATGTCTCAGAGCCCTTTGCTCCCACCACGTCTTGGTTGGCAGATGGGAGATGTCTCATGATTCAGGTGGGAGGTTGCGCACTCTACAAAGCACCTTCTTCACTGACGTTGCTACGGCAGTATATGACATGTTGTGGGAATCTTGGTTCCGGGTTTTTATGATGGTTCAGGCACACGTGAGTAATATATGTGCACCTCTTAACGTTACAGGGTGTCCAGTTACCAGTGCAACTGGTGTACATCCAGAATTGAGTGCAATAATAATATTATTATGCACGGAGTGGTTGGAGTGACAAATAAGAGGGGGTCACCCTCTAATGACCGGTGCCATAGGTCATGCATTCACGCCAGGGATTTTCCCTTGGTTACATTGGAGACATTGACAGTCTCGTAAATAAATAGGGGGGTCACCCCTGTATTGCCCCATAGGGTGGGACTGGTACTATGGAGGGGGTCACCCTCGTAAAAACTGCCCGCTGACTGGTCGGGGCATGTGGATGTGTAGTACATCCCAGTTATACAGCAGAGCTGTACCTCTGCGTCAATTAGCTTATATTTGTAGCCATATAAGTAAAGGCACTCTAGTATGTGGGGGGTCACCCCATTAGCAGTAAGGGGGTCACCCTTAATATAATGTTGCCACGGGCAGTTGGTAACAATTTCATGCGGGTGTTCTTGCTACTTGTTTTCGTAAACACATAAACATAGGCACTCCAGTATGTGGGGGTCACCCCAGTAGCAGTAAGGGGGTCACCCTTAATACAAAGTATTCACTGGTGGCTGGTAATGATATTATGAGGGTAATCCTGTTAAGGTGTCATATGGTATCCTTAAATATATATTGAATATTGAATTCTGTTCTATGCAGTCCCAAAATTGCCGTGGCATAGAGAAGGGGGTCCCCCACACAATACTGTAGTTGAATCAGTATCATTTAAGTTCTGTAGTTGAGGTGTACTCCGGTAGTTCCTTAACCTTAGAATAGTGTGTGACTGTGGGTCACAAGTTCCTGAATATTATTACGACCTGTGGTCTGTATATGGCAGCAATGGGGGGGTCATCCTTGCAGGTAAGTAGTTGCCACTGAAGGGCTGGTGCAAGGATCGCTTGGGGGTCACCCTGCGGTGGGGGAAGCACCCCTCTCAGTGTCGTGAATATTCACCCCAATGTATGTCCTTGCTGGGATGGGGGCCACTAGGGTGGTTACTCCTCTTAGAGTGTATAAGTTTAAATGGACATATTCTTCTAAAGGTGAGATCCCTTCTATGTGGTTTGCTAATACAAAATCAGGTATGGCACCAATACAAACAGTCAGTACAACAGAATATAGAAATAATATGAATGATCCAACACTGTTTGATAGATATTGGGAAAATAGTACATATGTAGTGGGAAGATTAAATGCTATATAATAGAAAACAGGAGACAGCAGGCTAGATTGTGGGAATCACGACCTGGCTATTAGAATGGGCATCATTTGCACGCAAATTTCGCTGGCGCAGCTTGCGATCACGGTCCGCATGTATGGAAATGGTGCCCCATGCTCCCTCCACCCGCAGTACCCTTCTTGCATGCCCCAGAACCTGTATTACAGCGGTGCAATCGCTGCGAAAATGCCGCGACGCGAGTTAGATTAAGATGACAGGCAAGCAAAATGTAGGGACAGTAGATGTGAAGAGAAAACGGAATAAAACCAATAAATGTATAATCAAGAGGGTAAGGCAGATAGCTGAGAGCACAGGGGAATGAGAATAAGAATGATTATAATCAAATTCAATTTCAATCCAACACAAACATAGACAATGTAAGTGAGCTGAGAACAAATACTCTGACCTGTGCTTAGACTGGAGCAGCAAAGAAAGAGGAAGTGATACAGAGGGAGGGGCTTATTGTTAAATATGTGCTGCTGGAGTTTTAGTCAAGAGAGATTATGCAAAATACAAAGCCTCCTGTCATGTTATAAAATTCAAAAAGCTACTTATGAAAAATAATGCATCTAACCACCACTAGGGGGTGTATGGTTAATCTGGGTTTATAGCCTTACAGTAGAAAAGAAGAAGAGAGTTGCTGATTCTTACTAATCCCTATATCTCAAACATCCCAGTCTGATCTGTATATTTGTTAGCCTATTTACCCCAATTGAAGTCATATAGAAAAGGAAGAAACACAAGAAAATAAATTGGCAAAGCACCAGCAAGCGTTTCCACTTGTATACCAAGCTTGTCAAGTGCTTCTCAATCTCTCATGATATTTACACCACGACAGGTAGTTATTACCGTTCTGATCATTTTCAATAAACATTCTTCTTCTAGTTTACTAACATGTCATGTCACAGCTCACTAAGAATGCAGCTTCACAATGGATGCTGTCCAGGAGGTGGGAGGGTCTGGGAGGGAGGGTCTGCTGCTGATTGGCTGGAATGTGTCTGCTGACTGTGAGGTACAGGGTCAAAGTTTACTCAATGATGAGTACGTGGTGAACCGTTCGTGGCGAACCGTTCACGAACCGTTCGGCGAACAGTTCGGGACATCACTAGTTATCAGTAAATTGCTAAACAAGTAAACGCCAAGTTTTGAAATATGCATGATATCCTTACGCTGGCATACATGTCAAAAGTTAATAAAATGGTCTTAGACTTACATATTAATTATTTTCAAGCAACAACCACAACTGTAATACATATAACTGAAAACATGCTTGACAAAAAGTAGAAGATAGGAGCTATGTACACTTCAAGTGACATTATAGTCACCAGAACAATTACAGCTTATTGTATTTGTTCTGGTGAGTATAATCATTCCCTTTAGGCATTTTGCGGTAAACACTGTCTTTTTAGAGAAAATGCAGTGTTTACATTACAGCCTAGTGATGCATCCAGTGGACACTCCTTAGAGGGCTACTAAAGATGCTTCCTGTGGCTGTGCTACACAATGTGCAGCACTGACATTTAGTGTCTCCTGCATGGAGACACTGAACTTTCCTCATAGAAATGCATTCTGCCAGTTTTTAACCTAATGCAGATGTATGGCGAGCAACATGCATGCATTAGGCCTTCCCCATAGGAAATGCAAATCGTGACAATGTACAGCGTCATTTCACAGATTCATACTGATTTGACAGCAGGAAGTGCCTCTCCACTAGAGGTAGTCTTAACCCTACAATGTCAACATGCAGTTTCTTTAAAACGGCAACATTTTACATTGCAGGACGAAATGTGGCAGTGACACTGCACCCGGGCTACTTCAATGATATGAAGTGATCTGGGTGCCTATAATGTCCCTTTAATATAAACTAATTTGTAACTGCTGGCACACCACTTTGCAAGATATACACGTATAAGAATAATAAAGAACCATGAAGGGAATCCCAGCACAATATCAGGTTTGACAAAGAGGCTAATGACTAGAAATGCTCAAGAAAATAGTGGTCCAGTTATTGTTTGCTGAAATGGTTATTACCAAATTTATATACTCTTGGAAAAGTATTACGAACAGATAAGATGAAGATCCCCACATTAACCACACTGCACACGATTCAATATATCTCTACCTGGTAAATATGGTAGAGACAATGTTTTAGCTAGCTTAAATATTAACAAGCATGAAGATCAAGCATGTCAAATTCAAAGTCTGGATCGAGCCACATAAACAAGGTTAAAGTTCATGTGGGCCGCCAAAAAAAAAAAATACCGTAACTTTTCATAGAAACATAGGTTTATTTTAAAAAGTACAGTATAACCCCCCCCCAGCATCCCCCTCTACTAAACCACAGCACCCCCCTCTACCACCCTGTGCCAAATCTGATCCTCCCGCTGACACACACACATATGGACACACTGATACACACACACTCACAGACAGACACATACTTGCGGACATACAGACACACAGACAGACACACACTGACAGACACACACACACACACATACTCCCAGACAGACACACGCACATACTCACTGACAGACACACACACACTGACAGACACACACTCACTGACAGACACACACATACTTGCTGACAGACACACACAAACTCACAGACAGAGACACACCACACAGACACACACACACTCACAGACAGAGACACACAACACACAGACACACACACACATACTCACAGACAGACACACACACATACTCACTGACAGACACACACACAGAAACACTGACAGACACACAGACACTCACTGCCAGACACACACACATACTCACTGACAGACACACACACAGACACACACATACTCACTGACAGACACACACACTGACAGACACATGCACACTGACACGGACAGACACACACTCACACACTTACACATGGCAAGAGATATGCAAATGATTGCTGCAAAAAACTTGCAGATAACTTGTGATTGGATAACTCAAGACAAGGTGCTACAGCTATTAAAGAAAATGAATGTAAATAAAGCTCCGGGGCCTGATGGTATTCACCCATGAGTACTTAAGGAGCTAAGTGGGGAAATAAGTGAACCTCTGTATTTAATGTTTCAAGATTCTTTTGTTTCAGGTATTGTACCATAGGATTGGAGGAAGGCAGATGTTGTTCCTATATTTAAAAATCGTTCAAAATCCTTGCCTGGAAATTATAGACCTGTGAGCTTTACTTCTGTGACTGGGAAAATATTTGAAGGGCTATTAAGGGATAATATTCAGGAATTCATTGGGAAGAACTTTGTTATTAGCAATAATCAGCATGGTTTTCTGAAACACAGGTCATGTCAAACTAACCTAATTGCATTCTACGAAGAAGTAAGTAGAAGTATAGATCAGGGTGTTGCAGAGGATGTGATCTACTTGGATTTTGCCAAGGCATTTGATACGGTTCCTCACAATCAGTTAGTCTTCAAACTAAAAGAAATTGGTATAGATGAATATTCTTGTTGTTGGGTAGAACATTGGCTTAAGGATAGAGTACAATGAGTTGTCATTAATGGTAAATTTTCAGGCTGGACAAAAGTGGTAAGTGGTGTCCCTCAGGGTTCTGTTTTGGGACAGCTTTTATTTAACATATTTATAAATGATTTTGAAATAGGCATTGAAAGCCATGTATCAGTGTTTGCAGATGACACAAAACTTTGTAAAGTAATAAAATGTGAGCAGGATATTGCTTTGCTGCAGAGGGATTTGGATAGATTGGGGGACTGGGCACTAAAATGGCAGATTAAATTTAACGTAGAGAAATGCAAAGTTATGCACTTCGGGGCTAAGAATGCACACCCTAAATGGTAGTGAATTAGGGATAACCACACACGAGAAGGATTTGGGAATTGTTATAGACAAAAAATTAAACAGCCATATGCAATGTCAATCTGCAGTTGCTAAGGCCAGTAAGGTTTTGTCATGTATAAATAGGGGCATAAATTCTCGGGATGAAAATATAATTTTGCCTCTTTATAAATCACTGCTAAGACCACACCTTGAATATGCTGTGCAATTTTGGGCACCTGTTCTAAAGAAAGATATCATGGCACTAGAAAAAGTGCAGAGACGAGCTAAAAAATTGATAAAAGGAATGGAGCATTTTAGTTACAAAGAAAGGGTAAAAAAATGTAATCTGTTTAGTTTGGAAAAACGGCGCCTGAGAGGGGATATGATAACATTATACAAATATATTCGGGGCCAGTACAAATCTTTATCTGGAAATCTATTCATAAACAGGGCTATACATAGGACACAAGGTTACACATTTAGACTGGAAGAAAGAAGATTTCATCTAAGGCAAAGAAAAGGTTGGTTTTTTTTTACATTAAGAGCAATAAGGATATGGAATTATTTGCCTAGAGAGGTGGTTTTATCAAAGTCCATACAGATGTTTAAACTGCAATTGGATAAATACTTGCAAAGACATAACATACAGGGATATAATTTCTAATTAGTGGGGTAATAGCTGCTTGATCCAAGGAGACATCTGACTGCTATTTTGGGGTCAAGAAGGATTTTTTCCTAGTTTGTTGCAAAATTGGAAGCGCTTCAGACTAGGTTTTTTGCCTTCTTTTGGATCAACAGCAAAAACATATGTGAGGAAGGCTGAACTTGATGGACGCAAGTCTCTTTTCAGCTATGTAACTATGTAACATTCTTGCACACATACTTTACTTTATTGCTCCTTACCTTATGGAGCCGATGTGGGGCATCTCCCTGGGATCCTTCCTGCTCCCTCGCGCGGTTTAGTGATGCCGAGTACCGGAATATGACGTCATATTCCGGCGCCCGGCTTCACTTCAGACTGCGCACACGATGGAGCAGTGAGGAGCAGGAACACTAAGCTCCCTCGGTGGCCTTCCTCCCCGGCCAGGTAAGTGTTAGCAGAGTAGGCACCTGCAATGTGGGGAAAGCAGGTGCCTACTCTGCTATAATACCAGCATGTATTCGCGGCCTGCTGGGCCGCAAAGATGGACCTTGTGGGCCGCATGTTTGACATGCTTGATGTAGATTATAAAGGGATACTATAGTGTCAGGAAAACAAAGCTTTTTTCCTGGCACTTAAGGTTCTTACAGGTTAGGTTTCTCCTCACTCCCCCCTCCCCCCAAGTGCATAAGGGATTAAAAGCCCTTTAGTCTCTTACCTGAATCCAGTGTTGACGCCCCTCGGCGCTGGATCGGGCTCCACCCACGCTCCCAACCCCCATTCCCAGTCGACATTGTCACATTAGAATTACCTATAGAAATTATTTCAATGCTTTCCTATTGGGATTTGATTGGCGCTGGATTTATTCATGCACGGCAAGGGAACGTCTAGCGTCAGTTAGGCGACCAACCGGATGTCCCTCTGGTGGCTGTCTGATAGGCAGCCACTAAAGGTGGCATTAAACCCGAGAGGTAATTGTTTTCTCAGAAACTGCAATAATTATCATTGCAGGTTTAAGGGTACTGGGACATTGCACCCAAACCGCTTCAATGAGCTGAAGTGATCTGGGTGCCTATAGTGTCCCTTTAATCCAAATCTTGGCAAAGATCTGTCTATGCAAGAGCACAAAGCTATGAGTACCAAAGGATTGGGTGACTAAGAGAAGGATAGCAGCCTACAGGAGTGCTTCTCCTCCAAACCTGAGTGTCTCACACTTGCAAGGGGAGTATAAGAAATTCTGACCCCATCAGACTGGCAGTGAAGTCAGCATTATACCAGCATCCCTCTAGTAACCTGCCAGTGTGCACTGATCACCCCCCAGTGTTTCCTATGAGAGAATACAGCTATAATCTCCTCCAATGTATTCCCTGTATACAGTACACCAGAAGCCCATCAGTGACCTCCCCCTAACCACGCCCCCATACTGACTGCTGCTCCTCGAGCTGTCACTGCGGGTGACGTCATCTCGGCGACTGCGGGCGCTCCTAAAATACGTCAGAGATGTAAACAAGACATGGCGGCCTCCGCTGCGGAGGGGAGAGCGCTCAGTGTGCAGCCGATAGCCGCCAGCCCCGGGGATGGCAGCATGGAGCCGGGTACCGGCCCGCTGTTGGTAGAGCTCCCCGGGGAGCTGTTGGAGCAGATCCTGTGTTCCAGGTGTTTAGATCACCGGGACATCATTAGCATCCAGGGCACGTGCCGGCGGCTGCGGGAGCTCTGTCCGCCCCGGGGCAAGGTGTGGCGCCGGCTGCTGTCTGTCAGGTGAGTGAGGGGCTGGGCGGACTCCGGGCATGCTGCCATAGGAGATACAGCCCTGGCTGTGGGCCTAGGCAACCTGGCAAATGGCTGAGGGGCCAGGGCTGTCACCAAGGAATCATATCTGGGGTCTGCTCACTCAACATTGGATTCCAGGGAATCATATCTGGGGTCTGCTCACTCAACATTGGATTCCAGGGAATCATATCTGGGGTCTGCTCACTCAACATTGGATTCCAGGGAATTCTATCTGGGGTCTGCTCACTCAACATTGGATTCCTGGGAATCATATCTGGGGTCTGCTCACTCAACATTGGATTCCAGGGAATTCTATCTGGGGTCTGCTCACTCAACATTGGATTCCAGGGAATTCTATCTGGGGTCTGCTCACTCAACATTGGATTCCAGGGAATTCTATCTGGGGTCTGCTCACTCAACATTGGATTCCTGGGAATCATATCTGGGGTCTGCTCACTCAACATTGGATTCCTGGGAATTCTATCTGGGGTCTGCTCACTCAACATTGGATTCCTGGGAATCATATCTGGGGTCTGCTCACTCAACATTGGATTCCTGGGAATCATATCTGGGGTCTGCTCACTCAACATTGGATTCCTGGGAATCATATCTGGGGTCTGCTCACTCAACATTGGATTCCTGGGAATTCTATCTGGGGTCTGCTCACTCAACATTGGATTCCTGGGAATTCTATCTGGGGTCTGCTCACTCAACATTGGATTCCTGGGAATTCTATCTGGGGTCTGCTCACTCAACATTGGATTCCTGGGAATTCTATCTGGGGTCTGCTCACTCAACATTGGATTCCTGGGAATCCTATCTGGGGTCTGCTCACTCAACATTGGATTCCTGGGAATTGGAAAACGAAAGGCAAAATCAAGGCAACAATTAATTTGGCATTTCTCCAACTCCTGTATAGTCACTGCTTGGTTGATTTAAAGGAATACTATAAAGCTAAGAATAAAAATGTATTCTTTGTTCCCTGGTGGCCATGTAAGTGACCAGCCCCCACCAGCAAGGAGAAAACAAAATTAATCTTAGTCAGCTTTACTTCCGTTCAGCGCCGGTCTCCGCAGGTGGTCCCACCTCCTTGATCTCAGTCAATCCAGTGCTTTCCCATAGGAAATCATTGGGAGGCTAGTGTGCATGCAAGGCAAAATGCCACACTGCTCCAATCAGAAATACCTTTTTTTTTTTTTTTTTTTTTTACTCTGATAGTTCTGCATAAGCATCTGCATAAGCATCTGTTGTTACTGTCTGTGTGGAGCCAGTAGAGGCACTTAATCCCTGCAATGAAAACATTGCCATTCTGCAGTGCTTTCTGTTGCAGAGTTAAAAAAAAAAGGGGTGGGAGGACAGGGCACCCAGACTCCGATAAAGTACTTTTAAGTGTCAGTTCACACAAACTACCTTCCAATCCAAACACGTTTACTGTTAAAGGACCACTCTAGGCACCCAGACCACTTCATTAATGAAGTGGTCTGGGTGCCTGGTCCAGCTAGGGTTAACCCATTTTTTTTATAAACATAGCAGTTTCAGAGAAACTGCTATGTTTATAAATAGGTTAATCCAGCCTCCAGTGGCTGTCTCTTGACAGCCGGTAGAGGCGCTTGCTTCTCACTGTGAAAATCACAGTGAATAGACGCAAGCGTCCATAGGAAAGCATTATAAATGCTTTCCTATGAGACTGGCTGAATGCACGCGCAGCTCCTGCCGCACATGCGCATTCAGCCGAAGAGGCGGAAAGGAGGAGGCGAGCTCCCGCCCGGCGCTGGAGAAAGGTAAGATTTTAACCCCTTCCTCTCCCCAGAGCCGGCAGGAGGGGGTCCCTGAGGGCGGGGGCACCCTCAGGGAACTATAGTGCCAGGAAAACAAGTGTTTTCCTGGCACTATAGGGGTCCTTTAAGGTTATTTTCCAAAATGCAAATTGTAGGGAATTCTAATCCAAGTTAAAGACTTTTTTCCTTAAAGGGACACTATAGTTACCCAGACCACTTCAGCTCAATGAAGTGATCTGGGTGCCAGGTCCCTCAGGTTTTAACCCTTCAGATGCAAACATAGCAGTTTCAGAGAAACTATGTTTACATTTGGGGTTAATCCAGCCAAGACAGCCACTAGAGGTGAATTTCACCTCCATCACGCAGAGCATCCATAGGAAAGCATTGAGAAAGCATGCGCATTCGGCTGTGTTGATGGCGGGCGAGGAGAGGTCACCAGCGCCAAGGAAGCCCATCACTGGCTTAAGGTAAGTGGCTGAAGGGGATTTAACCCCTTCAGCGCCACGGGAGGGGGACCCTGAGGGTGGGGGCACCCTCAGGGCACTATAGTGTCAGGAAAACCGCTTTGTTTTCTTGACACTATAGTGATCCTTTAACAGCTATTTGTGCTTGCATTTTGCCATTTGGAGTTTAGTGTATATATGTTTTGAACACACATTACCTTTCTAGATGCAAATACTAATAAGAAATTAAGAGGTTGCATTAGGACAGTAAGGATAAAAAGACTGGGTAATTATCTAAAGTGTGAATTGTCAAAAATTCAGAGTAAATTTTTTCATTGCCTAAGTAAATAATAAAAAGAAAAAAAATACTCTATTTAGTTGAAATGCATTTTTTGTTGGGGGTATATCTAAAACAGCTTGCAATTGAGTTGAGGTAGTAAAGACCAGTTGTCTGATTGATGACTCAGGGTTTTGATTATTACTATTAGCTCAGTGCTTTAGAAATGGATTTTTTACTTAAAGACATCTGATTAACAGTCTGTATTGTAATTCTTATTGCTGTTTTACTACTACTGTGAAAATGGTCTGGATGCATGATGTCTGCTCTCACTCTCTCGTGTAGGTGGACATCCATGATGAAATATTACAATCCCTTGGATTCTTATGATTGGTTGGAAGAGTATAAAACTCGACACAGAGCAGGGTTAGCAGTGTGCAATCTTTTGGCTGCATTCTCTAAGAGGTTAATCACTGAACGCGTAAGTTGCTTTTCATTACATTTTATGCCTTATCGTTGTTTTAATGTTTGAGAATTATATGAAGGACATAATTACTTAATACACAGAAAGCTAAACTTTAAAAAGTAGCAGCTTGCAGTATGTTCTTTCGAATACATATTTGCAGCTTGCCATTCAAAAGATAAGGTACAACACAAGCATTCTTGGTACACTTGTACAATCAAAGATGCTAAGCTCTAACTTAAAACAATGAGAAAGCTGTGATTGGATGACAAGTGTCAGATTTGCATCCTTCACGTATCAAACAGCCGTACGAGTAAACCATACAAATCCAATACCCCCAAGTATGAGACCAAGCTCAGTATTGAGGGTTAAGCAGATATCTGATTTATTGAGGGCTACCTGCCCGGTATTTATGCAGCTCTCCCACCTGGTGGACACTCCCCTAGGGAACCAAATGGAAGACTGGGACAATATGGATATAGTAGCCAATCACAGTGGCATAAACACTCCCCTTTAGCTGAGAACAACCCTTCTTTCTATCCTGGAGTTAATTGGGAAGTAATCCAATTATCTCCACGGACAGAGGCCAAACTCCAATTTGTACATAATAATAAAAATCAATAACTCCAAATTACACGAATAGAATAACTACATTTAACGTATCCCCAGATAGCTTAGATCTGAACGCACATTATTACCGAATGGCGCTCAGATTCTGTAAACACAGTTCAGTCGCCGTGGAGCCAAAGTATTTCACATTGTCTTTTGGTATACGAACGGGCTCCATGGGATGGCTATCTGGGGTAAGTCATTTCGTGCGTTTGTATGCTGGAAGGCAGAGAAGGGAGGTCGACGGTTTCAGCGGTGTTTGGGGGAAATAGTGTCAGTTTTCAGTTCCATGAAATCATCGACGAACACCGCTGATCATTCGTGCGTCCAAGATGGCCGCCGTATCGTGGTCGGCATACGAACAACGACCACCTAGCATACCGTTGATAATTAGGAGGTGTCTGCGGTTAACCACAACGTTCTAATGAGGCCAAGAGGTTAACCAGCAGCACACGTCCAGGCTGGGTGGCCGGCCGTTCGGCAGTTTGTTCGTGAGTTTAGGAAATAAACTAATGGGGGGTAAAGACAGGTAATTAACCGAAATACAGACGAACCCAGCGGGTCTTAGGCAAAGTTCCAAGACAGAGGGATCTGTCACACTGCATCACTCAGTGCACCTCTCAATTTCATTCTATCGTCTTTTCTATTTCCTCTCCCTTACTGCATCTCCTACTGCCCCACCCTCGATATACGTGTTTGCCCCCAACCTTATTCCATACATCTGTCATGTCCAAAATGAGAAATGATTTACTCTCTTCCTCCAATGGTATTTTCTTCGGGAAAAATACATGTCAAACTACATGCCATAGCTGTGGATATTATCTTTAGATGCCACTGCCAACAGGTGCTCTGTTTTCTCTTATGACTAAATGTGTTATCAGATCCAAAACATTTTTAATATATTTTTGAAATAAAATAGACTTTGTAGTGTAAAGTGACGCAGATTGTAAAATAAAATATACCGTATATACTCGAGTATAAGCCGAGTGGGGGTTTTTCAGCACAAAAATTGTGCCGAAAAACTCGGCTTATACTCGAGTCAATGTCTGTATTATGGCCACTTACATAGCCATAATACAGACCAGGACCGCCAGGCTTGTAATGTAGGTCCTGTTGGGGGCTGACAGTGAGCTGTTACTTACCTTCCCGCAGCTCCTGTCAGAACCCTTCTCCTCCGGTCAGCTCCGTTCTGCCTACAGTGTAAGTCTCGTGAGACCCGCGGGTGTCGCGAGACTTACACTGTGAGCAGAACGGAGCTGACAGGGGAGCTGCACGGAGGAGAAGGGAGCTGACAGGAGCTGCAGGAAGGTAAGTAACAGCTCACTACCAGCCCCCCCACTGCACAGCCCATCCACTGGACCACCAGGATTCAATATTATTATTTTAATATTTTTTTTTAAATATTATTATTATTATTATTATTATTATTATTATTTGCATTATTTAAAAAAAAAAAATTTTGTCCCCCCTCCCTGCTTGTTGCCTGGCCAGGGAGGGGGGACAAAAAAAATTAAAAAAAAATAAATAAAAAAATAATGCAAATATTATAATAATAATATAATATATAATATTAAAATAAAAATGCCCTACCCTCACCCAGTTTACACACACTGCACAAACACACTGCATTCATTATATACACACACACACAAACACACACTCTGCATTCATTCTATACACACACTCTGCATTCATTCTATACACACACTGTAAATAAATATTCAATTTAATATAATTTTATTGGGATCTAATTTTATTTAGAAATTTACCAGTAGCTGCTGCATTTCCCACCCTAGGCTTATACTGGAGTCAATAAGTTTTCCCAGTTTTTTGGGGTAAAATTATGGGCCTCTGCTTGTATTCGGGTCGGCTTATACTCGAGTATATACGGTATGTATATTCTGCTCACTTCATAAAAATAGGGGCTTAAACCTTATTTGTTGCTTGTTTCTATTTTTTGTTTTATTATAAGCACTTTTTATATTATTCATTATTTTAAAAACCTAGATCTGTCTTGCTGTTTAAAGGCACATTACCAGTCCATAACAACTATCTATGATGTTGAAATGGTTGCAGCAGTGTCTAAGCACAATCTTTCCTTGAGTGGTTAAAGAGTTTTCGAATGGTTTAACCCCAGTACCCAACAGATCTGCATTCTCTCTCCTTCCTCTGATAGCTGTACACTCCACTAAGCCTTAGTAGCCAGTGATAGGCTGGGAGCTTTAGCTAACTTTCCTGTAGTGTACAGCAGCAGACGGAGACCACAAGAAGAGAGACCGAGTGTCCGTGAACCAACTTCAGGGTGGAAATGTTATAAATTGTCAAAAAGTATGCTATTACACAGTCTTCAGTTTTATAAATGTCCACTTAATATTTTCATGTCCTCCAAATATGACTGTATTTATTTTCCATTTATTTCAGCATATCCCTTGTGAAGGATTTAATGATTTTGATACTCTGGGCTACCCAACACATTACCTTGAAGATGAGTTATTATCCATCATGGATAATAAGAGCAAGTAAGTAAGAAAGTAACTATTTGTATGAATTCCGTTTTGATAAATTGTCTTGTAAGTTTAGTTTGCAAAGCACAGTTTTTGTTTGGAGGAACAGTCCAAGAACGATAACAACCTATGCTCCTTGCATAGATTACGGTATAAGGATGTACTTTGTACTTCACACAGCATTATACCTGCAGCAATTTCAAAAGTGTCTTCAGATATAAGCAACTCTCATAGAATTCAAAATAGGAACCCTATTCTTCTGAATACCCATCCAGGCATACGTTCATTTGTGCAATCAGTTAAGGAGATTATTTCACAAAATTGTGTACAGATCCATTTGATGAATGGAGCTCCTGCCAAGTGTTATATATTCTATACATGCCTGATGGGCAAGAGTTTATTTAAATGCTCGATTCCAGTTGAAAACCGTGAGAGAGCTAAGATTGACTGACAAGTGTCAGTGGTTCCTAGTTTGGCCTTAGTGAATCAAATGACATGTGAGTTATGTACGATCCCCTTCTTGCTATTTCTTATTACAGTAAATCTTCTTTTCGGAGAGTGGGCAAAAATAAATGACAAATATTGAGAAATGTATGCATGTGCTTATTTTTATAGTGGCATTAGTTATGACTGGTGGAGTGCATCCGTGAGTTGCATTGTAGTGACATCCCAGCAAAACTAAGGGAATAATTTATTTTTTAATTTTTTTTCTTAATGGTACAAGCTCAAAAAGTGGTGTGTGTGTGTGTGAGATTTTTTTTTTCTATGCCACTGGTTCCCTAACCAGTCATCAAGGGACCACTAGTAGTCCAGAAATTAGGGACTAAACCGTTGTGTCTAAGGGTGTGTTTTTTGTTTTTTTGTTGTTGTTTTTTTTCTCTCTCTCTCTCCCTCTCCCTCTCCCTCCCTCCCTCAATGCTAGCAAAGCATCAAGGGAGATGTAGTCCATAATATCTGGAGGGCAGCAGATTGCCTACCGCTGCCTTAGACACAACTTGGTAATCCATAATTCCTGGACAAGTTTGGGAATCACTTTTATATGCCCATGCCTCGATTCATTTATAGTTTTAAACCAGTGAAATGTGTGAGAGAAATTCCATTCTGGTACACCCTTTTTCTACTATTCAGCCGCAGTGTAAGGAGAGATCTGAATGTCATCCAGCTGATTGGGAAACTATTTGTCACTTCCCCATTGTAGGCCAATACCGCTGTGATACACATCATACATCCCCTGGTGGATACGAATACATTCTGTTCATTGCTTAGATACAGCAGAATTTGGTTGCAGCACTATTAAACTGTATTTAGGAGATATTCTGTTGGATTGAGGTCACTTTTGGAATTCCATGCTATTTTTATCATTGCATGTTAATTGTACAATTAATTAGAACACTTTATTTGCTTACATTAGGAAGTGCTCAATGTTGAAATATTGTGCCAAGAAAATCTTATACTCCATGCGTCAGGAAACAATATTATGCAATTTGAAGAGCTTTCTCCAGCAACCAGTGGAAAAACAACCAATCTTAGAAGGTGGGTGATTTGGTGCTGTGTTTTTTGTGTTGTTACTCTTAGTGGAACTAGGGAAAATGTCTTTTAGGCCAAATATAATAATAGAAACAATGAAGTGCCCCACACTGGGACTATGGTGTGTAAAAGCAAGACCAAAGCAGGAAGTAGCCATTCTGAAATTATATTTTAATTTGTAAGTTAATTGCTTTCCAATATTGATGCTCTATTTGTGACAAAAATAAAACCATTCAGTGTTGAAAACTTGATTGTGTGACTATCTGTAGATGTTCTTGTTGCTGTTCTTTGGGTTTCAAGCCATGTAATGCATAAAATGCCTTACAAAGCTCTAATAACACCGCACTCTCCACCTTTACTAGTTTGGCCACTCTTCTCCCTGCTGTGTAATTCTGTCCAATTTCATCTGTTTCCAAGCACTTTCCCCACTGATGTCATGTGTAATTATCATCATGTTTATCAAGTACAGAGTTATAATTACACCCAAGAGTCAACATGCTCCGCAGTGAGTATCCCTGTGAAATATGGCAACAGAAGCATAACATGGGTCCTGGAAATAACTGTGTTCATTCCTTTGATGTTGCTTTATTTTAGACTAGGTGTAAACTTGAAGGGTTTGAGTATTTTTACATTGGTCTCTGACAATTTGAATTGAATTTGCAAAATTAAAGGAACATGCATCACTTGACAATGATTTTTTTTTTTTTAAACCGTCAAGCAAGCACATTTATTCAAATATACAAACCAAAATAAAGCAAGAAAAACTTTAAAAAGTATCTAATAAATGTTTATAAAGGTGGTGAGATTGCCTTATTGGGCACACCTGTCAGCTAGGGGAGTTACTTCAGCATCTCTTCTCCCGCCCCCCATATTATCAGTTTCAGACTAGTCCAGTAATGACAGAAACAAGGCATCATTGTGCAGCATGAGAGAGAAACTCCATACCAGAGCCTGCTCTGCATGATCAAACTTCCTGTTTTCTCCCCGTTACAAATTTGCAAGGTGAAGAGATCTTCAAACTGCACATGTGTAAACATGTCAGGCATGCCCAATGCACTTTTACAGCATTCCTATAAATAGGATACTGATTGGTTAGGCAAGTGTGGCCTCCTCCTCCCTCCAACTCCTAGGGTGGATGTGAAAAGCATAAGAAAGAAGAAGCAGGTTAATATGCAAAAACAATATTTACCTGCTTTATTTCAGTCTGCACAGTGAAGCAACTGTCTCATTCAAAGTTAGACAGTTGTCTCCAAATGATGCATGTCTCTCCAGCCTACCTTTTAATATTTATGTTTTAGTTTTTCTTCCATAGGTGCTGTTTTGATTGACCAGTACTGTAACCCTTTAGAAGACATATCTCTTGACAATATTCAGGCACAGTTGGACACTATTCTGGAAAAGGTGAAAGCTTTGTTAGGTGTGAAGAATAGCCGACATCCTGCATTATTTCTTCAGGCAGGTATGAATCTCATATTTGCACTGAAATCTTCCTTTCTTTTCTTTCAAGGCAAAATCTTCTGTATTTACCATTCATCCTTAGTACAATAAAAATATACTTACTTCAACATTCCCCTGTTTTGCAGATTTTCCTAAGTATATGCTCCACACCCTATAATTTTCCACCATAGGCTACTTCCTAGTCTATAATTCTATTCAGTAGAAGAATTGGTTAGAATGTGTATGATGTCAAACTTGTTCATGTAGTTGACTGTACTTTTAAAAAATAATAAAAATCGCTAATACAAACCCATTGTCTTTTATCCCTTTTTAAATAATGGAAGCAGCAATATTACATGTGTGTGCCTGTCACTAGCATCTGATATAATACTAATGTAACCCGCTACAAAGTAACCAATGCTAATGTAGCAGCGCTGCAATCCTAAAATACAAGATCTGTGCTATAGCCCATTCCCCCAGTAATTGGACGACACACAGTTATGGAAGTCAACTGAGTTTTATTAGCCCACACACTGCTTTTTATGCACAGTCCCATAGTATGGAGTCTCTAAAGCAATTTTACAGGGGTTTTTCCCAAGAGTCTCTGGGTGTGATAGATAATTGAGCTGGGAAATATGATAACTCAATTATCTCTCAGTTACAGGCAATAACACAAAATATTACAAAACACCTGAAAAACATTACGGCATCCCCACAATTCTTATATCCCCTCACAGGCTCCTGACGACGGCGTTTTGAACACGCCGAAACAAGCGTTGTGTTTTATTTTTTTTTAATCTCTGCTCTTGGTAGCACTTTTCTATTTTTGTTACCACTATGGTTATTGATTGTTAGGTGTTTATTTATAACTTTAGTAGGGAGAGTTGGTTCAGGTAGACACTCGTGGTCAGACCACGGTGTCGAGGTAACTCTTAGGGTGAATTGAGAGATTTATTTATTTGTGTGAAGCTTTTCATCTGCGTTTAGACCAGATTACCTGGTCCCTTGTTCTCTGGGGACCCTGTGCCTTTTCTGTCTCCCTAACCTCGTTTACACTACCTTCCCATCATTCGGACACTAGGGGAACTGGAACTTAGATGCTAGTTAGTTCTCCAGACAATTGATCCCCTGTGCACTGTTTAGCAGATCTCCCTTTTTTCTCAAGTTATACTTTTTGTTTGCATATCCCTTTTTATCCTTAGATTGATTAAAGGTAGGGCCCCCCTTCCTCATTTCTTATACAGTGTAGCTCTCCTGATGTTAGTTTTCCCTTGTGGGACTCTATACATCACCTACTCCTATTTCCTACATATTTTGGAGGGCTACCCCCTTATTGGAGCTCCCTATTAGGGGGTTACAGTGGTGCAGCTCATGAGCCCTTGACTTGTATCTGAACTCCTGACCTGCACTCTGTTTACTTTATTTCTCCATTTTGTGTTATAGCCTGTGTCTGAGTGCCCAACATATCAGAAAAGCACTCAGATTGGTTCGGTGGAAAGGGATCGCTATTTGAGAGTAGTTTTGACCGGCCATGAGGCCCCAAAAGAGTTCCAAAGAATCCAGGACAATGGCCGGTCTCTGTTAGGGAGTTCCTGTACGAACACTCCCCCTTTCTCTTAGGTAGCGAATGCTCCTGCAGTCGGTAGATCTTATCTCCCGAACATCGTTTGTCTAGTTGGTCGGGAATGTGTACGGGCAGCAGTACCATCTTTGCCAGGGTTCGCGAGCGTGTGTAGCTGAAATGAGTTCCACTCGCTCGACGACCAAGTATTGCTGCCCGTGTTCAGGAGACAAAATGGCCATGTGCTGGACTACGTGCATTCGAAGGACCACCATGAAATATGAGTTTGTGCAACCTCAGGGACTGATATCAGGTCCGCCACAGCTAATAATTCCAAATATATAGCAATCTGTTAGGAAATTGTACTGGTTGCAGCTTGAACATTCAATTTAAATGTCACCTTCTAAAATATTACAGAGATATTAGGTATCTGTGTGTGCAGCCAGCAGGTGGCGCTATATGCCACTTAGAAAAAGTGTGGTTTGCTTTTTTTTTTTTTTTATTGTATTGTTATCAGCTTGAACTATGTATGATTAAGTTTGTCTACTTTAATTTACCAATTTTCTGAGCAATCTGCCATCGTGGACACTGGACACTTTTACTAAATATAAACCAATGTTTTTGTTGTAGGTGCAACCTCTTATATTGAAGACCTGGATCTGCAGGAGCAAGTCCTGGATGCCCTGAATCATGTCCTTTTTATTGAGATGAAGTTCAAGGGCAATGTAACAGATTTTTATAACCCACTGAATTCCTATATCCACCAGGTATGTAAACAAAAACAGTAGCACCATAAGAGGTACATGATGGAGGGGGAATAAACCTTTGTTTATTAAAGAAACGTAAAGAGAGTAAAGCTGCGTCAAACATGCAACACCACAGACATATTGTTTAGCTCAACTAAAGCTTTAGGAGTAGTTGAACTGTGTCCTAAATACATATTTCATATTACATCTCCCATAAATCGTATAATTCTGCGGCAGCATAGGTGAACATGGCAGGCTAAACATTGTGTCAACATGTTAAGGACTGTTTATACATTTGTAGTTTGTTTAATGCATTTTGCTATCTGGTTGAGAGCACCTAATGATAAATTATGTATTGCAGACAAAGAATACTCTCTATCTTTATTCTGTTGTTTATATCAAGAATGTTTAAAATCCTGTACGAGAATGCTGGGTAATTTTAGTTTAATATTTAGATAGTGCCTCTTATTAACACTTCTGATTTTAGTGCACAGTTTTCATGCTTATTTTCTCTGTTTTTAGGTCCTTATTACTAAGACTGGCATCCCAATCAGTCTCTCGGTGCTCTATTTATACCTTGCTGAACGACTTGGCGTGCCACTTGAACCAGTTAATTTCCCTCATCATTTCATGCTCAGATGGTCTCAAGGCATTCAAGGGTAAGAGAAGCACATCCAACATTCAAGCCAAGCAGTCTGGCAAAAAGTAAACCTATTTAAATCATACTCTGTGCATGTGTGTACACTGGCCCACCAACGTGACATTGTGGGGGTAGACAAGGAATGGAAGACTTCAGTGGTGATGGATGTAGCAATACCCAGTGACCATAACAAGAAGAAGGAATATTTGAAGCTGGACAAATACCAAAGGATGTAGAAAGTTGTCAGTAGTAGTTCCAGTTGTGTTAGGAGCACTTGGGGCTGTAACTATGAAGTTTGGACAGTGGCTTCAGCAGATTACAGGTGGGGCATCTGAGATCTGTCTAGAATAGTGCAGATCTAGGGATGCTCAGAACACGAGTGTGTGTGTGTGTGTGTGTGTGTGTGTGTGTGTATGAATATATATATATATATATATATACATACACACCAACAAATCTTGCATTCGAGGACTATAACCTGCCTAGTGCAACATTCATCATATAATGCACTACCAAAAAGAACAGAACTTTAGGGACTTTTTGCAGAAAAAATATAGAGCCAGATTTATTTGGTCAAATGAAAACTTGACTACATAAATCTCGTAATATGTCTTATTTTACTAAGAGTGCTATTCTGTTTGAAGTGTTGTATGTGTATGGAGGCTGTGTTCTAGCCTCCAATGTTTAAATAGGACTCCAACGTGAGGGTGACTGAAAATGAGGTAGGCAAAAAAAAGAGCCTTGAACATGAATAGAAGAACCAGTCCGGTACAAAGTGGGCACAATTTCACTTTTTGTTATCTTTTTTTTTTTTTTTTGATCTTTTGGTTGCATGGGTTAACTTAACTTTTTACCACACCAAACTGACTGGTTCTTCTACTCTGGTTCTAGTCACCTTTTCGGCCTGCCTCATTTTCAGTCAACCTCACTTTGGTTCACACTTTCCTTTTTGACGTCTTATTTAAACATTACGTTTCCTCCTGCACGTTGTCGTGATAAAAGTCCCATTTAGAGGGGGGTGTGTGTGTGTGTGGCCAAAATACCAGAATATTGCAAATCCATTGCAGGATTGTTTTTATCACGCTGCATGTTTTTGTTTTACTTATGCCATCAGAAGTACAGACATCGCAGACTATGTGTACGTGGATGCATTTGGAGGGGGCAAACGTTTGTCTGCAAGAGACTGTGAGTACATGATTGGTCAGCATGTAACAGAGGAATTCTATGCAGCTGTTAGAACAAAGGAAGTAATGCAGCGTATGATTGGAAACCTCCTCAACCTTGGGAAAAGGTAGGATCAGTACCCATGATGTATTTGCTTGGTTTCTGTTACAATAAACACCCATTTACCCTGACCCTGCAAAGCGCCTATGGGGGTTTTTATAATGAAAATATTTATATGTAAAGGGGCTGTTTGTTCCAATATCTTGGATCTAGAACCATTAAACCTGCTAAATCTTTTCTTTTCATGTTTTCATTGCGTGAAATGTCCAGAAATGCATAAAATCAAATAGATGGCACGTTATTTAGAAATTCATAATAAATTCCTGGGTCATATTGGATGCTTGTGTAAAATGGTGAATAACATTATGTGTTACTGTTACAATATGTCATAATGTGATTTATATGCAGTATATATGTCAGTGCATCAGAGGCAAACTATTGCCAAAAATAACTTGTGGATGCCACTTTGCTGCTTACAAAGCCATAGATGAGTGTTTTAAATTGTGGATGTTAAACTCTTTAAACACAACAAACAGTACTGCAATATTTTTTTCTATTTCTATACATAAAGGGTTAGAAATCAGTTTGATATATAGGTATTGAGGATCCCTTCAAGTATTTGTATGTATGCAGAATCTATGCATTGTACTGGAGTCATTTCAAGTAAGTCTGTAATTTTCAGGTGTCCTTACCTGAAAATGCTGTCTTCCTCACGGTCATATGACCGCAAGATGGGTGGTGTGGTTACCTAAGGCAACATTTGTTGGCAGGACCAGTTCACATGCATCTTTCCATGGGGCCCATATCTTCTTCTTTTAACATAGGACACTGGCACAAGTGCATGAGAGTTTTACATATAGGAATTTGTAATCTTACTGAACTATTGTTTGCTGGCAATTTGGCATAGGTAAACATATGGGCTCTTTAAAATATAGATTAGTTCTATTTGACATGACAGTCACACTTAAAAACGGACATGTCTGTTAATTAAATGTAGAGGAAATGTATGTGAATAAAGTTGATATGTGGTATCATGCTAAAAAATTTATTAAAACATTTTTATTTATTTTTTGGGGGGGTTGTTTGTGTGGTGGTTTTTTTTTTGTTTAATGTATAAAATATTTCATTGTGTCTAGAATTATTTATCCTTGCTCTCTTTACTCTTTATAGTCCTATTTGGAGTTCAGCATTATTGCCCATTGAGGCTTTTCAAATATGTTTTCAATGTAATTTTATTACAGTGATGTAGGAAGCTAAACTGGTCGTATTTGTGCCTTTTCATGGCTGCTAGGGAAAGCAAAGACCGGAACTTCATGTTGCTCAGAGTGTCTTTGGACCTGTACCTAGCTATGTACCCAGACAGCGTGCAACACCTTCTCCTCCAGGCCAGGCTCTATTTCCACCTGGGGATCTGGCCTGAAAAGGTAACTGAGCCTTAAATCTACACATATAGGGATATTCACTAAATCACAATTACTGTTGCTCCTAGCACAATGTTAAATTTGTAGTAAAAATTTAGAATGTAAACTCTACAAAATTGACCACACAGATTCATAAATCATATGAAAAATAATTAAAACACACAACCTGCCATAATGTATATAGTGGAAACAATTTTAAACTCAATATTCTATCAATATTCTGGTACATAAGGTTGAAAGTATGTTAAAATTCCAAATTATAACCATCCTGGACTACTTACATGCTTTAATAAGAGATTCATCATAGACTGTTTTATATAAATGCACTAGAACAATTGCAAGATACATACTAAATGACATTTAATAATCTATACCAGTGTTCAACAAATCCCAGGTCACCATGGCGACTAGAAATCTCTCCCTGGCGCCTGGGATGGCAGCCCTTTAAGGCAGCCGACCCTGGGTGCATAGGTGCCCGCGGGATCATTGTAGGTGGCGTGTGAAGAAGCAATAATATACCTGCAGCTCCCTCGCACGCTGTTTAAGGATGCCGGGAACTGGAATATGACTTCACTCCGGCCCCAGCATCACTGCAGAGAGGAGCTGCAGGTATATTACTGCTCCCTTGCACTCAGGAAGAGAGAGGAGCCCCACTGGACCCCAGGAAAAATCCTCTCAGCTCTCCCAAAGGTAGGGAGGCTGAGTGGATTTCAAGAAATATAAAAATCTGTTTGTCTGTGTGTTTTGTGTATCTCCCCCCCTCCCCCCAATCGCATGAGAAGGCTGCTTTTCTAACCTTTTTTCCCACACTGTGTCTGTTTCACCATGGCTGTTGCTGGTCAGTCCTAATGATCTCAGCTAAGGGAGAATATTGCTCATGTGCAACAAAAAAATGTGCCAATCTCTTTGGAGAACATTCAGCGCCTCCATACAGAGTGTGGAGACGCTGAACCAAGGACTCTCTAGTGGCTGTCTGAGTGACTGTTACTGGGCAGAAATTTAAACACTGCCTTTTCTCTGAAAAGGAAGTATTTACATTGAAAGTTCTGCAGGTACAGGCTTTAGAGCAGAGGTGGCCGCTCTCAGAGCCCTTTACCCAGCGGCGTGCAAATAGCTCCAAGCTGTATGTTTCCCCCCCCCCTCTCCCGCTGGACTGGTGGGGGTCATCCCGGTCCCTCCAAATATACCTAGCGTTAACAAGCCGACTACAAGAAGCCATTAAGCGACAAGGCAAAGCAGCAACTGTCAAACTTAAAATGGCGGATACTCCTGACACAAAATGTGTTCTGTCACTCCAGAACACAATTGAGCGTCTGCTCCACAACGTAGACAGGCTTTTTCGAAACTTCTGGGCAACGATAGAGGCCTGCGACACAGAGACACCGCGCCAGAACCAACAGCACAGCAGAGAAAAGCGGGTGGTGAGCAGACCCCCTCAAGGTGAACCCCCACATCAAATGCCTGAAACAGCGCATACTACCTCGACATCTGCCACGGAGGCTGAGAACCAACCGCCACTGGCGGCAATGCTACAACAGAAGCACCAGCCGTCCCTTACATCTAAGAGACTTGCCCTGGAGAGAGAGGACCTGAGCCTCTAGCCCCACAATGTTGGTCTTCACCATAACCCAGAGCTGAAAGGTATTCATGCCCAGCTTCTACATGGCACAACCCATGGACAGCCTTTATTCCCCCCAAAGTCTGGGCATCGGCTGACGCTGGACTCTCTGACCAAGCCACCCTTATTCTGACACCAACATGCTAGAGAATAGGGCATAAAGTATTTTATGTTCTACTCTTTGTGTTTTATTTCACTTTTTCTAAGATCTCTCACACTGCTTTTCATAGAAACTCCTAACGATGCTGTCGCTAGGAATCCTAAGAAAACATACACAATGTAGCTTTGATTTGAGTGCACAGCCTAATGGGTTAAC
>OW240916.1:227687939-227745188 GCA_933207985.1 Pelobates cultripes
TCTTTCTTTTTAAACCTTACATTAGTGCATTTGTTTTTAGGTTCTGGACATTCTACAGAACATTCAAGCTTTGGATCCCTACCAGCATGGAGCTGTGGCATATCTGGTTCAGCATACCCTTGAACACATTGAGAAACGGAAGGAGGACAGTGGGATTACCATCAAACTGCGATCCAGTGACATTGAGATCTGCTACTCTATAGGACTTATCATGAGACATAAGAGGTAAAAGAAAGAGAGGGCACTTTAGGTTGCAAGACATTAAACATTATCATTAGCCAGTACTTGTGTCATCTACTCTTTGAAATGAGAATCTGGTAATGGAGGGACTGCATCAAAATACGCATTGCACCATAACAACACTACAATGAGCTGAAGTGGTTATGCTGTATGAAGTGTTAAACTGTCACTGTCCTTTTACATTTTATTAGCTTGTTAGCCTAACCCTTAGCCTACATCTTACTGTGTGGTTTGTTTGTTTTTAGATGTATTTTCTAAAATTAGACAAAATATGCTCATTGACTGATACGCTGCCTTCTGATTACATGACAAAGGCCCGTTGTAAAGCGTGCCATATGTAAATAAATGGTTCCTAAATTAAGCCGTTTGCTACAACTGCAACACTTTGATAAAACCAGTGTAATTTCCTTCTTAAAGCTGTTATCTGGGTATACTTCTTATTTTACATTTCTGTATGTTTTTCCTTTTATCCTCTTCTGATTTAGGCATGGATATAGTGGAGTGATCTTTGGTTGGGATCCCATCTGTATGATGCCACCAGACTGGATTGAGTACATGGACACGCACAATCTCATCAGTGGAGCAAACCAGCCATTTTATAGCATGTTATTGGATGATGGATCATGTAGCTATGTTGCACAAGGTCAGCCAGGGAAAATAGAGCAATTTTAATTATGTGGGCATTGAAAAAGCACATGTAGTTTAATAAGATTCGTAAAGAAGTGGAATTATTTGATATGTCCAAGTAGTATTGTATATCGCTGGCTCTCAGAGCAGGCATATAAACTTTTTTTGTACCCAGACTCAGGCCGCAGGTGAAACGTTGTTTCTTTTATTGTGAACTTATCTCAATTAAATCAGATTTGTGAGTCACCCCTGAGTGCCTGGACCATTTCTGCTATTTTACGTGTATTGAAGTATGCTGGCCTTGGTTCAGTTTGTACCTTGAGTTGTTGACATAGAAGGGTGCAGATTCCATCTATTTTGAAGCAATATAGGTAAAGTTGTAGAACTGCCTTCTACATGTATATCCTTCCAACTTTGCAAGCTAATACTTCATTCTCCAGCAGCAAAAACCGCTTCAGGACTCCAGTACATTAACTTTCTGCACCCTGGCTCAAAAAGGATGGGATGTTCTATCACTTTTCCCTTTTTTTTTTTTTTTATTTATTTCAAGCATAAAAAATGTTATGCTGTGTGATCGAAAGATAGATAACAATTAAACTATGTGTGACATTATGTTGGAACAAATGTTATGCTAAAATGCTTGTTATTAACATACACAAGCTTAGAAAAACATTGGTCGTGAAGGGTTATTTTTGTTATTTTGTCTAACTGTGTTTATTTATTTTTGCTTGTTGCCTTAGAGAACTTGGAACTACATCCCTCCCCAAAGGAAATTATGCATCCTGACATTGGTCTCTACTTCTCCGAGTTCTCAAGCACTCACTACATTGGGAATGAAGAATTAAAGCTTCAGTACCCAGAGGACATGGAATTCACTCTGTCCAGCATTCAAATGACGAATGGACAATCCAGTAATATCTCTCCGCATGAATGCTGAAGCAGACGCATGCTTTCAAAGAATGCCATTCTTATATATGTACTTCCTTAACTAAAACATCCCTTTATTGCTGTGGCTATCTTCAAAGTCCTACCGTCTGGAGTTTAAATAGACAAAGGATGCTTGTGCCAACAAAAGGTGCCAACACGAAGCTACATTATGTGAGCACACAATAATGCTGTTTGCCTGCTGGTTTACTGACATGCACTGGTTTAGGTGACCTACCAATTTTTAATATACTCTCCTTGAAGTGTATGTTTGTAAACAGGACGTAATTACACAGCATTTTAGAGAGATACAATTATCTAACTAAAAAAAGGCAAACTTATTAATCACACTGGTTTATTTAAGGGAATCGCATCCTGCATAAATATGCAAATAATTTTATCATAATTATATTGAATAGGAAATGTAAAATTGGTTGGCAGCAAAAAGTGTTGAGATTGCACTTTAAAAAAAAAAAAAAATGTTTAGTAAATGTCGCCAAACGTTTTTACTGAATTTTTTTATTTCATTTTAATCTTCATTAATGCATTGAAACTCTCAATTTAAGCCGAAACAGAAAAGTTGGGAGAAAAAAAAGGTGGTTGTCCTGATTCACTCTTTTATTTAAAAAAAAAAAAAAAAATCACGAAATGTGGGTATATACTACATTGTACCATAAATAACCATGGTATCTGGGAAAATACAAAACAAAATTAAAAATATTCTGTAGGTGCATCTTCTCACAGGGGACTACCAATTACGTTTGATCAGCTAAACAAACCAGGGGAAACATGATCTCCGCCTACGAACGCTCGGAGAACAGAATCAGACACACATGTAAGGTCAAACTCTGTTCTAATTTAATAAATGTAAGTTCATCTTCTATATATAGAAAAATAGTTGAAGACATTTCTGTGTTTTAATGATATTCACAGTTCTCAGCAATTACTTAGAATGATAACATTCCCACTATTCAACTACCTCTACATAACCTTTTAGGTAAGCAAACTGATTTTTGGTTGGCTCATTATCCATACTTACTATGTTGCTCAGTATCCCCTCTTAAAAATACAATAATGGAGAAACTCCTTCCAGGGATTTGTGGTAACCGGCATCATGCTATTATCAGTAGATGTTATTTTGACTAATATACATTAAATAAACTGCCCCAAATCAATCAAAACCTTAGGCCTACCTATTTTCTGTGCTGCACAACTCCTTGACTGTATCCTCACGTGAATCTCAACAAGATGTGCCCACCATCCAGGTGGTTAGAACCTTGGATGGAGGAGAGGTCCCAGTCAAACGGTTAGGTGGCGTTGCAATGAGGCACCAGTCCCTGAACGGCTGTAGGCCATCTATACGGTAGCCTGTGCGCTGTTATATTAGGAGCCATGTGGGGAACCACCAACAATAGGGTATATTTTATTTATTTTTAAATAGCAGCTAGTCCTTAATACTGTAAGGACAGCAGTCCTTTCAGCTTTGGCAGCCTGTGTGCTCTATCCAAGATCTGCCATTCATGGGAGGAAAACTTTGAAAAAAAGTTATGTGGGCCAATAAGTCTGCCAGCCCACTGATTCCAGTATCCCTCTCTGCCTGATATTATTCCACCGTGGGTGTCTGAGCCAGGAGATGGAAGGGTGGAGTAACCGCAATCTTGTTCCTTGTGGTCATTGGCAGTTTGACTTCATCCACAGCTTTTTGGTGTTTAGAAGGTCCATACATGCACTCAAGGGATAACACACCAGGGCTGCGGTGAGCATTAGGCATCTAGTGGCTGTGGATATACGCTGTTAGGCTCTATTGCACGGAAGCTCTCACACCATGTGACTGTCAGTTGTGTGTTCCAAGTTAAGCTCCCAGATATACTACAATGAACCTCTTACAAAAAGATATCCTTGCATTAACCACCATAGAATAAAATTGCTGCTTATTATGATTCCTTTTTTTTTTCTTCAACTAATTCAGCCATTTGAGGTATTTTTTTAGAGGCAACATACCTATCACAAAATTCTGAACACTACTACAAAAGTCGCAGCACCCCATTCAATTTTTAATGCAGATGTGTGCATCGGAAAATTTAATAACCATAATGGTGATACAGCAGAGATGCCCTTCTATGAGTACAGATGGAGCATTAACCACTCAATTTATTTTGGTCTCAGGTTCTCAGTAATATTTTAGAAGAAACAACTTGATTACTAAATACACACTAAAATGGCTGCATATGGAATTAGGAGCCACTGTCAGGAAGCCTCTGGAGAAGTCCTCACTTATGATGACATCAAATGTGATGCTTTTCTTAGAGAAATGTAAGTACATGCACAGCAGTCCATTCTCTTTCCTCCACATTTCAAAAGGCGGGAAGTCAGAACAGGCCCACAAGTACTAGAACTTTTTTTAAAAAAATGAATCCAATTCTTCTCTATGAGAAGCAAAGGAATCATTGATGATGCCAAATGTGAAGACCTTTGGAAATTTGTGAAATGAGTAAGTTCTTGTGAAGGTCAGATTGACAGACAATAGAAAGACACAAATGTTCTCTAACAAATGTAAACATTGCCCTCAGAAATGTCATTTTCAGATTAAAAACTGCAGTATCTAAGCAACAAAACGTTTATTTAGATGGTGATTTTGGTGCTTTGTTTCCCTTTAAAGAATGTTTCCAAGTTAATGCTATGTACATTATTTGAGTCCCTGACTAAAAAAACCAAGGTTGAGAACCACTAATACATGAATGATCATAGCTATTTTAACTTTTCAGCCAAGGTGACTTTTAGACTTGGTACGAGTCGGTGTAAGTGCTACCATGGAATGATTCCTTTATATGGTTTTGTTTTGCTTTTATTTATTTGTTTTCTAGTAATCGCCTTCCTACGTATTTATTTTGATATATAGAAATGTAACTAATAAAAAAATACATCTTAAAGATTCCTGAAGCTTTATTAAAATAACACTAGAATGTCTTTTTTTTTTTTTTTTCAACTGCTAAGACTAGTTTAATTCAAGATAATTTTAATTTAGTTTACAATATTTAAAGATTACCTCTCACTGTTTTGTAATCATGTTAATTGCTACTATGCTTTTTCTAATTCTACAAGAGTCTAAGTTAAGTTACAGTTCGTAATGTTGGGTGTTTTTATTTCTTGTTTGTTTTTTGTTTTTTTAGTCCTGGAATTTTTTTTATTTAAAGGACCACTCTAGGCACCCAGACCACTTCAGCTTAATGAAGTGGTCTGGGTGCCTGGTCCTTCTAGGGTTAACCCATTTTTTAATAAACATAGCAGTTTCATACTGTGAAATTGATTCAGAGAAACTGCTATGTTTATGAATGGGTTAAGCCTTCCCCCATTCCCTCTAGTGGCTGTCTCATTGAGCCGGCGGGGAGGATCGGAGGAGGAGACAAGGAGGAGAGCTCCCCGCCCAGCGCTGGAAAAAGGTAAGTTTAAACCCCTTTCCAGAGCCGGGCGGGAGGGGGACCGTGAGGGTGGGGGCACCATAGTGCCAGGAAAACGAGTATGTTTTCCTGGCACTATAGTGGTCTTTTAAATAAGCCCATTCTTTCTGACCCTCAGTCACAACATTAACTGTGTCCTTTATGCTTGTACAATAATGCCATGGCTTAGGTTTTTGGGAGTCGATGTTCATCTGTTAGCATTCCAGTTAGAGTAATTGAAATACAACTCACATGAACCCTTCTGGGACCAATAAAACAGTGCCTACGTGGGAAGCTCAGCAATATGTAAACTTCATAACTGACAGTTACATCCTGATTTGGTGAAATCACAATATATCAGATTCAGAAATGTTTTTAAATATTTTTTTTTAATTTTTAATAGTTATTGGAAGCATAAACTGCAAAATTGCTTAATTTTGAAACTGAAATTGGCTACACATGCATGCATGTCTCTTAAAGTATCCATACATTAGCTCAGGCTTGTCACTGGAGTAGTGATATATTGCAGAATCTCTTTAAAGGAACAGAAGCATTGGTGGCACAGCATAGAGATTGCTGCCCCTCTATCTGAAGCATTGGACTGTCTGGGTGGTCATCTACATTGATGATCTGACTCTGAGAGGACCTTCTAACTGCTGGATAAGATCCAAGTTAACCATACATTTTACAGGTAAAAGGGAATTTTTGTAGACTCATCAATTCTATAGCTTTATGAATACAAGCTTTTTTTAATAACATAACATTTTTTTCCTCTTAATATGGATTTTTCTGCAACTGAAATGTAACAAATATGTTATAAAGCAGGGCTTCACAAAACTTCATCTGAGTACATCTAGTCAAAGCCTTTCCCTGCGCACTACCCCTTATAAATGTTTCATTCAAAAATTACCTTTTAGCTCAACATTTCATATCAAATACATTCAACTTCAGAAATTGAAATTGGATTTGAGTTAGATGTATCCCATGGGATGTCTGTGATGCTGATTTAGCATGGGTTGTTGGAAATCTTAAAATTTCTCTTTTATTGACATATGAATATCTAGTGAGGTTAATGGAGAAAGCGCACTTCTAAAATTGCACTTTATTGTATCAATCAATAAAGTAATAATTCCAGATATTGGAAACTTGGGCTAAACATAGAATTACTATACATATTTAACTACATCCTACTGTAAGATCCGTCTCTCTCCCTCTCGATAATTATGAGATTATTATTGGTAATAGACGTTCCAAAACAAGAACAGTATGTTCAGATGTCCAGTAATGTCATCAAAGTGCAGCTAGTGAAGGTATTATTGGCTTGGTCTAGTTACACTAAAGCTGTGGTAATACATTATATCCACCTAAGTCACACATCTTGTATCTCTTAAGTTGATCTTGGCATCCAACTATGTGTAAGTTGTATAGTACAGACTTGTGTGAATTTCATGATTTGGAACATAGATCACATTCATATATCCTTGTAATGTATGGAATGATATACAGGACTTTGTTATATTATCCTATTAAGCCACAACAGGCACAGGTGCCATACTGAATTTCAATGTATATCAATTGACCAAAAATAAATAAATCCTCTGCCTTCTCTTAGTTATTACATTTATCCTCCCTGTCTGTTTTACAGAAGTAATATAAAACCAGTAAAATGCACTTAAAATTTGTGTTCTGGCTGTTTAGATACTGTGAAATTGATCTGCACCACTTATATTTATACCACCAAGATTGAGACTGACATTGTTACAAGGTATAGAGTTCTGTTTTTAAAGGAATATAGTACCATAACTTATGGGATAAAATGTTTTGTAAGCACAGGACTGATCACACTGAATGTTTCTGGAAGCATACACATGATCTGTGTACTGAATCATGAGCTTTCTGTATAATTGTGAGTTAAATGGGACTGTTCTTGATAAAGGATGAAAAATATCAGTTGTTGACCATTACCTGTGTTGAGGATTATTATTTCTATTTCGCCAGCAAATTCCGTAGCGCTGTACAATCTAGGAGAGTTATTTGTTGTGGCATCTATGACTACTTGTAGTGGGAAAAAGGACAGATATTTATTTTTGTAACTGGGTTTGAAAGGGGACTAGAAGTGAAGCTAGCGCTATATACTGATCAGCCATAACATTAAAACCACCTACCAAATATCATGTGGTCCTCCTCATGCTGCCATAACAGCTCTGATGCCCTTGGCACATCCTACAGATGTTCAATCAGATTGAGATCTGGGGAATATGGAGGCCAAGGCCACACCTTGAACTCAGTCAAATCATTCCTGAAGAATTTTTGCAAGGTGCATTATCCTGCTGAAAGAGGCTACTGCTATCAGGAAACACCATTGCATGAAGGTCTGCAATAATCTCTCGATACGTGGTACATGTCAAAGTAACATGATGCCATAAACCAATGTTTTCCTAACTGCCTCTGGCCTGTGTTCTTTCTGACTCCTTTTATTGCCTCCACCGGCATACGGCCATCTCTTCAACAACTAAACAACGCACATGCACCTGGTAGTACACATGATCTAAAAGATACCGTGATTCATCCAACAAGGTATCATGGGTTTGGGGTGAATGGGCTCGGTATGCAGATATTTTTACGGGCACAGTCAAATTAAAAGGTTTTTATTTTTGAAAAACAAATTATGATTCAAGTCCCAATGCATGTATAAACAGTAAACAAAGTAATTCCTTCATAATAAAAAAAGTCGTTAAGGAAAATAAAGTCCTTTTACCAAAGTTCCAGCACTTGGTAAATGAAGATAGACTTGATTGAAGCTGTAGTTGGATTGCAGGAAATAAATCCAAGCTGGGACAGCGTTGCAGGAGTTGGTCAAACAACAAAACAACTGAGCACAGACCCTATGGTGGTCTGTGCTTAAATCGGGGAAAGGAAATGAGGAGGGTGTAAGGGCCTATACAGGTGGAGAGCCCCTCTGGGTAACTGGGTGTCAACACCTCTATGTCCGTTTTTAGCTGAAAGCCATTGATCCCCACACTGCTTCCAGGTAAACCAGCATGGGTCCCACAGGGTTCTGTCAGCCTGAGGGGATCCTGGGGCAGTGTGGTGGTCATGGAACATATATTACTTGGTCGGTACGCTAGCAGACAGGTAGAGTCTGTGTCCCTTCCCCTGTATGCCGCAACCCATGTGGTGTGGTCGTGGAGCTCAGGGAAACCAGAGTGGGGCGGCGTGCCTTGTGTTCACAGCGCGCTACCACGGAGTGGTGGAGACCGGAAGGTAGGTGGAGTGTGTCTCTCACTCCCGGAGTGTCCAGGGAGTGAGTAGGACACACCGAATCCTCCCTGTGTGCCGTGACACAAGGCAACCTTCTTCCATTGCTCCATGGTTCACTTCTGATGTTCACATCTCCTTAGAAAGTGCTTTCACCAGTGGCCATGAGTCATCATGGGCACTCTGACCGGTCTGTAGCTACAAAGCCCCATACGCAGGAAACTGCACTGCATTGTGTGTTCTGACATCTTTCTATCATGGTCAGCATTAAATTTTTCAGCAATTTGAGCTACAGTAGCTCTTATGTGTAATCAAACCAGATGGGCTAGCCTTCACTCCCCACTTGCATCAATGAGCCTTGGGCACCAATCACCCTGACACCGGTTGTCCTTCCTTGTACCACTTTTGGTAGGTACTAACCACCAAGAACAACCCACAAGACTTACTGTTTTTGAGATACTCTGACCCAGTCATCTGCCATAATTATTTGGCCCTTGCCAAAGTCACTCAGGCTTTTTCTGCTTCCAACACATGAAATTCAGGAACTGACGGTTCACTTGCTGCTAACTAATTATAATTAATTCCAGTCCGTGACAGGTGCCATTGTAACAATATTATCAATGTTATTCACTTCACCTGTCAGTATTTTTAATGTTGTAGCTGATCAGTGTATCAGTAAAGCATAAACAGCGTTTACCCATTCAGAATGCAAGCAAAATGCTGAAATGCAGCTTTTAAACCATCAATGGTCCAACCATTTTATTAAAAAGAGATAACTTGAACAGTTAATATAACACTACATATGAGTGTATACATTTATATGGGTTAGTTATTTTATTTTGAAGATTTGTAGTATAATATGATCTAATGGACACAGGAAATGCTAGATTCCTGTATCTAGTAGATAATCTAATACTACCAATTGATTATCCCAGATAATTCATAATTACCCGGGATGCTGCTGTTAACATTTTTATCAACTTTAATTGACAAATTTATTATTGTGTCCGGTTTGATCACATTTATTTTTAAAAGTTTAGTGTTAAAGAGTCATTAGTTGTGTGTTTTTTTTAAAATGTATTGTAATACATTTGTTTTCTACCTTTTATTTATATACTTATATCATTTGCCAGTCAAAACCAGGAAATATGCAAATTACTTAAATTTTGCAGTGCCATTCGCACGTAACATCTGCGTGTAAGGAAACTTTCTCTGTTAGATGCTTATGTACATGCCAGAGGCATCATGGGATTGTGGAAGCGACGCAGCGCAGAAGTGCAGTCACAGTACTATTTTACATACCTTTTCTGCATTATTCATACCAGCAATGTGAATTAGAATTTAGTGGACTGCAGGAACACAGAACTGCACAACTTTTCTGAAAGTGACAGTTCCTTTTTACATTGGTTATAAATAGCAGTCAGGGTTCACAAGCCAGGAGACCTAGATTTATGACTAAGAGAATTCTCACAAGAAGAATTCAATTTAATTCATTTTAGAAGACAAATGAAGTACTGTCAGCAAAGTACGGTAAATCGCAAAATAGATCATTTATGAATGTCCCAAATGCATAGCTCTTATAAATCCAAAAATGTGGGGGCAGGTACAATAAACAAATTTATCAAAGTGTTATTTGTATTCGTACATGATGCCATTATAGCTTTGTGAGACTGGTATAATGTACAATCTGAGACAGCTAGAGTATGGAAATACTAATTATTTTTTAATTTCAAAGTATTTAATTGCAAGAATACAAAAAAGTCTTAATATTTTGAAACTGAAGGTGAGAGAACTTAAAGGGACACTCTAGTCACCCAGACCACTTCAGCTCAATGAAGTGGTCTGGGTGCCAGGTCCCTCAGGCTTTAACCCTTCAGATGCAAACATAGCAGTTTCAGAGAAACTGCTATGTTTACATTTGGGTTAAGCCAGCCTCTAGTGGCTGTCTTCCGGACAGCCACTAGAGGCGCATCTGCGACGCTGGAGGCATATTATGCCTCCATCGCGCAGAGCATCCATAGGAAAGCATTGAGAAATGCTTTCCTATGGACACTTTGAATGCGCATTTGGTTCCCCTGACGTTGGACGGGGGAGCTGATGTCGGCGGGGGAAGAGAGTTCACCAGCGCCAAGGGAGCCCGGCGCTGGAATAAGGCAAGTAATTGAAAGGGTTTTAACCCCTTCAGCACCACAGGAGGGGGACCCTGAGGGTGGGGGCACCCTCAGGGCACTATAGTGTCAGGAAAACCGCTTTGTTTTCCTGACACTATAGTGAAACTGTAAACAATATTATTGTGATCAGTTATTTTTGTTAAGAAATACTTTAACAATGTTTGAAACATAGCTATATAATCAACATATAAAAATTGGACAGAAAAGCTATTTTGTGTATGGAATGCTGTACAAGGATACCCAACTATAATATTATGTAACTGAGAAATAATGTATTTTGTCTCCACAAAATGAAGTGGCAATGTGAGAGTCAACATGGGCAAAATGTAGTGCCTATTCCTATTCAACAATATATTAAAAATAAAGTAAACTCCCAAAAGGGATCAGAACTTCAATAAACAGCCTTAAAGCTACTTCACATTCATTGGGTAACATCTAAAACCTCAATCAAAAAGCAAAACAAAAATTAGTTATAAATAGACAAAATGTGAAGTGTGTAGTGATGTCCCGAACGGTTCGCTGAACGGTTCGCCGAATGGTTCACCACGGACTCTTCATTGAGTAAACTTTGACCCTGTACCTCACAGTCAGCAGACACATTCCAGCCAATCAGCAGCAGACCCTCCCTCCCAGACCCTCCCACCTCCTGGACAGCGCACTAGGAATGCAGCTTCACAATGAATGTAAAATGGATGCTGTCCAGGAGGTGGGAGGGCCTGGGATGGAGGGTCTGCTGCTGATTGGCTGGAATGTGTCTGCTGACTGTGAGGTACAGGGTCAAAGTTTACTCAATGATGAGTCCGCGGCGAACCGTTCGGCGAACCGTTCGGGGCATCACTAGAAGTGTGTGTAAATTAAGACACACAAAATTAAAATTAGAAAAGTGTGGAGATTTGATATCTCTTTAAACCGTCAAAGTCTGCAAAATTTAAACAAAGTCTAACATTGTATCATAACCTAGTAACTGGCAGAATATATTCAGCTGTTATATAAAATGTTGCAAGATCTAGCAATATAACTTGGCATTGTAGTTGACACAAGGTCAGATTTAAAAAACAAAACAAAAAACATTGAAGGACAAAGAACTGATTTATAACTGATACTGCTCTTAAGATTGCTTTCTACAACTACTTGTCTAAAGAAAATATTCGGTTAGCAAGATGGAATAAAGAAAGGGGAGGAGTACTTGCAGACAGCCAGTCGAGAGGTATAGAAATATAATCGAAATAGATCTTTTGATCAGAAACTATACTTAAACTATAACCTTGCCCAGTGCTGCAGTAACAGCGCCTACACAGCACTAGATTGGAGACATCCACGCTCGTTTTTAATATCCCGTCTGGAGAAATATATCCTCACAACCACCCCATACTAGTGCAAATGTGGATAAAAGTATAAGAAACCCTAGTCATTTATCATCCGAGCTTACAATAAAGAGTAACTTTTAATAGGATGATAATTTGCTCTACTGATAGAAAACATATACATTTTTTTTTCATGTCTATATCACATTGCCTGGCTCTATTTAGCTGAGTTAAAAGAGATATATCATCTGATTTTATGGATGGATGATGCAACTATCCATTGGATGCATATGACAGATGAAGTGGCTTTTTATATCCATCACATGCTAAACCACTAGATAGCCACTAGGAAGGCCAATCATCTGATCTTGTGTAATAATGAAGTCTTACACATGGGAATTGTAATCACACACAAACAAAAGTGGAACATTAGCTGTGTTGGAAGGTTCTAAAGGACAGAAACATTTTTAGGAAATCTACAATAGTAGATTGTGGTAACATTAGTGTCCATATAATCTTAATTTTAGTGATATAATGCAAATAGTTTGCTAATCTCTTCTTACAGTATTCCAAACAGCAGCACAGATCAAACATAGAAACATCCCATCAAAAATAAAAGGAGGGAATGTAAGGTCCTTCCAACATTAGCATTTCCTCTTTGTTTGATGCATAAAACAATTACAAGAAAAGATAACAGAAACCATCAAGTAACTAACCTGATCAAGCTTGTAACAGGGTCCTGAAGAACCAAAGAACTGATAGTAGGTCTTGAAATTAAGAAACATTACCAAGTTGTCTCCGGTGTCTCCGGTGTAAATGCACAAGAAAAGAAAATGTGTGAAAGATAACTGGAAAATAAGCAAAGTAACCTATTATCAGTGGGTAAATAACGCAACCACTTACAGGTGATACTCTAAAAATTAGAATATCGTGCAAAATATTTCAGTAATGCAACGTAAAAGGGGAAACTAATATATGAGATAGATGCATTACATGCAAAGCAAGATAGTTCAAGCCGTGATTTGTCATAAGTGCGATGATTATGGCTTATAGCTCATGAAAACCCCAAATCCACAATCTCAGTAAATTAGAATAGTACATGCAATCAATAAAACAAGGAGTGTACATAGAACAATATCGGACCTCTGAAAAGTATAAACATTCATATGGACTCAGTACTTGGTTTGGGCCCTTTTTGCAGCAATTACTGCCTCAATGCGGCGTGGCATGGAAGCTATCAGCCTGTGGCACTGCTGAGGTGTTATGGAAGACCAGGATGCTTCAATAGCGGCCATCAGCTCTTCTGCATTGTTCAGTCTCATGTCTCTCATCTTTCTATTGGCAATGCCCCATATATTCTCTATGAGGTTCAGGTCAGGCGAGTTTGCTGGCCAATCAAGCACAGTAATCCCATGGTCATTGAACCAGGCTTTGGTGCTTTTGGCAGTGTGGGCAGGTGCCACGTCCTGCTGGAAAATGAAGTCTGCAGAAGGAAGCATGAAGTGCTCCAAAATCTCCTGGTAGAGGGCTGTGTTGACCGTGCACTTAATGAAGCACAGTGGACCATCACCAACAGATGACATGGCTCCCCAAATCAACACAGACTGTGGAAACTTTACACTGGACTTCAAGCATCTTGCAGTGTGTGCCTCTCCATTCTTCCTCCAGATTCTGGGTCCTTGGTTTCCAAATGAGATGCAAAAGTTGCTCTCATCAGAAAAGAGGACTTAGGACCACTGAGCAACAGACCAGGTCTGTTTTTCTTTAGCCCAGGTAAGACGCTTCTGACATTGTTTGTTGTACAGGATTGGCTTGAAAAGAGGAATACGACATCTGAAGCCCATGTCCAGGATCCGTCTGTGTGTGGTGGCTCTTGATGCACTGACTCCAGCCTCAGTCCACTCCTTGTGAAAGTCCCCAACACTTTTGAATGGCGTTTTCCTGACAATCCTCTCCAGGCTGCGGTCATACCTGCTGCTTGTGCACCTTTTTCTTCCATACTTTTCCCTTCCACATAACTTTCTATTAATGTGCTTTGATACAGCACTTTGGGAACATCCAACTTCCTTCGCAACTACCTTTTGAGGCTTTCCCTCCTTATGGAGGGTGTCACTGATGGTTTTCTGCACAACTGTCAGGTCAGCAGTCTTCCCCATGATTGTGATTCCTACTGAACCAGACTGAGAGACCATTTAAAGGCTCAGAAACCCTTTGCAGGTCTTATGGCTTACTTAGCTGATTAGAGTGGGACACTGTGAGCCTAGAATATTGCAAATTTTCACAATATTCTAATTTACTGAGATTGTGGATTTGGGGTTTTCATGAGCTGTAAGCCATAATCATCACACTTATGACAAATCACAGCTTGAACTATCTTGCTTTGCATGTAATGCGTCTATCTCGTATATTAGTTTCCCCTTTTACGTTGCATTACTGAAATAAATGAACTTTTGCACGATATTCAAATTTTTCGAGTATCACCTGTATTAGTAGGTAAAAAACTATCAATAACCAAAACAAGCAATTGCAAGAGGTAAATTATCAACCTAACAATGTGAAAAGATTTATAGTGTACAAGATGAAACAATTGGAGCAAACCACAATTGGAACAATCACACAATTGCACCTAATAAAAGTAGAAGAAAACATAAGACAACAAGCATAAGAAAACAAGGTGAAATAGCGTATGAAACATGCATCTATCCTCATTTTGATGTCATAGAGGGCTACAAAACAAGAAATAAGAAAACTATTGTGCAGTAAATAGGTACAAGTCAGTATGAACTTAAATCCCAAATGTCTGGACACTCACATTTTCTTGAGTTGTCATTTTTGTATGCATGTTGGCATTGTCTATTCTTACTGGCACTTCAGACATTCTGGAACATCAGTTCTGGTGCACAATCGTACTGGAAGTCCTGAATCAGTCATACTTGTAGTTCTGTTAGTGTCAATAATCAGAACATTTGAAACTGACATCTTTGTAGGCCTTATTATGTATGTTCACATTCAATCATATTAAATAAAAAGTGGATTAGACATACACTATAGGATATACAAAAGGATTAACATACTTTGTAGAATATATACATAGGATAAGGCAATACAATTGTAACTCTATATAATACTTGCAAAAACATAACATACAGGGATATAATTTCTAATACGTGGGGTAAAAGCTGCTTGATCCAAGGAGATATCTGAGTGCCATTTTGGGATCAAGATGGAATTTTTTCCTAGTTTGTTGCAAAATTGGAAGCGCTTCAGATTGGGTTTTTTGCCTTCTTTTGGATCAACAGCAAAAACATATGTGAGGAAGGCTGAACTTGATGGACGCAAGTCTCTTTTCAGCTATGTAACTATGTAACTATATATAAGACATAAAAACTCATATAAAAAATAAATATATATTTTTGATCACATATATATAAAATCAGAAATAACTAAAACAATATTCACAAATGATTAAATACACAACTATTTTCAAGTATATTGAAAATAAATAAAAGAAAGAATAAGGAACAATATTAGGATTTTAAAAACACTAAATGGGGGCGTGGTCTGGATTCCGACCGAGGTGGTCGTATAGTCCATGAGCTCCTGTTAAACTCATTAGTAAACCGCATGAACCTGCTATTTCACCCCCCTCCTTGTCTGGCAGGACTTTTGGCGGCATGAAGGCAAGCGGCACACTGCTATCACAGGGATGCGTCGGTGCCTTCGATTTTTGCCCGGACGGGTAAGGGCCCCAGGCAGACCCGAGATGGCGACAGGGGAAGCCCACGTGTAGAGGACCTGGACGAGGCATCATCGGACCCCTCAATGTCCTGCTCAGAGGACACTGCACGCGTCCTTCTACAAATGCATGCTGATAAAACCTACCTTGCCGAGGAGATTGCAAAGGGCACGGAAGCCCTGAAGACTGAGATTCAGGCGGTCGGCAATCGCATGGCGGATTTGGAGGCTCAGGTGGAGCGTGTGGTAAAGGCCTATAATGCCATGGTTGATTCCTCTGACGATCTTCGGGCTGTGGAGGGTCTGTTGGAAGACTTATCCAACAGATCCCAGGGATTCAATGTGCGGGTGCGGTGCTTACCTGAGGCGTCGGGCTTACTGCTCAAAATGTTCCATCACCTGTTGCCGGACATCCCGGAGGGCAAATGGGCTATCGAGCACGCACACAGGGAGCTGAAAGCGAGAGGAGCCCAGGGTAATGCTCCACGCAACGTCATAGCCCGGGGTCGGAGGCCGCTTACGCCAGGAAGTGGCTGCAGGTGTTCCAGGACTTGGCTCCCTCCGCACTGCAGAAGAGATGCATGTGGAAGCCAATTGCTGATGTCCTGCGGACAAAGGAGATCCAGTTTGCCTGGTGGCACCCGTTCAAGTTGCTAGCCTTCCGAGGATCGAGGATGGTGGTGCTGCAGCCAGGTGGAGACATTGCTGCATTCTGGAGGGCTCTTGACACTGAGGATCCAGGTCTGGAAATCCCACAGCTGATGCTGACCTTCACCCTTCCAAGATTGCCCAGAGTGTGGGTGAGTGGCGCGGATGGCGATGGGGAAGAGACGAGATCGACTGGAGACCGGCAAGGGCATCGCAAGCTGTAAAGCAGAGTGAGGGTACTATTGAGGGGTGGCCCTTGGGGGTCTTTGTCCTGGTTTGGGTGGGGTATGGGTTAGGCAGAGGCAGGGTGATACCATCATGGGCTGGGCGCCCTGTAGGTTACAATTAATAGAAAGAGGTACCAGCATTAGGCTGGCGTTAGAGGGGACAAGTTGCCTAGACAACACATTCCAACAACAAATGAGCAACCAACAAAAAAAAAATAACACAAATAAAAATACAAAACCAACACGAAAAAAAATCTGGAGAAACAAATGCATGATGAGACCCCACTTTAATAATCCAGAAGGTACACCGATGCCCACAGGCCACTGGTAACAATTCTATGGTGACGTAATGTTTTCCCCCAATCACTGTTGGGTTACCTCCCTCCTAGTTTTAGGGACTAACCATTGTTCTGTCAATCCAGGTCAATGTAATTGACTAGATGTTTTATCCCCCTCTCCCACATCCTCGCCCGCTATCTCCTGCACCACAATTTTATGGTTCTAAATTAGTTTTCATGGGTCCTTTTTGGAGCTCCTACTTCCTCTTAGCTTTCAGCACATGGGTAGACACCTTGGGGAGGAACCTAAGGTTACTAAACCTTTTTTAATTGTATCTATTAAATGTTAGATTTTATTGTTTAGTTTATTTAGTATCCCAATTTATTAGGACAGATTTTGTTCTCTAATTTCTTACATTTAACTTTTGTGAAGGGTTACCCCCTCCAATCTGTCCTACAGTAACTTCCTGAACAGCTTTTTCTCTTTCTTTGTATAGTAGGAAACTACAGCAATTCTTACAGTCGGTGGAGTTGCCTGCTCTCTCCGTACATGATAAGACGATACTCGGACGGGAATTTACCCCAGAAGAGATATTGGAGGCAACAGCGGCTCCGGGCCCCGATGGCCTATCTGGAGCATATTATAAGACTTTCAGTGAGGTGTTGGTGCCGAGGTTGGTCACCATGTTTAACGCTGCGAGAGAGGGGGAGCCACTGTCCCGGGAGATGACATAGCAAATATTGTGTAACTGCCGAAGGAAGGGAAGGACCCTATGGAAGTGGGCAGCTACAGACCGATCTCACTGATCAACATGGACGCTAAAATTCTGGCGAAAGTGTTGGCCACCAGGTTAAAGCCCTTGATGCAGAGGTTGATCCACCCAGATCAAGTCGGATTCATACTGGAACGCCAATTATATGAAAATAGGAGACGTGGGGTGGTTCTGGTTTGGTACATGGAGCGTTCCCGAGCACCTTGCCTGCTCCTCTCTTTGGATGCGGAGAAGGCATTCGACAGGGTTGAATGGCCGTACTTGTCTTCCACGCAACTCTCCCTGACGGACTCAATTAAGTGCCTGAGCATAAACGTTACCAAGGGTTGTCAGAACCTCCATAAGGCCATCTATCAATCCCTGTTCCATACAATTAAGAGGGATTTGGAGGCCTGTGGATCCAGACCAATCTCTTGGATAGGACACATCCATAGCTTGAAGATAAATGTTCTCCCATGGCTTCTATTTCTGTTTCAGGCGCTTCCCCTCCTGTTAACCAAATCAGACTTAGATACGATACAGAAACACATTGACACCTTCATATGGCACAACAAACGGCACAGATTAGCTATGAATATGTTGTATCTGCCTAATTTGGGTTTGCCAAATCTCCTTATGTATTATTTTGCAGCCCAATTAGCCCAGATTGTAATGTGGCATACAACTCCAGGGGAAAGATGCTGGGTGGACCTAGAATCGCAGATCATGGGCTCGGATCTACCTATGTTTTATATGTAGTTTGCCAAACCCCAACGAGCACTACTGTGTTACTTCCTTGTCCATTTGGACAAACGTACGTGAGAAGGAACGTTTGTCACACTGCTATCGCAAGGGTGGCCAAACAGTAGATCCCCATCTGTCATACAACTCCAACAATGCTTTGACAGCTGGGGCTCTACCGTTGTCCCATGCTTGCAGGGTTACATTTAGCAACGAATAGTGTTTGTGTGTTTGAATGTAAGCATGTTTTTTCTATGGAGTGTGTGTGAATGTAGGGGTGAGTTTGTATGTGGTGTTGGCGTTTGAATGCAAGCATGCATTTATGTGTATGCAGGGTTATGTTTACAGTGTATGTATGTCATAATTTCACTGACATACATACACTCACTCACTGACAGACACACACACACACACTCACTGACACTCACCTCCCTGGGGCCCAGTGTGGGGCAGCTCCTCACTCCTCCCAGCCGCTGTTTAGTATGCCGGGGCCAAATAACATCATATTCCGGCTCCCTGCATCACAGACGGTGCACAAGGGAGGAGTGAGAGGCTGCAAGAACAGCCTCCCTCGCCGTCTGGCTTCTCCGTTCCCCTCTCCTCAGGACAGGTCACTGCCATTTTTTGGCAGAGCAGGCACCTGCTATAAGCAGGTGCCTCCTCTGCCTTACCTAATACAGCTTTGGGGGCACCCAGAGGTGGCCAGATTTGGCGCCCCCACCTTCAGACGCCTTGAGGATCAACCTGGCACTGGGGGCGGCTCAAGAGCCGCTCGCCGAGTGCTGCAGCCCCAGACAGGGGCAGGCAGTCCACCAGGAAACATCCCAGCAGGCGCCCCCAGCAGGCCTGTGCCCTAGGCGAATGCCTAGTTCACTTAATGGTGGCGCCAGCCCTGTTCACAGACACACAGATTCGAACAATGACACACATGCAGACACACAGACACACACAGTGACACACATGCAGATACAAAGATATACACACTGACTACATATAGATACACAGATACACACAATTAAAACTTACAGATAAACACACACTGATATACATACAGACACACAGGTACATAAACTGACACACATGCAGATACACAGGCACACAGATACAAACAGTGACACACACGCAGATACAGAGAGACACAGATACACACACTGACTACATATAGATACACAGATACACCCAATGAGAACATACAGATACACACACTGACACACATACAGATACACAACCTGACACACATGCAGATACACAGACACACAGATACACACACTGACACATGCAGATACACACTGACTGCATATAGATACACACATACACACAATGAGAACATACAGATACACTCACTGACACACATGCAGATACAGAGATACACACACTGACTACATATATATATATGCACAGACACACACACTGACACACATACAGACACACAGATACACAACCTGACACACAGATACACCAGCCGTCACTTCCTCCCAGCCGGCTGCAGAAAAGCAAGGGACTCGGTCATGCTGTTAAAAGGCCACAGCACCCTAAGTGCCCAATGGGCCCATTTAGTGTGCGGGCCCACTGCCCGCAACAATCTATTTTGGGATCAGCAATCCCAATAGAAATTGTTGCGGGCAGAGGGCAAACTGGGCAGCTGGCTGAGACCCCCAGCAGTAAATGGGCCCATATGCCCAGCATTAAAGACGACCCTGATTTAGGTACAGTGTCATGGCATATACCATAACTTTTTGTCTAGGTTAGGTGTTTTTTTACAAATGTTTTTACATTCTGTGAGCTTTGAAATTACTGTTTAGTGAATGAGTGAGTATGCTGCAACCAGTGGCGGAACTACCATGGTCGCAGGGGTCGGAAGCGCGACCAGGCCATCACTCTAGGGGGCCCGACCTCCCTGCTGACCCCTGCAATCGTGAGCTGCCAAAGGTAGGGGCGTTGAGAGGAGCCCTCTCACAGGGGGCCTGGGAGGTGGCCATCTGCAGTGTATCTTCTAAGAACTTTTTGCGAACAGTCGCTCACTGAAAGAGGCACGAAATTAGTGAATGTAAGAAAATGCATGTTCCACTGACCACTTTGTGTTCCTATATTTAATAACAATGTGTTTTTATTATGATAATAGCTTTCTTAACCATCGGTGATGAACTACTCGTAAATAATAATTATAGGGGACATTTGATTTCTCACTATTTAAAATATTAGAGTTTAGCTGTTATTAAAAATTGTCTGCACTAAATGTGTTGTAGAGCTTTCATGCTTTGTTTGGCTTATTATCCCCAGTAAAGTATATATAATCACAAACGCACATAATTATTCAACAATTACAATAATGAAACCAAAGTACACCGTGGCATGTTTTCAGATAAAAGTGAGAGGTCGCTTCGACCATTTCTGCAAATTTTTGTCTGAGGCATAATGTGAGTAAGCAGCATTCTTTGTGTCTAGTGATGGGGAGGAAGTGGAGATGTCTTTCCTGCAGCCCCCTTGGGTTCCATTTTAACAGGTATCAGGTCCCAGTAGGATACTTTGCATGTCTGCCTCTCCTTACCCTGGAGGGCATAGGAACTGTCCACCAGGTTTACTGCTAGTAACACTACGTGCCACAGTAACGGTATACTGAGTATAACACTGAAAACAGGTTTTGGATAGCAAGTGGCTAGTTCCCTGCTTGGCTCCTGATATAAGTGCTACGGAATTGTGGTGACAAGTAGGACAAAACAGAGGGCAGTGGAAACAACTGCCAACTATTATTTTTACTAGAATTATAATTTATATTTAGAAAATTATGTTTTATTTGTAAAAGAACATAAACTCTGATTAGCTCAGACAATGCTTATGTAGGTCTAGACTCTAGCCTGTCTCGGTTGCTGTGCCAGAGACATGTCTGTATCTTTCCAATAAGAAGAAGAGAGGGCTGCATGATGAATAGGATGCAGGGTGCTGAGAGTCGATGTAGGCGCAGAATTATGCCTGGACTGTAGCCGATATGTAGAACCATAGGGAAAGTTATCTCAACAACTGATTGTCATATAATCAAGCTAATTAACTGACTGTGCTCCAAAGATATGGCACTCTTTGGCAATATAATATAATATATTATAGCTCGCTAATTACTACTGACATTTGTATTACTGTCGCACACTGTTCGTTATTTATGATGTAACTCATTTGGCAACAGAATTCAGTCTATGGAAATCCATTCTTAGCATTGCTAATTATTCATCACTGATCATAAAATTCAGGGTTTTAAAACATTTTATATTGCAAACGTAACTGTTTAACTGTTCTATGTTGCAGTATTTAAAAGTTCAAATATTGGTACGAATTTTGGGTTGTTTATTATGTTACTGGAAAAGCTACCTGTGTGATAGTACTGTTTGAGCCATTTATTTTGTTACTGGAAGAGCTATCTGCTGTATGATAGTACTCCTTAATTGTGAAGCTATGGTCTGTTACACAGAGTTAGTGTTTACTAATGTGTGAATTGTTAGGATTGCAAAGTGAATTGCCAATTGCCAATATAGCTGAACTGGAAAGTTCTCCAAGTCAGAATTTTTTTCAGATCAGCTATTAACTTTGCATTCTTATCAATCCACACTTTCAGAATGCCTTCCAAGTCTTGATTTTGGTGGGACAGTTCCAATTTCCAGGTCCTTTCATGACATCCGGCCCTATTTTCATGTACTGGGTTGTCAGTTTAATAGGAATTTTGTTATGACATGTATCTTCTGACGGGCTGTTTGATTTCATGTTTTTGCTATTATTATTATTATAGTTCAATTTTATTATTATAGTTATTCAGTTCCTTTTTGGAATGGGTGGTTTTGCGGGTAGCAGTTTGTTCATCTCTTCTGCATTACCTCAACAATAGTTTGTTTGTGGGTTCGTCAGGTTCTCAGGTTTGTACAGACATGTTCCACTTTCATAGGGTTATGGCAGATTTTGGTGTTCCAGGTGCTGAGGAGAAAACAGAGGGCTCCAGTACGAATTTTTCTTCCTGGGGATTGAGATTGGTTAATAAGGTGTTTCACTTGCCGGAGGACAAACTTCAGGTTGTCATCTCTGGCGGATCAGGTTTGAGGGGCCATTTGAATTCTGCAATCCCTACTGGTCTTTTTGAATTTTTTTCTTTAAGTCATGCCCATGGGGCGTGCTTTCAGTCACCGACTTTCCTTGGCTACGGTTAGTATTCATCTTGCTTTTAACTTTACCCGCCTTTTGGTAGATTGGAGTTTTGTCCCTTGTGGGTTACAATGATCCAACATTTTGACGCAGTTACACAGTGTCTAACTTGGCTTTTTAGCTGTTCACGGAGGCTTTGGCTCAATTGGATTTGATGGTCAGATTCCGTTTTGATGCTATTCCCGATTGTAGTGTCAGTTAAGCTCAGGGTCTCGGCTTAGGCAATGCAGCAGTTTCTTTTCCATGCAGATAACCTGAGTGTGGTTCATGTTGTGAACCAGTTATCTTTGGGTTCTCTTCCGCTTTTGGCCTTATTGCGACGATTGGCTCTGCATTGCTTGGAATTTAATATTTGTTTCCGGTGCATGTGCCAGGTGTGTCTAATGTAATTGCGGACTCTCTTTCTCGCTTTCGGTAGGATCAATTTCGGGAGGTTATTCCAGAGGCATAGGCTTGTGGAGTGCTCTGAATGCTTACTGGAACCTCAGTTTCATAACTTGACTGACTTGATTGGGAGATCCCTAACTCGTATGTCTTGGCAGCATATCTGACAATGTGGGATCAATAGATTTGTGTGGTAGTAGAATTCAATTAGCCTTCTTCAGAAATAGGTTGTCATCCACTTTAGCCTTTCTTTCTGACTTGTGGCATTGTGGGTCATCTGTGTCAGGGGAACAGGGTATGTCAGCTCTTTCAGTTTTGATGCACTTCATTGAGTGGGAAAATATAACTAAAGCATTTGTAGTTCAACAGGTATTGCACTGTTGGAGTTGTAAACTGATGTCGGTCGTTAGGCATCCTGTATTTGTGAACTTGCTGGTAGACATAGGTGGGATCCTGCCTGCTATTTACGTTTCCCCATTTGAGGCAATCATGTTTTAGATGGCCTTTTCAGTGTACTTTTATGCAGCTCTATGGGTCGGCAGATTGGTGGCTCCAAGTTCTATAGCTCAATCACCACTTTTTAGGAAGGTTGTTCTTTAGTGTAAAAACTAAGTGGAATTTTTGATTTGGTGATCTAATACTGAGCAAACAGGTAGTGGTAGAGTGATTAGGATTACAGACACCACTATTTGGAGTTATGTCCCAATGCTGCGGGATTCTTTTTGTTGCATGCATATGGCCCGGTTCTTATCCGTTCACTAGAGTGATTATGTTGGTGTTGTGCTCGTTAGGAGTGTATGATAGTGGTTACTCAACTCATGTTGACTAAGCAAGTTAGGTCTGTCAGACTCTTCCATATGGCTGCTGGATGGGTGGGAATCGAGCAGGTTTCAATTGCATGTTCATCCACACCTTTATAGGTGCCTGGTTTGGGTTATGTTCAGTTTATTTCTTTGTTTCTAGTTATTGTCTATATGTTTGGATCCTTGGGCATTCTTTTATTTATTGGGAAGCTGGTCAGGCAGACCAGAGGCTGTATGACCAGAATCTTGGGATTCCCCATCACCAGGTCAAGGTTAGGTGGTGTGGGATTCAGGGGGTTGTACTGGCAGCAATTTTATCTGGAGTGATCGCTTCGGCGGTAGGTGACGGAATCAGTTATACTGCTGATTCTGCTAATCCATGCTGGTTATAATTACCTAGGTCAAGAGTGCAAAACGCAAAAGGGGTATAGCGAGGTAGATGTCACTTCAACATGACTGTAATGGATCACCTGGCACCCCGACTGGGTACCTCCATTGATGGATGCTCCTAGCGCTTCCTGAGGGCTCCAAGCACTCCAGCCAACACCATAACCACCGTAGACTCCTCCAGAGAGCAAGGCAGGAACAAGCTCTTACAAGAGCTTAGTAGTGATTTAGCAAGGGAGTATGACAAGCATAGCAAACTGACAGAGCTGTGGGTTTATTGTTCTTATATACACATTCTTACACATTAGTACCACCCACAGGGTTTTGTAAAACAACCAATAAACATGTACAATACACTCAGACACGCCCACACAAAATCCTCCCCTCTGCCTGTGATACAATTACCTTACACAATGGGTTAATATAATTATCACAGGCAGGAAAATACACAGTTATACACAATATTCATAACTTTAAAAGTATGCATCACATTCACATAAATTTTCAGAATCAGCATACTCCAAATACCATACTCCAAAATCATACAAATTGGTCCAGTGGGTCAAAAGTTAGATCGACGTCCTTTGTGACCAAATGAAGCATGGCTTTTCTGCCCAAAACAAGTTCCACAGAGTCTTCTATCCTGGAGATAATTAGGAAGTAATCCAATTATCTCCAAGGACAGAGGCAAAACTCCATTAGCCCCATGGTAGCAAAATACAATAAAATACATAAAAATATATAACTGTGCAGTTATTGCATAAAACATGTACATTCAACATATCCCCCGATAGCTTAGATCTGAGCGCACATTATTACTGAATGGCGCTCAGATCACATACATACAGTTCAATTGCCATGGAGCCAAAGTCTTTCACATAGTCTTTCGTTATACGAATGGGCTCCATGGCATAGCTATCTGGGGTAACTCTGCTCACATAGGGAAAGTACCGAATGACCCGGCTTTCGAGTCTTTGCAGGGGAAAATCAAGCATTTCAACATGGGGCCATAGTCACAAGGCAGGAGGCTGGCAATCAGTCTTCTCCAATGTCCAGTGGCGAGGCTGGTTCCATCACAATGACAATATCATGATTCGTACAATGCTTGGGTGGATTGGTGATTTGTCACGTTGAATTAGAAGGATATAACCAGAATGTTATGCATACTGCTTTGGAACATTTTACTCATATCGGTTTGGATATATTTAATATGGGGCTACAATCAATAATTGAACAGGTGCCGGCTCTAGGGGACCCATCCTCCCTCCCAGTAATAAGGGTGGGGTCTACGGTGGCAGGTTTCCTGCGCCAGCAAGTTTGGTAAATGAATAATGCCCGTATGGGCTTGGGGAGTCGCAGCCTGAATTTGGTTGATGACGAAGGACAGGCTGAAGAGGCTCTGGAAGAAGTTTAAAGTGTACCTGTCTGCTGGATAAAACCAGCAGCTAACAGTATTTGGTTGTGTTGGTCTAAATAAAGCTGTGGCTGTTGCCCTTACCCACTCGGTTGTCCTTACCCACATGGTGTTGCGTTAGTTATTGGGAATGGAATGGTAACGGGATTTGGTGATCAAAGGAGTCAGCAGTCATGTTTTCAGATCAGCTATTCTTTGCAAAAATGTCAAATTAACTTTGCATTTTAGCAATCCACACTTTCAGAATGCCTTCCAATAGTTTTGATTTTGGTGGTACAGTTCCAATTTTCAGCTTCCTTCCTACCATCCGGCTTTAATTCCCTGGTGTCCCGCTTTAGGGACATATTTTGGGCCCAAATCCCTTTGTACCTGTTTTTTATCCTAATGCAGGCCCGGACTGGCCATCGGGCATACCTGGCAAATGCCCGGTGGGCTGCGATGGCCGTGGGGCCGAGGCCAGCAGGGAGATCACAGGATCTCCCCAGCCGGCCCCTGCAGGGCCAGCGCTATCCGAGCGCCGGCCCTGCTGTGTGCCTCCATGGGCCGGTGGGGAGATCAAAGATCTCCCTCACCGGCCCAGAGGCATGGAGATGCGGCCGCTGGCTGGGGAGGGAAGGAGGCAGGAGAGGACCGGCGGAGCTCTAACAAGCAGCTCCGCCGGGTCCTCTCGTGGGATTCTGAGTGTTGCTGCGGTTACCACGGCAACGCTCAGATCTCGCGAGAGTGAACTCTAACCTGCAGGTTAGAGTTCACTCTCACCGCTCGACCACCAGGGAAGGCAGCATGGCTCCCCTCAAGGCTCCACCTCATTGCAGAACGGCTCCCTCCCCCTCCCAGGATAAAGGTAAGAAGGGAGGGGGGGGAACATAACTTTTTTTTAAATTATTAATAAAAAAAAAATATATATATTTAAAATAAATTCCCTAACAGCCCCCTCACAAACAGCACCCTCAGACACACACACAGCACCCCCAGACACACACAGCACCCTCACACACAGCACCCCCAGACACACACACAGCACCCCCAGCACCCCAGGCCCACACAGCACCCCAGATACACACAGCCCCTGACACACACAGCCCCCAAGATAGCACCCCCGATACACACACAGCACCCCCAGACACACACAGCCCCCTCACACAGCACCCCAGATTACACACACAGCACAGACACACACCTTTGACACACACAGCACCCCCAGACACACACAGCACCCCTTTGCCCAGATACACACAGCACCCCGGTACACACGGCACCCAGATGCACACAGCGCCCCAGACACACACAGCACCCCAGACACACACAGCACCACCCCAGACGCACACGGCACCCCCAGACCAGACACACCACCCCACAGATGCACACAGCAGCTGCGATGCACACAGCGCCCCCAGACACACACACAGCACCCCAGATACTGCACCCCAGATACACACACAGCACCCCAGACACACACAGCACCCAGACACACACAGCGCCCCAGTTACACACAACACCCCAGACACACTGGCACCATCAGATACACAGCACCCCCAGACACACAGCACCCACACAGCACCCCCAAACTACACACACAGCACCCCCCAGATACACACATAGCACCCCAGACACACACAGCGCGCACCCAAACACACAGCGCCCCCCAGACACACACACAGCTTTTCAGACACACACAGCACCCCCCAGATACACACACACCTTTAGACACACACACACACACAGCACCCCAGACACACACACACACACACAGCACCCCCAGACACACACAGCACACCCAGACACACACTAACCCAAACACACACCCACACCCCAGATACCACACACACAGCACCCCCAGACACACACAGCACCCCCAGACACACACACAGCACCTCCAGACACACACACAGCACCCCCAGATACACACACAGCACCCCCAGACACACCCAGCACACCCAGACACACACACAGCACCCCCAGACACACACAGCACACCCAGAGACACACACATATATATATATATATTATATAAAATAACCCTCAGTGAGTTAACAGACAAAGAAAATTAGAAACCTAGAATGTGACGGCAGATAAAAACACCCTCACACACAGCACCCCTCTTACACAAACACACTGCGCACCTCACACATACAATACGTCCATATATATATATATATATATATATATATACACACACACTACAGCACCCCTCACACTGCACCACTACACACATTACGCTCCAGATACATGCTAGATCCCTTACCCTATATGCACTCTTAATCCTCTACACACATACACACATACACACATACACAATCTTCTATACACACTCTGGGTCCTTTACACACTAGATCTCTTACACACACACACTGCACCACCTACACACACACACTACATTCCTTGTAAGGAAACACATACAACATTCTCTAAACACAACCTCTCTACAACCCCTACACACACTACGTCACCTATACACACACACTACTGCCCGTATGTACACACTCGCTACATCCCCTATAACACTATGCCCCTATACACGCACTCTCTACAGCCCCTAGCAACACATATTACACCACACATATTACACCTATTTACACAATACCACACCACACTCTACACACACGCAATCCCACAAGCATGCGCCAAACACATGCACCATACACTTTCCTGGCCCTTTTGTCTTCTGGTATCCCACTTGTGGAGACACCAGAGACAATTCAAAAGCAAACACAGTTCAAGCATGTTATTACATTTGCTTGTGCTGCGCAGAACAAATACAGGGCCTTTTTCTAATGCCAGAGCTCTTCAGCGGGGCTCTGCTGAAGAGCTCTGGCACGCTCACTTTGAGAGGGGGCGTGCTTGTCATTAGTGATGACAAAACACACCCTCCCTGGCCCCGCCCCCTTCTTGGGGGGCCGCTCTAATTGAAAAATGCCTGGGCCTAATTTTTTTCCCAGTCCAGCCCTGTCCTAATGTATTTCTTTTGCAGGAGCTTAGTATTAGTGTCTGAATTTATTCCAGAGCTCAACACCTCTTTAACCCCTTAAGGACACATGACATTTGTGACATGTCATGATTCCCTTTTATTCCAGAAGTTTGGTCTTAAGGGGTTAAAGTGCAATAAATATGTCATATCAGACTGTGTAAAGAAGATGCATTGTTCTTGTTCTAATTACATTTTAGTGCCATAAATTATTAGTAAGTCACCTAAAATTTCTCAGAATAGCCATGTCTCTGGCCAAAGCCCCACTTACATCCCTAAAATGAAAGTATCCCTTTATTTCTATTTGAAATGTTGGGGGGGGGGTGTATTTGTCATCAAGAATGACTGTTGTGCCCATAATATACCTTTCCAAACTAAGACTTTGATTTAATATTGTTTGATTCACTATTACAATGATTTAATATTATGAAATATACTTAAAGGACCACTATAGTGCCAGGAAAACAAACTAATTTTCCTGGCTCTATAGTGTTAATAGGTCACCCCCATTCTCATGGCCCCCCTCCCACCGGGCTCTCGGGGGAGGAAGGGGTTAAAGGCTTACCTTTCTCCAGCGCCGGGCTCCCTCGGCGCCCTGGGACTCTCCTTCTCCTTCTGACGTCATCGACTGAATGCGCATTCGTGGCAAGAACTGTGAAAATCACAGTGAGAAGCGCGGAAGCGCCTCTAGTGGCTTTCATTGAGACAGCCACTAGTGGCTGGATTAACCCATATGTAAACATAGCAGTTTCTCTGAAACTGCTATGTTTACAGCAGGCAGGGTTAAACCTAGATGTACCTGGCACCCAGACCACTTCATTAAACTGAAGTGGTCTGGGTGTCTATAGTGGTCCTTTAATTAAGATAGGTTTTTATATAGTTTTCATAGTGTACAAGGTCACTATAAGGTAGACAAGCCTCTTTTATAATAAAATAAACTAAAATAGTAACATACTTAATAACAGAAGTAGTACTAAATCCATCAGTAGATCTTTTAACTGACAGTATAGTGTTAGATAGAATGGGAAGCAGGCCTCAAAGTAAAAGAAAAAGGAAATAGGAAAATAGTAATGTAACATCCTATAATATTGGCTGAGACGGTGTCTTTGGTACACAGATGGTTTATCACGGTCATTCACCCTATACCACAGAATGGCCAGCATAGAAAGTTCAGCTCCGCACCAGGACCGACACTCTTCTGTAACATGTTTGTCAGGGTCAGTTGGGATCTGATTGCTCATTGATCAGAGAGTCGTAATAGGAAAAAAACAAGAACCTTCAGCCGCAGGCCTTATCGGAGGCCAATGCCTTAAGTCCATAGATCCACCATCTCCCAGAGGTGGGATCGTAGGCCCTCAGGTTCTCTGTGTCACAGGCGAACCTATGGGTGTATGTACGGCTGCTTGGGGTAACTCCGAGTGGGCCCCCAGCCCAGGAGAGGAGCAGGATTCTGACATTACAGCTGGATTTATCAGGGCCACTGCTTGGGTGACTATTGCGGGTTGATTCTAAATGCAGTGCTAAAACTCCTGTCATAGATTGTCAAATGTGGCGTTAAAGAGGTCTCTCCTCCTCCGAACATCCAGACCTCAGTGTTGCTGAACTTCCAACACGGCGGCCATCTCGCATGCTCCTTGCGAATCACTGCACACCGAGATTACAGGCTTCTGCCCTTAAGCCTAGTGTTCCAGTGGGGACTGGGATAACCTCCATCGGTGCAGGGGGGAAGGGGGACTTGAACTGTCAGATGAGGCAAACATCCAGTGCTGGGAGATAGTCCGCCTCTCCCGACTGCTTGTGCGCCCATCCCAAAAGGCCTCGAGGGCGAGTGAGTATAAGTTGACAAGCAAGGTGTTTCAAACCAAGCCATAAGGGGCTCAGGCTAAGGTAGGTTGTCAGTTTGAAGCCTTGAGCTTTATTTTCAGGAAGGTTAACAAAAATTAGGCTTGTGACAATTAAGCCGAAGAGAGCAGCTTCAAGCCACGTCCGGCCATATTGAGAGCCAGGCCCCGCCCACTTATCCAAAAATATTAAATAGTTTGTAAAGCTTATCCACAAACATTAAATAGAGCCTAAATTAGCACCAGTAAGTAGTGCAGAAATTATAAAGAATGAAGAGACCCCAGCATTAGGCAAATGTGGTGTAACGGTGGTTCTATTCAGTATTATAGTCCTGTGGGACTGGGTCTTTATGAGTGGCATAGGCAGATAAGATTTGCTTCTAGATTCTGCTCCACACAATTTTTCCTTTCTTAGTACAGAATTTGAACAAGCCTCCTTATATTTGCTCATATTTGCTTGAATACCTATTTGGTTTTTCTGGTATGTTAATTTATTGATCCAGTCTTGGTCTACAGATTTTAAAAAATAATATAGAAAAAATATCTGAAAAATGATGCATAAATGAATTCATAGCTTGCTGCTTCCATCAAGAATACTGTATAATCAGGGAATGGAAGTGTTGGCAGCAAAACAAAATCTGCTGACTCAGTCTTGCTTCACATGTATCTCATTATTCAGAGACAGCTAAGGTTTCCAAGTGATATTTCCTTTCAATATACAGGAAAAATGCATTTGCTGAAATTGCCATTTTTTAAATAAGTCAGAGGTAAGTGTAATTCCCATGTAACTCTTCTGTACTCTGTTCCCACCAAGCCCACTCATTCTAAAGTAACGTATGCATAGGGGGTGCCCGAGTGCGTACTACATGACCACAATACAGACATGCACTTGACAGTATTTGGGAGCACAAACAATAAGTATAAGCCATGCTAGCCAAAAGCACATGGACACAGTGTGAGGCCATATACACTGATTTCACAACATGGGTAATAACGGACATTTAGTTATACATACCATCTGTACTGTCAACAGAGTCATCTTCTCGTCTCCCAGAAAATAAGTCATTTATAAAAATGTTTTGGTGTCCACACTGAATATAATTTTGTTTGCATGGGAGCCATTCTTCCCTTCATACCAAACCCTCCATTCGCTCTAATTGTCCGATAATGTAAACAGTCTATTGTACTTCGAAAAGGAGCTTGAAGAAGGTAGGTCCACCTGTTCAAAATGTAAGTGTAGCATAACTGTATTTACCCAGATAATGCTAGTCATAAGAATTACAACACACAAGATCCAGCGTACTCTCTCATCCACTAAACATCAACTTCAAAGCTTACAGATTTGAATAGTTTTTAAAAAAAACATCTAATCTAGGCAAAAATAATGGGAGTTTAGTTACATTATATGATCATACATTGCATAAACCAGCCACAGCGTCAATGTACCCCATTCTTGGCAGGTCCTATCCTAGCAGCCTAATATCTGCTAGGACAGGAATCCACTTACTTGGGAAAAAACTTTAATCTGGGACTATCTGCAGTACAGGGTTAAATAGGGTCCTGAAATGAGGCACCTGTGACATGGAGGGGTGCAAAACCACGGAGTTGGCCTAGACTCTCAAATACAGATACTCCTCCCTTCCCGACTGGGTTCCGTTAATACGGCCCGGTCGTAGAACTAATTGGTCAGTAAGGAAGGAGTTAAGGGATTCCTTGCTCTGCTGCGTTCTTCTATGTTCTGGGGAAATGTCCCTGAACATAGACGAATGCAACAGAGCAGGGAATCCCTCTAATCTATGTTCGGAGAAATTTCCCCGAATATAGATTAAAGGATTCCCCACTCTGGTGCGCATGTCTGTGTCAGGGACATTTCCCCGAACATAAACAAATGGACAAGAGCAGGGAATCCCTCTAATCTATGCTCGGGGAAATTTCCCCAAACATAGATTAGAGGGATTCCCTGCTCTGTTGCATTCGTCTATGTTTGGCGAAATATCCCAGAACATAGAAGAACGCAGCAGAGCAGGGAATCCCTGTAATTCCCACGTCGGCTCACACTTACCACCCTGCGAGAGAGCTGATCGTAAGTGCGAGATGTCGCAAAACGAGGACCTGTATATTCATATATGGAAACCAGGAGGCTGCACTCACCTAAACATGCATAAAAGGGTGCTGCTGTGGCTAAATACAATATACAAGATCCAGAGCACTCACTCATCCACTAAACAGCAACTTACTTAAATGTAGTAAAAAAAAAATTAAGTGTCATAAAACTGTACTTACCCAGACAATGTTAGTCATAAGAATTATCCCAAAATCTTAGAAACAGATCACATTATCCAGGCACATCACTACTACCACATTTCCACTTTAACCAGCTACATGTATTACAGTATATTGTCCTATTTACCATTTTATGCAGCATATTAATATTATCTGCAAAAGGCAAGCACATCATTCTAAAAGGACAGCGATGTGGCTCTGTGCTGATTGCACAATTATCTGCAATAATGTTGCAATTGACTTTCTGGTAATTGGTTTTAAAAATGATTAATGATTTAGCTAAAATTAGATAATTGGATAATCCTGTAAATGCCAGAAGGTGCAAAGGAAAACTCCTGTGTCATAAGAACTCAAAAACCAAATCTGAAATTAATATTTGCTCCTTTGGTTTAAGTGAAAATTAATTCATCCAAAACTATTTTTTGTTTAATTTCCTTTAAAAACTTCCCAACATTGTAGGATTATTTCAGATAAAAAGTGTAAATATATATTTGACTGTTGTATTTAAAGGACCACTATAGTGCCAGGAAAACATACTCTTTTTCCTGGCACTATAGTGCCCTGAGGGTGCCCCCACCCTCAGGGACCCCCTCCCGCCCGGCTCTGGAAGGGGGAAAGGGGTTAAAACTTACCTTTTTCCAGCGCTGGGCGGGGAGCTCTCCTCCTCCGATCCTCCTCTTCTCCTCCCATGTGGCTGAATGCGCACGCGCGGCAAGAGCTGCGCGCGCATTCAGCCGGTCACATAGGAAAGCATTATCAATGCTTTCCTATGGACGCTTGCGTGCTCTCACTGTGAAAATCACAGTGAGAAGCACGCAAGCGCCTCTAGCAGCTGTCAATGAAACAGCCACTAGAGGAATTGGGGGAAGGCTTAACCCATTCATAAACATAGCAGTTTCTCTGAAACTGCTATGTTTATAAAAGAATGGGTTAAGCCTAGCTGGACCTTGCACCCAGACCACTTCATTAAGCTGAAGTGGTCTGGGTGCCTAGAGTGGTCCTTTAACTGTTGAATAAAAACCTTATCATGCAGTTTCCCTATATACAGTATCTCACAAAAGTGAGTACACCCCTCTCATTTTTGTAAATATTTTATTATATCTTTTTATGTGACAACACTCAAGAAATGACACTCTGCTACAATGTAAAGTAGAACGTGTACAGCCTGTATAACAGTGTAAATTTGCTGTCCCCTCAAAATAACTCAACACACAGCCATTAATGTCTAAAGCGTTGGCAACAAAAGTGAGTACACCCCTAAGTGGAAATAACCAAATTGGGCCCAAAGTGTCAATATTTTGTGTGGCCACCATTATTTTTCAGCACTTCCTTAACCCTCATGGGCATGGAGTTCACCGGAGCCTCACATGTTGCCACTAGAGTCCTCTTCCACTCCTCCATGACGACATTACAGAGCTGGTGGATGTTAGAGACCTTGCGCTCCCCCACCTTCCATTTGAGGATGTTTGGGGTCCTTATCATGTTGGAATACTGCCCTGCTGTCCAGTCTCTGAAGGGAGGGGATCATGCTCTGCTTCAGTATGTCACAGTACATGTTGGCATTCATGGTTCCCTCGAACTGTAGCTCCCCAGTGCCAGCAGCACTCATGCAGGCCCAGACCATGACACTCCCACCACCATGCTTGACTGTAGGCAAGACACACTTGTCTTTGTACTCCTCACCTGGTTGCCGCCACACACACTTGACACCATCTGAACCAAATAAGTTTATCTTGGTCTCATCAGACCACAGAACATGGTTCCAATAATCCATGTCCTTAGTCTGCTTGTCTTCAGCAAACTGTTTGCAATCTTTCTTGTGCATCATCTTTAGAAGATGCTTCCTTCTGGGACGACAGCCATGCAGACCAATTTGATGCAGTGTGCAGCGTATGGTCTGAGCACTGACAGACTGACCTCCCACCCCTTCAACCTCTGCAGCAATGCTGGCAGCACTCATACGTCTGATTCCCAAAGACAACCTCTGGATATGACGCTGAGCACATGCACTCAACTTCTTTGGTCGACCATGGCAAGGCCTGAGTGGAACCAGCTGTATGGTCTTGCTCACTGTACTGTAGCTCAGTTTCAGGGTCTTGGCAATCTTTTTATAGCCTAGGGCATCTTTATGTAGAGCAACAATTCTTTTTTTCCTCAGAGAGTTCTTTGCCATGAGGTGCCATGTTGAACTTCCAGTGTCCAGTATAAGAGAGAGTGAGATCGATAACAGCAAATTTAACACATCTGCTCCCCATTCACACCTGTGACCTTGTAACGCTAATGAGTCACATGACACCGGGGAGGGAAAATGGCTAATTGGCCCCAATTTGGACATTCCACTTAGGGGTGTACTCATTTTTGTTGCCAACAGTTTAGACATTAATGTTGAGTTATTTTGAGGGGACAGCAAATTTACACTGTTATACAGGCAGTACACTTTCTTCTTTACATTGTAGCACATTGTCATTTCTTCAGTGTTCTCACATGAAAAGATATAATAAAATATTTACAAAAATGTGAGAGGGGTACTCACTTTTGTGAGATACTGTATATATAAAAACAGACACAAAATCGATTATTGGTACTAGATAAGATGCAGAGTATAAATATGTTAGAAAATCAAAAATTATTTATCAGATATAACTTATCTTGGTATGAAATGGCCAATAAAGTAAGACTTCCAATGGCCTGACCAAGTAGCTTAATGGAAAAATGTAATTAGATAAAAATTACAAAAATAGTACTTTTTAAAAAATAAAATTTAACCCTGTGACCATTATTAAATGCTACCAAAACTCATTATTGGTTGTGAATTGTGATTCACCTTAAAAATGTATACATGATATCTGTGTACTGAAATCACATAATTTACACAGTTCTAAAAAAAAAAAACAGCAGATCATTTCATTTCACGTTAATGGCTAGTAACATATACGGCATTCCCTACACAACAGAGTTCATATATTTACATAGTTACATAGCTGAAAAGAGACTTGCGTCCAGCAAGTTCAGCCTTCCTCACATTTGTTTTTTGCTGTTGATGCAAAAGAAGGAAAAAAAAGCACTTCCAATTTTGCAACAAACTAGGAAAAAATTCCACAACCTTATTGTTCTTACAGTAAAAAAACATTTTCTTTACCTTAGACTAAATCTTCTTTCTTCCAGTCTAAACGCATGACCTCGTGTCCTATGTAAAGTCAGGTTTGTGAATAGATTTCCATACAATGGTTTGTATTGGCCCCAAATATATTTGTATAATGTTATCATATCATATCCCTTGGATAAGATTTGGATAATAAAATGAGGAAGCCATTTCTAAGTAGAGCGATACAAGTCTGATCCAATAAAATTAATTCATTCCACTGTATTTATTCTTCCACTACAATTTTACACATAACATATTTGCTTGCCCTTTTTACTTTCCTAACTACAGTTAATAAAACTTTTGCATACTTCCCGTGAGTCACTGTTATTTCTTCAATAAAAATTATATTGGTAAAAAAAAGTCCCTTTAAAATGTTATACAACATACATGATCCAGCGCACTCACTCATTCACTAAACAGCAATTTCACAGCTCACATAATGTAATAATTTTCTTAAAAACACCAAACCTAGGAAAAAAAAGAATAGGTGTTTACTTACAGTATGTGATTGTATATTACATAAGCCTGCCACAATGTCAATGTACCTATTTTGGCTGGTCCAATTCTTGCAACCTAATGACTGCTCTTATGAGATTAACCCACTTACTTGAATGATTTTAGAGATGCCGAACAGCACTGCATCTTTCAGAGGGACATTAATAAAAGAACGTATCATAACAATGCAGGTTACGGCAGCATATCTTGAAGCGGGCCTAAATACAATATTGGGAGGTATCACATCAGAACAGGGTGGGCATAAATGGGGTGGAGGAGGCCAGTGACACGGGACAGTGATTGGGCCATAAAAGCAGGACACTAGGGATCAAACCTAGGACAGTGAGACAAGAGCTTGAAATTAGGAACATATAATCAGTTGGGTGGTCTGCCTTCATTCTTCACCAGATTTTGTGTACAGAGGTTCCCTATTTATAAATGCCCTCTGGATTGTTAAGTTGTTTTGTTAGAGTACCATGATATAATTGTGCAATTGAGAGTGGCATCATGCCTCGCACCTCTCTCAAGCAATGCTTGCCTTTGGTCATCGGTGGGAATATACCAAACACCAAACAAGGATCATTAGGGCATACTAGGTGAGTGCATTGTGCTAAATATTGAGAGACAGCTTTTTTAGTACTTTTGCCTTATAGGAGGATCTAGATTTGGCCTTTATAAATCTGCCTTATAGTTGCATATCAACATGATGTACAGGCTCTATGATTAATCAAAATACCTAAATACCTGCTAAAATAATTTTATTATCTAACATTAAGTACATAATGCTTTATTTTTTTGTTTTCAGAATGTATGTACTTTAAAAAAATGGGGGTTCTTTTTGCTCTCTTTGGCTACTATAATTTCTTTGTTTCTAGTTTGGACCATCTAATCACTGTTTTGCATGCAATATTGGCTTCCTTATATTTAATGCCTCTAATTTAAATGCTTTGAATGCCCTTTTCTTTTTTTTTCAATGTATTTGTTCTCCTTCCACCTAAGCCACATTGGTTTCAATTTGTTTATTTTATATTTATTACCCAATGGTATATACTGTGTACATTTCTAATATTTGTTTGAAGATTTATTCTCAGTGTTTTGTTTTTTTTCACTAAAGAGATTATGCCAGTGATTGAGATTTATAAATACATTATGGATTGTTGCTTAGATGTGGTCGCCATGTTCAAATTAGCCTTTTTACATTTATATGTTTTAGTATACCACATGTGCATTTGCATTTTTGAGTTTGTTTCAAAGGACACTATATTGTGTCTACTATTCCCAAAGTTCTCTTACTTGGATGTTTGTCAAAACAAAATATTGCTATAACCAGATCCAGACAATCATCCTTTCTAGTTGGTGCATGTACCAATTGTAACATGAAAGTGGTTCAGAAACCCGATTCCACTAGCTGAACTACTAGTACCTATAATTTGTAATGATGAAAAAAGAGACTCAAGAATGTTATCCTTATAATTCTGTAAATAAGGACACAATCATCAAGTTGCCTCTTTAGTACATTTTAATAGTCTTTGTATTCGGACAGTTCAAATAATATTTCATTGGAGCCAACTGATTAAGTAATGTAACAGAACACCAGCATTTCTTTAAGTTTTCTTAGTGACATCCTCTTTGTAACTGTGTACCTACAAGAGGTGGATGAACTATAGCATGAAGAGACACAAGGCACTTAGACATACTTGGAAGCTTATAGCAATTTTTTAGTGCTGGTTAAGTGCTATCACAGGATACAGGGTACATTAATAGAGTGTATTCTGCTATTTGCTGAAGGTCATTACTGTACTATTTTGTTTTCCTATTTTTGGACACCAGAGTTTTTTTTTTTTTGTTCAATGTTATATTGACTGATTACATCCATTTCACAAAAAAATGGTAAGGTCTTTAGCCAGTCTAAAAAACCCTCTACCTTTTCCAAAGACTGGGGAAATAGATTAAACAATTTCGATTGATCTTCAAAGAGGATAGATGTTGTAGTCAATGTTGTGTCAAGAAATGTGTCTCCCTCAGTAGATTGTTTGCAAGATTGATATAACCTTCCAAAGCCTTCCAACCTTCCAAGGCATAAGGAGTCATAGTACGTCCATAACATCTTCCATTGAAAGGATCTTTATTTATTGAACTGAGATTAAACGTTAATAGTCATAATCTATGCTCTGCTGCTTGCTCAATTAAAAAGAACTCAGAGATTTGTTTTGGACTGAACTACAATTCATTTGAATTCAGTGTTCTGCAGAATTCAGAGCCAAAATATACCCAAATTACAAACTTACCAATATGTGAAATCCAGAACATGTTTGGGAAATGGACAATATTCTAAATTCCACCTGTGGCACAAGAAAAAGAGATGATTGTTGTCTAGGTGACAGTCACTAAATGTTGATATTATTCACAGATCAAGTGAGAAGTGAGCAATAGAGGGAAAAACAGGAAAAGTAGTAAACAAAAAAACAAAAATCTATATTTATATATTATATAAATATACATTTTTTTTTTTACTGTTCCTCCCATTTCCACCTATGGTGGAAACATACTCCTATCCTTTATTATATTATGTATATATTTTACAGTACACGTTGGGATTGTCCCATTTTCATGGACACCAGAAACACAAAATAATTGGGTGCTGAGATCTTTTAACCGCATAACCGTTTAACTGTGCCCCTATGATATCGGCAGTGCTGGGAGGAAGTGACTGCCTGCCACTTTCTCCCAGTTTACAGACCACATGGGCTCGGAGCCTAGACAGCTTTAGATTCCTGTCAGCCTCTGCCAGCCTATGGAAGCCTGCAACCTGAAGTTATGGAAGCAGATGGGTGGCTAAAAATATGTAAACTGCAACTTGTGTGTGCCAGAATGTGTCTGCTTAGGTACATGTTTGTATCTGTGTGTCAATGTGGGTATATGTTTGTCAATATATGCAAACAGCCCCCCGCTTTCAAGTGGCAGCAGTACATGCAAACACACAACTGCCTTCAAATGCCAACACCATACACAAATAGACCCCTACGTTGGCACACAAACTCTATACAAAAACATGCTTACGTTCAAACACACAAACGCTGCTCACAAATAAAACCCTGAGGGATGGGCAAATGGTAGATCCCCAATAGGCAAAGCATTGTAAGAGATGTACAATAGATGGAAATCTACCTTTTGAAAACCTTTGCACTTCAGGGGGAACCAAAATACATTCTTGCACTAGGACCCTCTCTACATTGGTTCCGCCACTGACGGGTACAAAGAGGTTCTAAGCCACGTTGTGAACTGACCTCACTAAACTGCCACTGACAGTAGACTGTGGAACTCTAAGTGCAGGTCCCTCCACACTTTTTCCTCCTCATTTCTGTGATAATACAGCGGCTGCCTGCTACCGATAATATACGCATAGGATGTATGACTTTTGATGTATTGCGTAGGCGGGAGGGGGGTGCACCTATAAACAGAAACTTGCCCAGTGCCCAATTAATATTAAGACAGCTCAGGACCCACTATCAGTGCTCATTGTTGGTTTACCTGTTGGTTGTAGTGAATGGAGTATATTCGAAGCATGGGCTTGTCACCAGTGGGGTACCTCAGGCATCTGTACTTGGACCCATTCTATTTAATATTTGTATTAGTGATATTGCAAAAGGTCTTGATGATAAGGTATGTCTTTTTGCTGATGATACTAAGATATGTAACAGGGTTGATGTTCCAGGAGGCATAAGCCAAATGGCAAATGATTTAGGTAAACTAGAAAAATGGTCAGAATTGTGGCAACTGACATTTAATGTGGATAAGTGCAAGCTAATGCATCTTGGGTGTAAAAACCCAAGGGCAGAGTACAGAATATTTGATAGAGTCCTAACCTCAACATCTGAGGAGAGGGAATTAGGGGTAATTATTTCTGATGACTTAAAGGTAGGCAGACAATGTAGCAGAGCAGCAGGAAATGCTAGCATAATACTTGGTTGTATAGGGAGAGGTATTAGCAGTAGAAAGAGGAAAGTGCTCATGCCATTGTACAGTACTGGAGACCGTATCTTCAGAAGGATATTGATACCTTAGAGAGAGTTCAGAGAAGGGCTACTAAACTGGTTCATGGATTGCAGGATAAAACTTACCAGGAAAGGTTAAAGGATCTTAACATGTATAACTTGGAGGAAAGACGAGACGGGGGGATATGATAGAAACATTTAAATACAAAAAGGGAATCAACACAGTAAAGGAGGAGACTATATTTAAAAGAAGAAAAACTACCACAACAAGAGGACATAGTCTTAAATTAGAGGGTCAAAGGTTTAAAAATAATATCAGGAAGTATTACTTTACTGAGAGGGTAGTGGATGCACAGAATAGCCTTCCAGCTGAAGTGGTAGAGGTTAACACAGTAAAGGAGTTTAAGCATGCGTGGGATAGGCTTAAGGCTATCCTAACTATAAGATAAGGCTAGGGACTAATGAAAGTAATTAGAAAATTGGGAAGACTAAAATGGCTACATGGTTCTTAACTGCCGTCACATTCAATGTTGGTATGTTTCTAATTTTCCAACATTATCCACACCTTTATATTACATCTAAAATAAATCAATCGCCAAATATTATCCCAAACTTTGCAACATTCATATTCACTTCAAGAATTTAATAATTAAATTTTTATTTAATTTTTTGCCTTCTCCATATTAACCTTTGCTTGTAAGTAATGTCAACTCATTTAAATCTGCCTGCCATTCTGAGATTGCTGCGTATGACTGTTACTCATTGTAGTAGATTGCACAGAGCACAATATTTTGTCACTTTTTCCTGTATTTTTTTACCCTTTAAGAATTTTATTTGGATGACTTGTTTTTGTCATGGTTGTGTAAAGCCTGCATTGTAATTGATATTTACTGCACATAGTACAATTATACTCTGCAATAAAACAAAATTAAAATGTTAAGAACTACCATACAAAACCGTAATAGCAAACTTTTAAAGAATGCTTTTTCACACACATTGTGTAGCAGATGTGAGTGTCTTGTTAATTATAGCAATTCAAAAATGGATGATACACACTCTTGAAAACACTATGTCAACAAAATCCAATCCTCACACCGGTAATCTTGGTCAGACTATTTCATACCTTGTGTTTTAGTCTGGGTATTTTGAACAGTAATAACAGGTTGAATCTATCCCTTTTGAAGATAAAGTAATATATGTATTGATACCAGTTGTTTATATCGCATAAAACTGCTTGTAAACCGACATCTAGAACTACCCCTCCATCTTTTAATTTTCCTCAATACTCTGTCACCTGCATCTTCTGACATGAAAACACTTTTGGATCAATGGATAGTAATTTAAGAAACCTAACTCAGCACAGAAGACAGGTAATGAGATGAGTGATAGATTCCTAGTACGAGCTATTATTTAAACGACTTGAAATGAGAAAAGAGACACCTTGTCATTTGGTCTCTTTGTGATGGAATGATCGAAGACAACACATACAACCAAAAACTGTTAACAGCTGTGATTGCTGTTTGCCAAGCTCATTCCCTTATCACTACAACTACACGAGTAGTGATATTAAAGAAGATTCACTCCAATCATTTTTATACATCTTGGCAAAGAAAGAGCATAGTACTGATTTTATCCAACTATAAGCATCAACACAATACTATGATTTATATTTTACTTGGTGCAAGTCCTGGCTAACTCATAATTTTCAATACTTCGAGATCCAATTTTGTTTCTGATATACGTCACAGAATACTGTTTCACATAAATGTTCTACTTAATGTACAAAATATGCAACATTTGCCCCACTCTTTTTAGTTTGTGCTGTGGGACAATCCAATTAATGGCTTCTGATTAAGAAGAATCTGTGCTGGAGTCACACGAACGCTCAAATGATTGTGGCTCTCTTTTTATGACTGTAGTACAGCTCATTGAGAAGGGGTAAAGCAGGAACACACTAGCAAAGCATTACCTCATTTGGGATAGTAGAATTGTCTGAATGACAGCCAGTAAAGTGTTTCTGTCCCCAATTCTAAAACTGCCGACTACAGACACATAAAGCACCTTAGCAAGTTAAAATGCATTATGTGTGTGGAAATTTCCTTTAAAGCATTTGTAGTTGTGGGGATTGCTAGAGAAGGATAACCAATAAGTAAACTCTATTTTCTTCTTTTTTTTTTTAAATCAGAAGATATTTATTGAGGGTACATAAACAAGTAAATGCGGCGTGCAGGCCTTCACAGCAGGCATCAACATGTACAGTTTCTATATGTTTTTTGTTTTGGGCCCCAAGCATAACTGGCTTTAGATCCAACACAGAGGCCATCTTGCTATGAACTTTGGATAATATACAAGTAAGAACCACTGCATTTTAGCACAAACACAGGGTGGTATCCGATGCCTTGGTCTATTACAGCAGGTCGTTTATGAGCTTACATTGTACTACCACTGCAAATATCGCTTAGGTTATTTTTTTCCCCCTGTATGTTGGGGATGTTTTGTCAAAAGGGAAAGGGGAATGTGTGTGGGGAAGGGTGGTCGGGGTGAGGGATGGATAGTGGGGATCCCTGTCGTCCCCTGGGTGTTTCCATAACAGTATGCCTATTATATTAGGAGATTGTTCTTCTCGGTGGGGAGCAGCAGGGTCCCCATTGTGGTCTCCATTGTGAGTGTCCCTTCATGGTTAACATGCAGGGTGTGGGGTAAGTGATTACTTGGCGCTGTTCCTCTCTGTGGCTTTTCATGTGTCATATGAGTGGAATGATGCATGAGTAGCGTTCCCATCGGGGGTGTGTCTCGTAGGGATTCATGTTCCAGTTGTGTGTCCTCATGGGACAGGTGGGTGGGAGGTGGAGATGTTATCTGTCTTGTGTGAAGTCTGTGTGAATTCTCACTGGATTGGGATGGGGTAAACTCTATTTTCAAGACAGAAAGCAGATTTTACCTTATTATTATTATTATTATTATTATATTTATAGAGCGCCGTAAAATTCCGCAGCGCTTTACAATGGGTGGACGAACAGACATGTAGTTGTAACCAAGTTGGACACACAGGAACAGAGGGGTTGAGGGCCCTGCTCAATGAGCTTACATGCTAAAGGGAGTGGGGTAAAATGACACAAAAAGATAAGGATAGTATTAGACTAGTGACAGTTGACATATTAAATAAAGATTTTCTAGAACTTCATGGTAGCTAAACACTACTGTTTTTTTTTTACTTATATATGAAACCACTGCCCACTCATTACTATGATTTGCCATAGAAGATGATGGTGAAGGACCACAAAGGAAAATAAGGTCACCAACAGCCACTGAACCCATAATATCAGAGACCTCAGGCAGGCTTAGAGACCTACTTAACAATGGCCTAGCCTATTCCTCAGGATCCTCTGAAGATGTCAACCCAAACAGTTTAGATTACATACGTGCCTACATCAATCTCAACAATCTTCCTCGGTTATTCACTAAATTGAGAATTCATAGTGAATTTCAAATTTAAGGTAATAGTAGCCGAAATAGAAATAATAATCACCATGCTTTCATTTCCTCCTATTTGGCCTCACACTGGAAATTCACTTTGATTTCACTTTGAATTCAGTTCAGTGAATAACTCTGTTTGAAGATAATATATCATAAAAACAGCTTTCTACTTCCATCGCTACTTAATGGTGACGTATGTGGAGATGGCCACATTGACAGGCCACATCATATCCGTCATACTTTAGGTGGATGTAGGAGGCTTGCAATGGAAGTGGTGACAGACATAACTATCCAGATGCTACAAAGACGTGCAGATAACTGTATGATGATTTTTGAATACCACTACAGGTGGTAGAATATATGAATCAGAGAAAGCCTAAGAAATGCATATCTGAGAGAGTAGTAAATTTAGCCAATTAATACTCAGCAAACCATTGATGCATTAATAGGCTAAGCAAATGCAAATGCTGGCTACTTTTACATACTAAAGCCCCCACATGCCCAAGATGATGACTCAAGAAATGTTTTCCTTCGTGTTGCTTTTGGGACATTGCATACATACTTAAATTCATGCCTTCCCCTGCCCCAGGCCCAACTACTTCTACCTTTTTAATGTAGGTCACTTAAATTGACACCAGAGATGGATTAAGATCCCACAAGGCCCAAGGCAGGTAACCAGTTTGAAGCACCCTTTTCATTCTTCAAAGTCGGATGCTGAATGGAGCCAGTTAAATGCATGGTTTGCAGTCCTGTCTATCCCTTAGGCACCGTATGGCCGCCTATGGTTACCATATGATAACTTCAGCTCTGCTTGCTAGAGATTCAGCTTGCTCCATGCAGAAAGTTGGAGGCTCTGGTCATGTTTATTCTTGTGATACCATAATAACAATGTGTGGTTTATGTGCTAGTGTGAATATCTACAAAAATGTGTATCTCTGCTGAACTGCTCAATAAATGTAAATACAAAAAAAAAACTAAATTAAAAACAATGAAAGTCCCCTTTGAACAGTTTTGTAATTTCCCATATCTATAAAAGAATATAGTAAAACTCTTTGTTTTGTGGTCATAATGACTCATGGCTCATGGAAGTATATCTATTTAGAAAATCACATATTTTTTCTGGACTAGACAATGAATATTCTTCTAACATCATTTACATGTTTATCTCCCATATTTAGGATGTAGCTAGTGGATATATTTACTTTCAATAATGGTAATTCTAAGCACCATATACACTTTGTATCATTGCTGAGAGAAGGCTATACTGGCAGCTCTATCGGACAATCCATCAGGGATGTCAGTAGGGCAGTCTGGAACACTAAGGTCTGGGTTTCCTGTGTCAATATTGTCCTTAGTGTGTATTCAGCTTGCAAAAATGAATAATGCCATTGGAGCGTGTTTGGAGAAGTTAAGGGCTATGAAATTATTGGGATAGGGCAAAGTGATTGCATCTGAGGATTATGGGATCGGGTGCTGGGGTTGGTATGATGGAATTATGGGAATGGTGGGTGGGAATAATGGTATTATGAGGCTTAAATATGGATGGAGTGATGATGAAATTATTGAGTTTGAGGTGAAGTTGCTGGGAGTGATGAGAGGATTACAGGAATTAGGGTGAAGGCATTGGAGCTTGGTTGTGGAGATTATCGGGTTTGGGTAATATTGTTCTGGTCTGTGGGTAATTAGGGGATTATGAGAAAGTTGGGAAGTGGTTATGGGAAGTGGTGGGGACATTTATGGGATGGGGTAATGTGTGCATGTGTGTTTAGGGGCTGTATGTAGCTATTTGGTTGTGCTAAAAGTAAGGAAGTACTATACGGAGGGAAGATTAGGCAGTATGTAGTGTACCGCGTGTAGGGATAGTGGTTGTTTGTAATATATGTGTGTGAATAGTGTATATTTGTAGTTTGTGTGGACGGTGCTGTTTTTGGTGTACTGTATATGGATAGGGGCTGTTTGTAGTGTGAGGAGGAAAAAAGTTGCAGTGTGCATGTTTGTAAAGTGTGTGTGCTTATAGTGTGTTTGTGTGAGTGCTGTTTGCATTGTTTATGTGGATAAGGCCTGTTAGCTCTGTCTGAAAGGGCTGTTTGTAGTATGTGTGAATATGGGCTATTCGAAGTGTGGATAGGGACTATTTGTAGTGTGTGTGGTCAAGCTGTTCATAGTGTGTGGAAAGGGATTTATTGAGATTGGGTGTGGATAGGGTCTGAGAGTAAAAAATAAAAGACACATTTCTTCCCCTTCAGTTGTTTATATTTGGCCAGGAAGGGGAGAATGCTCCTTCCTGTTGGTCTGGTAAGTGGAGCCCTGACATTCTGGGTGTGCAAACCACAAGATTGCTGTAACTCATACTTTAGAGTGGGCTGGGCAGGTACATGGAGTGTGATACATGGAGTGTGCTCTTTAGGCAGCACACTGGTAGTATTGGCCTTGCTCAGACTGGAGGAAGATAATTTGATTTGGGGCCCCTATCTCAGCTCAGGGTCTGGGCCCCCTGGGGCCCGCCTCCAATCCCGCCCACAGGGTCCGCCTCCAAATCCCACCCACAGGAATACACACACACACAGACACAAACACACACACTGATACAAAAGGACACAGATTCATACTAACAGACACACATACTGAAACAGACATACACGCATATAGGCATACATACTAAGACATACACTCATATACAGACACACAGGCATACATAGTGACAGACAGACACATACTAACATACATACAGACACACATGCATGAGGACATACAGACAAATACATACACACACACTGACATACATACACACACCGACATACATACAGACACACATACATACATATACACAGACATACATTTATAATGACGTACAGACATACATATATTCATCAATGTTTTAAAGAAACCAGCGCTTATAAATGCAATCAATAATGAACCATATGAAAAAACAAATAAAATACAGCTGCTAAAACATTCTAATGACCCCTTCCAATGTCACACATAAAAAACAATACAAAATATATGAATGTAGCGCTTATTAGAAAAAAGAAATAGTAAAACACCTTTTTAGGCGGTTTAAATGGAGATAATACGAGTGTCTCAATTTGATATCTGTAAAAGACAATCTAACATAGTGTAGATCATACAATAGAATAATAAAAAATGAACTGCTGATATTAAACTCACAGATGTGGAGCTATGGGCCCAGCTCCAGGTTAAAGCGTCTTTGGATCCGTTTAGGCGATCCACCCCTATAAATGATGTCTTTTCCTTTTTCTCTAAAAAACACAACAGGGGGCCACCAATAGCGCAGTCCTTAATCTGCACAGTGCGGGTTAATTGAGTCATATTTTCATGACTCCAACATTGTGAGTATTGACTCTCGAAATCTTATATTCTTATATTTATATGTCAAAACGATACTGCGCTTTTGGTGGCCCCCCTGTTGTGTTTTTTAGAGAAAAAGGAAAATACATCATTTATAGGGGTGGATCGCCTAAACGGATCCAAAGACGCTTTAACCTGGAGCTGGGCCCATAGCTCCACGTCTGTGAGTTTAATATCAGCAGTTCGTTTTTTATTATTCTATTGTATGATCTACACATTCGTATATTTTATACATACATTCATACACATATATATATATATATATATATGCATACATACAGACATACTGACAGACATACATACGTACATTCATACAGACATACTGACAGACATACATGCATACAGACATGGACATCCATACACTCATAATGGCATACATGCATATATACAGACATACTGACAGACACACATACGTTCATACATACTGACATACATGCATACTGACATCCATACACACATACATTCATAATGACATGCAGACATACATTCATACATACTGACATACATTGATACTGGCATACATACATACAGACATTGATACTGGCATAAATACATACAGACATACAGACATACATAAATACATACATACATACAGACAGACATACAGACATACAGACAGACACAGACAGGCATACATACAGACATACATACATTGATACTGGCATACATACATACAGACATGCATACAGACAGACATACATACAGACATACATACAGACATTGATAATGGCATAAATACATACTGACATACATAAATACATACAGACATACAGACAGACATACAGACAAACATACATACAGACATGCAGACAGACATACTAACACACACACACAGAGCTAATTTTCCAGCCACCCTCCTGTCTCTTACCTTTTTTTTGCAGGAGGGTGGCTGGGGCTGATGGGAGTAGTCGGCGCGGCTCTCCCTCACGGCCTGGCTGGCGGTCCTCCCGCACGGAGTGAGCTGGGAGGAAGCTACACCACGGCCACAGCGCTGACCGGGCCCCTGAAGATATAGGGCCCATCGGGTGGCCCTAAGTGCGTGGGCCTCCCGATGGGCCTCATCAGCATGCGGGCCCCGCGGGAACTGCACCGGCGGCCATTCCGCCGACGGGCCCGTGACAACCGTCATGGTTGTCAGCTGGGCAGTGGAGGACCTGTAGGCCTTACGGTTGCGCGCAACACCACGTCATGTTCCGAAGTGACGTCGACATGCTCTGCCTTCACAGGGTTTTAAAGAGTAGGATCTGCTCTGGTACAGAGTGCAGATGGCGCAATAGGGGGTATACCAGAGACCGTACTCCGGAGTCGGATACTGACGGCAGCAATGTAAGTGGAGTCTGCTTGTTGGCTAATATTATTTGCTTGTTTTTTAAACAGGGGCAGTTTAGTAGAGGACAATTTGGGGTTTTGTAGAGAGGATGGGCTAGGGTTTAGTAGAGGGGGAGTTGGAGTTTAGTAGATGGGGGCTGGAATTTAGTAGAGGGGGGGCTGAAATTTAGTAGAGGGGGAGCAGGGAATTAGTTAAGGAGGTGCTGGGGTTTTGTAGAGGTGAGGGCTGGAGTTTTGTAGAGGGAGGGCTGGGATTTAGTAGAGGGAGTGCTGGGGTTTAGTAGATGGGGGTGCTGTTTTTTTTGTTTTTATAATATATTTTTCAAATTAACCTGACATACTTTTATTTCAGCTCACATAAATCTTAACCCCTTAAGGACACATGACGTGTGACATGTCATGATTCCCTTTTATTCCAGACGTTTGGTCCTTAAAGGGTTAAACCTTGTTTATTTGGCCCGTGTTAGCCTTTGTTAGCATAATAATCGAATAACCACCAGGTTCAATGAATAGTTTTATTGATCGTGCGAAGCAACTGTGATCACAGTGAGACTTTAGCAAGCAAAGTCTAACATGGTAATAAAAACAAGGATTTTTATACATTAGAAAACAGGGAAACAGAACATGAGCCATCTCCTAATATGGTCATTGTTCTTACAATTTAAATTTAAGTTTATGTTATAGTTAAAATATATAAAATCTCTCCTGGGCATGTGCCTTTGCACAGGAAGCTACAACTGAACAAGTAAGTTTAGAGATCTAACCCCTTCGGGTCTATTCTGGACCTTTAAACTAAGCAATGCCCAGGTTAACATGGTCTGCACATTCTTCAGTACCCCCTCTTCTCCTGAGGTTACTACTATAGACTCAACATACCACACATCAAAACCACACATCTAGCACCCACCACTGGATCTGCTAACACTTCCTCTCTCTCTGGCTAACCCCTTCGATAAGGACAAACTTTTGTTACAAAATAGTTTACTAGTTCAGCATAGTTCAGAAAAAGTAAAAATAATCTTTTAAAAAGTAGAAAAGAAAATACAGTTTGTACTCCATTGATTATATTCCAGAAAATGGCTGATAGTAACAAAATGGCTGACAACAAAGCAATAGCATAGTTTGACATGCTTGCTCTAGTGGCTGCCAGGAAGATGGTTTAACCCATGGAATAAAAATATTGTAGTTTTTTTTTCTAAACTACAATGTTATACAATGCAGGGTTAAAATCAGAGGACAATTGCACCCAGGAGTGGTATGGGTGACTTTAGTGGTCCTTTAACCCATCTGTAAAAATAATAGCAGTCAAACTATTTTTGTGTCTACACCTCTCAGCCTGTCTCTATCTGGACTATGCATACCTTGTAAACAATCAACATGCAGACACCACAAGAATGGGTTGTGTGTGCGTACTTCTCTGTATGATGACAAATGTCTGCACTGCATTGTGGTTTTACTTCTCTACATAACCTGCAATTGTTTGTAATTGTGGTTTCCTTAGTCTTGCCATTTGTCACACTTTATTATCATTCTCAGTCAACAGCTGATACGTAAGATGGCACATGCTCTTTTTGGTGTCTCAATATACTGGTCAAAAAAATTTCACTGGCACAGAATAACCCAGAGAGACACAGAGGCAGCTGTCTAACCCTACACCCCATCGAAAAGGTCTCTACCATTAAACTGTATTAGTTGTTAGCACAAGTTACAAGGAGTAGAATTATAAAAGTTATTACTGCTTGATTTTATGCTCATGAAAATATATCCCTGGTATGTTTACTATTTGGTAACCCTTGGACAAAGGTTCTATAGAATAAGTGTAATTATCTATAAATATAGATACAAACATGTGCCTTTTTAGATTAATTTATCGAACCAAAGTCCTCTGCCATTCTGTATACGTGGGACTATGTACACTGAAAGAAAAATCACCAGTATGTCAATACAAAGACAGAATATTATGATCAGTTTTTTCTCATGCAGAATGCCATTTAGACATCTTCATACATACCGTATTCTCTGGTTTTTATTGCTCTCCCTAAGTTTAAAGGGTAATCCAGACATGGACCCCTTTGTCACTGTGCCTAGAAGGCTATCTGCTATACTTCAATGACGAGACCTAACAAGGCTGAAGTGATTGACTGGGATTACTGTATCTTATCATTTTGGATTTGTGTGGATGTTTTTTGTATTTTCTTACATTCTATTTTTACTGCTCTCTTTATATAGGGTTATTATATTTATCAAGTTTTCACTGACAACCATAATTTTGTCATATTTATGAAAACGCGTGAAAAGGGTTGCCCTGCAGTATGTATAACGCATATTCTGCAGGATTCTTCATTGACTGATTACTTAACCTGACACACCTTTGTGACGAGAGCAATCTCGCCACATTGCATTGGAGAAGCCTGGTTGCTCACCTGCTGCCTTTGGATTATGGCCCCATGTTAAAAGACATCTTTTTCCCTGCAGAAAATACTTATTCGTGATTTTCTGCCTGGTGTTCGGTAGATTCAATCTACCGAACAACCGCACGAATGGCTAGACCACCTGGGAGCTGGAGTGTGCCGGCAATTAGCCTCCCTGAAGCTGCGGTTAACCGCAGCTTAATTGACGAATGCTGGGTGGCCGCCGTTCGTATCACGAACACGAGGTCCTGGCCATTTTAAACGTGCGAACGCACAGCGGTGTTCGACGCTTAATTAATGGAACTAAAATCAGACACAGTTTTGCGCGAACACCGCTGAAGCCGCCGACCTCCCTTCTTGTTCGGTGAAAGTGCACGAACGGCACGGTGTTCGGTAGTTTTACTTGAATATGTTACACCCCAGATAGGAATCCCATGGAGCCCATTCGCATGAGAACTGACTGTGTAAAGACTTTGGCAACATGGCGATTACACTGTATTCGTGTGGTCTGAGCGCCATTCGCTTAATAATGTGCGCTCAGTCCTGAGCTATCTGGGGATATGTTAAATGTATAGTTTTAATGTAACATGTCCTACATGGTGTATTTTAATAGTAATTCATCGTTTAGTATCCCCACGTGCATAATGGCGATTTGACTTTGTCTTGGGAGATAATTGAATTACTTCTCAATAATCTCCAAGGCAGAGGGGGGGAAGCCAGGATGCATTGTGGGAATATAATGTGACTGTGTGTCCTATTTGTCTACTTGTCTGTCTTTTGTCACAGTCTCCCATTTGGTCCCCTAGGGGAGTGTCCACCAGGTGGGAGACCTGCATAAATACTGGGCAGGTAGCCCTCATTAAACAGACCACTTCTTGACCCTCAACACGGAGCCTTGTCTCGTCTTTGGGGGGATTTACTGAACGCTGATAGAGACTGATTGCTAGGAGTGTAAGCCGCTTGGATGCTTTTCCTATTCGTCTGCTAGCAGCGATTGTTATGGTTCCAGTTCGTGTGTTTGGAGTGCTATATGGTATGCCGTTCGGGAGTTTGGAGCATTCCCTTATTGGCAGTTCGGGAGTTTGGTGTTCTACAGTAGCTGTGCCTGCATCTCTCGAAAGGGGACGATTGCCTACACGGTTTTTACCCCTTGTGTGCAAAACGGTCCGTTACAATTGGTGGCAAGCGGCGGGATCGTTCCCACAGGCAAAAGGACAGCTACAGGCGACACCATTCCATGGATTTTACAATTTGAGGGCAACACATGTCCCAGTACAGCGACCCTGACAGCACCGAGATGAAACCAGCAGTGGAGTATGATGAGGGTGTCATGGATGACAGAGATGCGCTGCGCAAAGGCATCTGGTACCAGGCACTGGGTATTGTGGAGTACCAGCGGGGCGAGAGACTCCCCAAGGAAGACCAGCGACTGCAGAAGCGAGTAGCCCTGCGGATGCCCTTTCTGGGAGAGCAGCCCCTGGATGAATGGGTGAAGGAATTGGAGCTCCGAGTATGGCAGGAGATTTGGCTGGAAGATGCCTACCAGGCGCTCTGGTGGTATGGGGCACAGTACCTGCCCTGGGCAGCCGAGCATGACAAGCCAGAGGGAGAGGAGTTTGATGGTCCTGGCTTGTTATGGGAGTCCTTTGCAGAGCCTGAGTTTGGGAGCCCTACACCAGCCCGGTTCAGTGATCTCTTGGAGTGGAGGGAGAGCAGGTATGACTGGGACGACACTCACGAAATTGAGCAAGACCTGGTCCACCTGGTGACCCGAGAGATGGAGCTGGAGCAGGGCTACCAAGATCTGTTCCACTCCAGTGAGAAGGCTCAGCAGGGAAGCGGAGACCCAGATCCAGATCCATTCAGCTGGGTATATATTGTGATGATGTTGTATCGATCAGGTAGTGTAAGGGTTACGCCCGCTTCACAGTGACAAACCAAACTCCCCGTTTAACGCACCGCAAACAACCGCAAACAGAGGCGGCTCTCTAATTAGGCGGTTTAGGCGGCCGCCTAAGGCCTCGCGCTGGCTGGGGCCTCGCGGCCGCCTAAACCACCTTATGGCAGACTGTGTCAGGTCCTCAGTCAGTGACCGAGAACCTGACACCAGGAGGGGGCCCGGCGGCTTTCCCGGTATGCCGCCGGGTGCGAGGCCCCTCCTGGCTGCCCGGCCACCATCGCAGACACGGGTCTGCAGCTCCGCAGTGAGCAGAGCTGCAGACCATGTGCAAGTAAATATAGGAATATACTGGCGCTCTATAAAAACCTAATTATCACAGAATATGTAAAGATAAATTTTATAATAGCTGCTGTATCACCATGTGTAATCTTTCCTCATACACTAATCACAAACACATACATATAACAAAAGGTGTAGCGCTACATACAAATCAAAACTTGTTCCAACTCTTTAGTTGTCACTCCCGTAAAACAATTTTTCACTGAATCAATGGTATAAGAACCTTGTTCTGAAAGAGAGATTAAGTACTCATAGTGCAAAACTGTAAATGAAAATTATTACAATAGTAACTCTATATAAGGAACCACTCACATATTACTGAGCTTACAGCCAAGCTCAGGGATATACGCTCTCCGGTCCGTAAAAGCGACCTTTCCCCTTCTTGTGTCCGAAAAAACGAATCTCACGCTGTGGCTAGAGCTCAAGCAGAAATATATATGGTGCAATATAGTCTGGAATCCGTATTGGTATAAGAAATATATGTATTTATACTCACAAGTATGGAGCCACTCTTTTAGGCTCTTTATCAGCACGTTGTGTAGTTAAGGACTACACACCTATATAGCAGGAACCAATAGCCCAATAGAGAAAATTCAAATATTTTATTTAAGTATACTGAATTTAAAATTCTAATGGCCAATTAGAATATATAAAAACGAAATATATTTAAAAAAGAATAATATTACAAAAAAGGGCATAAAGATGATAATATTGAAGTCCCCAGGACGCGTTTCGCCAAAATACTGTCGGCTTCCTCAGCTAGGTAAAAATCACAATATAATCCTCCTTCTATCAGGAGTCCTGCTATTATACCTTGTCCATAATTTTGAGCGCGGCGTTCAGCTGTCTTTTTGGCTCGCTGATGTTCTTTTCTTTCTCGGCCGGCACTGCATGCGTTCCAAGCCTCATTGCAGTTCACTTCCGCGTATGACGTCATCCGAATTTAACTCTATCAGTCCTGCGGTCTCCCCTAACTTCGATCTCTCCTATCGAGTGTTTGCTTATGTCCATAACATAAAATACATCACAACCAATCTCCGTTAGGCAGTCAATTTTTAGGATTAAGTAGAGTGGAAAAAGATTGGAGAGGGGGAGATTTTAACCAGGAACTTAGTAAAGAAGAGATGAAATGGATCTTCGAATTAAATACTCTCATTCCCTATGGTTTGAATTCCGAATTTGAAATTTGCCACTTTTTAAATTAATTTTTATAATACTTTTAATCTTTTAAGTTTGTCCTTTTTTATAAAACAAACAGATGAATATAGAAAATATAAAATATTAATACATGTTATATAAGATACACAATAAAGGTTAAAACTATTGGTTAAAATAATTTTGTTAGAAACTAATTCCCCAATACTTAGAAATTACACAGACTAAAATTGTATGGACATAAAAAAGATACATTTGTAAAAAGGAATGTATCTCTATCTATTTTATGTTACAAAAATAGTGAAGGTGGGTTTTTGCAAAAATACACTCTTTTGCAATTGAGATCAGAGTGAGTACACTTATTAGTATAAAATGGATATTCAAATTGCTAAGTATAGATCGCATTATAGAGAGGAATAAAGGATAAATTGTTTTATACTGATGATATGCACTTTAATGGCTAGTAATATAACTATAGCACACTGCATTATGACTGTATTTTAAAGTTGTAATTACGATATATAGCCTTTTTAAAGTGAATTATTTTTTAATTATTTTGGGGTATTTTAAGATTTGTGACATATAGCCTTTTTATAGTGTATTATTATTATTATATTTTACGATTGAAAATGTGGCATATATCCTTTTTGCAGAGCCTTTGTAAGGGGGGACTCTGTTGTCATAAAGGTTTTTCCTGATGCCGCTTTTTTTTTTTTTAACACTTAAAATCATCCTTTCTACCCCTGCAATTCTGTTATGGACATAAGCAAACACTCGAAAGGAGAGATCGAAGTTAGGGGAGACCGCAGGACTGATAGAGTTAAATTCGGGTGACGTCATACGCGGAAGTGAACCGCAATGAGATGGAGGCTTGGAACGCATGCAGAGCCGGCCAAGAAAGAAAAGAACATCAGCGCGCCAAAAAGACAGCTGAACACCGCGCTCAAAATTATGGACAAGGTATAATAGCAGGACTCCTGATAGAAGGAGGATTATATTGTGATTTTTACCTAGCTGAGGAAGCCGACAGTATTTTGGCGAAAAGTGTCCTGGGGACTTCAATATTATCACCTTTATGCCCTTTTTTGTAATATTATTCTTTTTTTAATATATTTCGTTTTTATATATTCTAATTGGCCATTAGAATTTTAAATTCAGTATACTTAAATAAAATATTTGAATTTTCTCTATTGGGCTATTGGTTCCTGCTATATAGGTGTGTAGTCCTTAACTACACAACGTGCTGATAAAGAGCCTAAAAGAGTGGCTCCATACTTGTGAGTATAAATACATATATTTCTTATACCAATACGGATTCCAGACTATATTGCACCATATATATTTCTGCTTGAGCTCTAGCCACAGCGTGAGATTCGTTTTTCGGACACAAGAAGGGGAAAGGTCGCCTTTATGGACCTGAGAGCGTATATCCCTGAGCTTGGCTGTAAGCTCAGTAATATGTGAGTGGTTCCTTATATAGAGTTACTATTGTAATAATTTTCATTTAAAGTTTTGCACTATGAGTACTTAATCTCTCTTTCAGAACAAGGTTCTTATACCATTGATTCTTGTTCCAACTAAAGAGTTGGAACAAGTTTCGATTTGTATGTAGCGCTACACCTTTTGTTATATGTATCTGCAGACCATGTGTCTCGCGAGAATTGTCCAATCAGAGCGTTGCCGCGGGTTACCACAGCAATGCTCTGATGGTCTCGCGATATTACACGGTCTGCAGCTCTGCGGAGCTGCAGACCGGAAGAAGTGGTCACTGGACCACCAGGGAAGAGAAGGTAGGCTCCCTCACCACCCTCAGCCTCCCCCCACCAGCCTCCCCACCCCCCCACCAGCCTCACCACCCTCAGCCTCCCCCCACCAGCCTCCCCACTCCCCCTCCAGCCTCACCACCCTCAGCCTCCCCCACAGCCTCACCACCCTCAGTCTTCCCACCCCCCACCAGCCTCACCACCCCCCGAGTCTCCACCCCTCAGCCTTCCCACCCACCCACCAGCCTCACCACCACCCTCAGCCTTCCCACCCCCCCCCCACCTGCCTCACCACCACCCTCAGCCTCACCACCCGAAGCTAAGCTGGAGGAGGATGGTGCGTCAAGGTTCCGAGCGGAAGCTGTAGAAGATTGGGTATCCTGTGTTAGCCAGTCAACTATGTCCTCAGAACTTTTCGAGTTCAGGGTACGTGGCCTCTGAACACTGGGCGTTATTCTAGGGCCAAAGGGAATGGTGATGCTGAGGATGGTGGGGGAGGGGGGTAGTGAGACAACTGAGGGTGGTGTGGGTGGTAGTGAGACTGAGGGTGGTTGGGGGTGGTGATGCTGAGGGTGGTGTGGGGTGAGGGTGGGGGGTGGTGGAGGTGGTGATGCTGAGGGTGGTGGGGGGTAGTGAGGGGCTGAGGGTGTGGGGGGTACTGAGGCTCAGGGTGTGGGGGTGCAGTGAGGCTGAGGGTGGAGGGGGGGGTGAGGCTGTGGGTGGCAGTGACTGAGGGTGGTGTGGGTGGTAGGACTGAGGGTGGTTGGGGTGGGGGATGCTGAGGGTGGTGGGGTGGTGATGCTGGAGGGTGGTGGGGGCTGAGGTGGGAGGGTGGGGGGGTGATGCTGAGGCGGTGGGGGTAGTGGGAGGCTGAAAGTGTGGGGGTGCAGTGGAGGCTGAGGGTGGTGGTGTGTGGGGTGGTGATGCTGAGGGTGTGGGGGGTAGTGAGGCTGAGGGTGTGGGGGGTAGTGAGGCTGAGGGTGGTGTGGGGGTGGTGATGCTGAGGGTGGTGTGGGGGGTAGTGAGGCTGGGGGTGGTGAGGCTGGGGTGGTGTGGGGGTAGTGAGGCTGGGGGTGGTGAGGCTGGGGGTGGTGTGGGGGGTAGTGAGGCTGAGGGTGGTGATGCTGAGGGTGGTGTGGGGGGTAGTGAGGCTGAGGGTGTGGGGTAGTGAGGCTGAGGGTGGTGTGGGGGTGGTGATGCTGAGGGTTTGGGGGGTAGTGAGGCTGAGGGTGTGGGGGGTAGTGAGGCTGAGGGTGTGGGGGTAGTGAGG
>OW240916.1:227745288-227790067 GCA_933207985.1 Pelobates cultripes
ATCAATTTCCCTATCAAATCAGCAGCAGCTACACTGTCCCTCCTCTCACTAAGAATGCAGCTTCACAATGAATGTAAAATGGATGCTGTCCAGGAGGTGGGAGGGTCTAGGAGGGAGGGTCTGATGCTGATTGGCTGGAATGTGTCTGCTGACTGTGAGGTACAGGGTCAAAGTTTACTCAATGATGATGAATAGGGAGCGGGCCGAACAGCGCATATGTTCGCCATCTGTGGCAAACGCGAACAAGCGATGTTCGCCAGGAACTATTCGCCGGCGAACCATTCGGGACATCACTATTCATAATGCTTTCCTATGGACGCTGGCGTCTTCTCACTGTGATTTTCACAGTGAGAAGCACGCAAACGCCTCTAATGGCTGTCAATGAGACAGCCACTAGAGGCTTTAGAGGCTGGATTAACCCATTTATAAACATAGTAGTTTCTCTGAAACTATGTTTATAAAAAAAAAGGGTTAATCCTAGAGGGACCTAGCACCCAGATCACTTCATTAAGCTGAAGTGGTCTGGGTGCCTAGAGTGGTCCTTTAAGCTTATAGTCATAGCTTTGCTTCTTTAGACTGAATGTTGCCACTTAGTTTACAATTAATTGCAGTTCATGTTTTTGTGAATAAGCAGTAGTTAAGTATTGAATAACGTTCTGTGTCCCAGTTCCTTGTCTATTTATTGAGTTTCACAGAAAACATGCATAACAGGGTTATTTCTGAAAGTGATCATTCATAGTGAGTAAATTTCACATTTTAGGCCTGAGTAGCTAAAGTGAAAGCATAGCTGAACTGGAATTTTTCCAATTTGGCTATTTTGACCTTAAATTTGAAATGACTATGAATTCTCACTTTATTGAATAACCCTGAATGTGTATAGCTGCATTACATAGTAATTAAAGTAATCTGTGTGGACATATTACAAGCAATATGTTTGAGAAATGTAGCACCATATCTGATGCTGGATACTTCAGTTATAGACTATCTGTAATCGAGAGGTGCTGTCTCAAGCCTAGATGAGATAGTCAGTGGAAATTACCAGCAGTTATTGTATTCTGACACTAATGCGTTTCTTGTTTAAAAAAAAAAAAAAAGTTTCAGGACATAACAGTAAAAACAAATTCAGGAAACCCAGATTCTCAGGAGGATGTTACACAACGTGTGCAGGGTATCTGCTAATTATGTGAGTCTCTGCTAATTATGAAACTTATTGAGAAATATAGCAGGCAGTAAGTGACTTGCCGTCACTTGTTATATCAATGATCCCTGCTAAAGTGTTTGGATTTTCACTTACCAGACATAATGAACTAAAACCATAGACATGTGCAGGGGGTTGAGCCATCCTAATCCTAATATATAGCTGAATTGCACTCTCTGCCCATATTTTTTGTCTGCAGTTTTTTGTAAGGATTTTATAACTCATTGTCTGGTGCAGGACACAATTCAATATAAGTTCTTACAAACATACTAAATTAAGACCTGCGCTTAGACTCACACTACTCCTGGGCGGCAGCAATAACACATCAACCCCAATACATACAATAAAAACCAATAAAAAAGCTACTAACCCTATGCACATGTCAATAACTGTTTTTTTAGTATCACTCTAATGTCGCCCACCCCATGTGCTCCCTATTAAGGGTTAATAAGTGTGGGAAATATCTTTCTTCTGTCTCAGAGATTGTATCTTTTAGTTGAAAGCAGCAAGGTGAATTGTTAGTGTAGGACTCAACTAAGAGGTTTTAACTTAACGGGTCAGGTGAGCTTATCCTTGAATAACCATTGAAGTGATATTAAAAAACCTCAAGCTGGGGGGGCAGGGCCTGACCGCCATGCACACAAGTTGCATGGACGAACAACTCCCAGCATTTGCAAACCTTTTGGCCTACAAAAGCAGTCTGATCCTTTACCAGGTACCAAGAAGCGACAACCACATGCACTAAGCAGTACTAGTCCTGAAGATCGTCTTAAAACTAAAGTCTTGGCCCCCTGAGGGGAGAAATCTAATCTTGGTACCTAAGGCCTATTCCAGCGGTGAGTGGGGTGGACAGCCGCCACCCTGCCATCCTGCATACCGGAAACAAGCCAGAACCTCGACTCCACTAGGCGTTGGCCCTGCTTCAGCCCCACCCCCCTTTGGACCTGTGGGTGTCATCCTGGTCCACCCTGTAGCCCTACCACCAGTTTACTAGCATTGTCAGCTACCTGCATTGGAGAACACGTTTACCGAACAAGATGGCGGAGTCTATTCCACCCTCCATGGAGATGGTTGTCTCTCTCAGGGCTCTTGGTGCCCCATGCGGGCAAGGCAGGGCAACACTGTCTGTATCACACATGGCTCACGGATGCTAACAATTGACACCGAGGCAGACTGCCAGAAGCACCAACCTCTCCCTCTCCACACGCCACCTCCTGGCTTCGCAGCATCAGCTCCCACAACATGGTGGAATCACAAGTCACTCCACAACCTCAAGTGACACACTGCACCTGGTCTGGAGGAGTGACAGGCTAGCAAGGCTTTGGTGGCTGTCCACCAACAGACCCTTCTCTGAAGATGTGGACTCTAACCGACAGGCAGTGGGGGCTGCGGGAGCTCTGCCTGGGGACTGGGGTGACTCTCTATGCAGCCAGTCAAGTGGATATTCACGCTTGTCTAACTGCCTGTGTGTTGCAGACAGCTAAGGGGTCTTGATCTGATATGGTATATATTATATAATATCAGCTTATCTCCTATTGTTTTAATTCTAATGTCATACTGTTTAACTTCTTTAACTTCATAGGGAATAAACAAAAAAAGAAACAAATGCCATTCTACCTGTGTATGATTTACTGAGAAGACTGTAGATTAAAAAGTAACTTTTAATAAATAAATCTAAAATAAGAATATAAAAAAGAGAAAAATAATATGAACAGCAGGAGTAAATGGAGACTATACAGCGAGTAAAACTCTGTGACTACTTATATAAGCTGTAAAAGTGTATACATAATAACACTAATGCTGAAGCTATACTGTTTAGCTACACTGATGAGCTTCACTGGCGAAACGTGCACGTCAGGGGCTCTGGACACTTACTGACACATTATTGGTGTCGGCATCTAACTCTCTGCTTATCTATTGCTAAATTACCGACATCAAGTTCATTTATGTCCAGCATTTCAGGAGTGCATATTGGAGACTCTTAACACTAATTTTGTGTACTCTGTACATACTTTATTTCTCTTTCTTTTTCCTTTATTATGTGTATGGGGGGAGATTGATAAGACCAGGCATTTTATTAAGGGGTGCCCTCGAAGGCACAAGACTCAGGAATCTTTATTCTATATGCCTTCCTCTGTCACTGTCTGTATATTTTCTACTACCTAGGCAACCTGTTCAAAACTGTTTGTAAACCCTCTCTTTATACTTTGACCTATTATTTAGATGCAGCTAGCATTTAGGCAACTTGTGTGATTTTTAACCAGTTAACTGCTGCCTGTCAGCAGTCCTTCACAGGTGTGCTCCACTGTGGTCAAGCATAAGCTAACATCATTCAGTGCAGGCAGCTGTTGTTACACTAGAATATACTGCTAGGTATCTTGCAGAAAAAACAGAGCCAGGTCAGCAACCCCTTATTTTACACTTTACTGCTTGACAGCAAGCTTTAATTTATTATCAAAATGCTGCTATGATCTAGGCAGCTTTTGTGATATTTAACTGGCTAATCGCCGTCTGTCAGAAATCTGTCTTAGCTGAACTATTGACAGCACTGGTTTAGCAGTTGTCTTATCTCCCCCCCCTTTTTGCTACAGCTATTAGTGATATATAATATAGTATCACTTCTATTACTTGGGAATACACTGATGTTATATTGTAGCTAAACAGTATAGCTTCAGCATTAGTGTTATTATGTATACACTTTTACAGCTTATATAAGTAGTCACAGAGTTTTACTCGCTGTATAGTCTCCATTTACTCCTGCTGTTCATATTATTTTTCTCTTTTTTATATTCTTATTTTAGATTTATTTATTAAAAGTTACTTTTTAATCTACAGTCTTCTCAGTAAATCATACACAGGTAGAATGGCATTTGTTTCTTTTTTTGTTTATTCCCTATGATATTCACCATTTAGGGGTTACCCCCCTTTTTTGTGCCCTCTACCTTGTGATATCTAAATTTTGGCCCTAGGTTAATTCTTTTTGTTTTCCTCGTATAATAACTTCTTTAACTTGTTCACTTATGATTTATTTACCTTTAAAAAAAAAAAAGTGCAGTATCTATGACACATGATACTAATTTTTATTGTTAAACATGCATAAGCTAATGTGTCTCAACAATCCTGTATTTTATACATGCACTACAAAAATAAAGAATAAAAAAACCCACTACTATGGACCGGTTCGGTGCAAGTCTTTGAACCATTTGTGACAACTTTGAATAACAACAAACTAAATCTAACACTTACCCATGTCATTAATGAAAAAGAACTTCAACTAATAGCCTCCTCCATTGGGAGAGTCATCACCCACACAAGTTGAAGGCATCCATCCCATATGGTCAATACCTGAGAGCGAGGAGAAATTGCTCTCAGGATTCAACTTACTATCAAGAATGCCAAGTCCTGAAACTACATTTTAAAGCTTTAGGATATCCAAACAGGGTCCTTAAGAGAGCGTAGAAACAAGTGAGACAAACAGACTAGCTAGTTTGAGATCCACACGTATTAAACCAAACTCCTTAACTCCTAGATGCGTAGCCACTTTTGATTGTGGCTGGAGCACGATGACACAGACTTTTTCCAAACACTGGCCCATACTACTGCATAACTCCACACTCGAACAGACATTACCTACCTATCCATCAATTACAGCCTGAAGGTCTAAGAATTTAAAAGACCTGTTAGTACACAGCTATCTGGCTCCTATACCCTCGAAATCTAACTTCTTACAAATACCAAGGGCACGTACAGATGTGGCCACTGTAAGGTTTGTCATTTTATTACCCCCTCACAGTCCACTACATCAACACAGTCAAAAATCATCATAAAAACCAATGCACTGGTGAACTGCAGCACTACCCGACTAATATATCTAATCACATGCAACTGTGGCATTCAGTACATTGGGAAGTGTAGCGGATGACACCAGGCGATCCTACAAATATACTGTACATAACTGCATTCGTGTATCTGCTGTGTTTTATATGTGTTAAAAAGAATTGTATTCCTCTGATTGTTCGGTAGTTTCATTCCCTTAGTTTATTCGAATGAAACTACCGAACAACCAGACCTCCCCTGTGTGAAGTGTGTCCTCAATTACCCGTTGCAACATTGTTGCGAACGGGTAATTGAATAGTAAGTAGCCGTCCTTTGTTCTCGGGGGTGGCCGCCATTCGACAAACGAACACGTGGCGGCGGCCATTTTAAAACTCCCGAACAGCGGTGTTTTGCCGTCGAGTGTCTGGAACTAAAATCGGACACTCGAGTAGGCGAACACCGCTGAGACCTCCACAAACCTGGTCTGTTCGGTTCCAAACTACCGAACGGCCCCTCGTTCGGTAGATAGGAAATACTGAACGAGGGGATTCAGGCGAACCCTCCCTAGCCTCTATAGCTAGAGGCTTTCGGGTATTTTGTTCCCTTATGCCAGGACCGACCGCAGGGCCCATTCGCATGGAACCTTATTCGGCTATCTCAGTTAGTGCGGTCAGTCATTTTATTCCCTCCATACATTTCCCGAACCCCTGTTCTGATCTGGGTGATTTTTGGATATGTTGTTCACCCAGATCTGGGGTATCCGGGGATGTAGGATTTAAAGAGATACCCCTACGTTTAGGGGTACATCCAGAAACGGGGGGAATTACTGTACTGGATAAGGGGATTATGATGCTGGCTGAGGGGAGGAGATGTGTGGGAGGTTACCAGGACAGGATTGGCTACTGTAATAATTACTGTAAAACCCTCCCTTGCATGGGAGCATACTTTATAAGGAGACTGTGGATTAAAGCTTTCAGTTCTGCTCCTGAAACTGTGTGTCGTCCAGTTATTGGGATTACTGTTGGGATATTGCTGTATTCGACCTGCTGGAAGCCTTGCCTGTGGATTTACTATTTACTTGTTCCTGAGCCTCACTTGGATTATAAGCGGAGATAACCTGGGTAATATTGCATCTCCGCTACATTGGTTGGCAGCGCTGGGATCCAGACTCACAGAGGAACAAGCATAAATGGAGTACGGATGGAGATTGATTTTGCCACACTAAAACGCTCCACGCTAAAAGATCTCCTGGAGGCAAGGGGTATACAAGCCAGCAATAAGAAGAAAGCAGTACTCATTACTGAACTTATGGCGGAGTACCGAATGGACGGCGATTCGGTTTCCGAACAGGGGAATTCGGGAGAAACACCGGAACAGAGGGAGTTCCAGAGGCAGCTACAATTTCGACTATCTTTCTATGGGGAACACCCTCCAACAGAGATTGTTTCAAAAACGATGACGGAGGTACAGGAATTCCTACTGAGGAATCAAACAGCGGCCCCAGAACGCAGCTCTGCAGTAAATATGCCACAAGAAGGTAAGCCTAAAATACCATACCAGGCTTTTAAAACATATGTGGAGGCAGAGGAAGATATAGACGCTTTCCTGCAAGATTTTGAGAGACTGTGTGCACTGCATAGAATCAGCGCAGAGGACTGGGTACCTATTTTGGCAGGAAGGTTAACTGGGAGGGCAGCTGAGGCATACCGTACTGTACCTAATGAAGAAATAAGGAATTACAATAAAGTGAAAGAAATTATATTGGCCAGGTATGCTATAACACCAGAAGCATACCGGCAGAGATTCAGGGATTTAAAGAAGGTGGAGAAAGACTCACATGCTGAGTGGGCATGCAGACTACAAAGAGCAGTCCTGGGGTGGGTGCAAGCGAGCAAGGCACGGTCTATGGAGGATGTATTGCAAATGGTACTGATGGAGCAATTTTATGAAGGAGTAACCAGCGAGGTACAGGAGTGGGTAAGAGACAGAAACCCCACCTCCCTTACCGAAGCAGCCAGGAAGGCAGATGAGTACCTGGATGCACGCAGGCAGCAAAAACCTGCAGCTCCAAAAGTCCCTTTTAGGGGGGGCGGGGCCAGGCCGCCGGGCTGACTGGTCGCCATCCACATGGGCTCCAGCAACGAACCGCCCGAAACAGCATTAAACATACCCAAACCCACTCAAAGAATAGCAAAATTTGCCGCATCAGAAAGTGGGAAAGCACCGACACCTACCCGAAACCCGCATGAGGCTGATGGTGTGGCAGGCAGGCGGTGAAGATTGGGTTCGGCCTGCGTGCAGCCTCTGAGTGCCGGCTGCCATTGCCGTAAAAGGGCGCAACACATAGCCAATCCGCAGCAGGGAAAGCATCCCGGACGCTTGGAGACCCTTGGCCTGGGGAATGGCCCCGCTTTCCCCCCCGGCCGGTGGGGGATATCCCGGCCACATGGCGGCGACAGAAGCCACGACGGGAGTCCCCACGTGGACACTATGCCGGCTACCTAAACTGGCACTGGCAGAGAGACGGCCAGCCAGCTGTACCAGACATCAACACCGAGGAGGAAAATACTAAACGGTGAAATCATCCCGGCAGGGACAGAGGAGGATCACACAGACACAGAAGCTCAGGAGGTTGGGGATCCGACGCAGCTGCGCCATACTACCAACATGGCTTCTCCTCACAGGCACCATTGTAAGTGGAGAGCAGAGGCACCAAAGCTCACCGAGGGGAGTCGACATGGATGGCCGGGGCGGACCACGGTGCTGCCGGGCCCCTGAGGGACCCTCTGCGATGCCTGCTAGCCCGCAGGAAAAGTGAGTGTCCGGGCCTCTGGGTCTGGGAGGTCCCCAGAGGGCCATGTCCCTGGAGCCGAGAGCCCTGTGGGGCGGGACTGCGCGGCCCTCCCTGCGGACCGGTGGCCGGGAGCGGCGTGCACCGGTCCCAAGTGTGAGGCCGGTACCGGGAGAGACACTGGGACACAATCTTCGCTGGGTCTGGGGCGGTGATGGGGAGGTGCAGGGAGCGGGTGGCCCGTGGACTCTAGGTGTGGGGGTCCAGCGGGCCATGTCGGCCACCGAGTGCCCACAGCACCGCAAAGGACTCAGGTGTTGGGCTGGGACCGTCCCGGGGGGACACTGACGGAGACCCGGCGCCCCGGGTGGCGCACCACGGCCAAACCATGAGAGGCCCTTATCGGACAGACATTACAATTGGCTCTGCTCCTACACCGTTATAGTTATTATAGTTATTTGTGTATGCATTCCCTAATACCGCATGCCAGAAGTATGACACGCCATGAGCCACCAATACACTATACATAATTGGTTAATTGAAGCGGTATGGGATGACAATGGCGGTAAAAGTCGCTTACCACTGCGCACACGACAACCTTACTCCTTAGGTTAAAAACCTGACAGATAATATTTCTTAATGGGTTTACCACTAATTACATATGCGGTGTTATCTATATGACCCATGAGATGTTATTAATATAACAAGTTACTTACAGAATCATCTATTAATCCATAGATTCATAATGTTACCATTATCAGTTAATACATAAAGATTACTTAGGGGCTTTTATTCATGTTCATAGTTAATGCCGTTTTAATGCAAACAAGTTTTCAAGGGATAGCTCGCACTAGTGTCTTAACAGCTGCATTCAGCCCCTATCTATTTTGCTTATATGATGCTGTTTCTGAATTACCAAAGGAACGTGCAGTTAACGCTAAAATGCCCAAAGGGGCCAAAGGTAGCTACTGCTGCATATTAGATCACTGACTGCCACATGATAGACGGTACAGTCGCTTCTTGATTTAAACCTGATATCCAAATAGCTCTATTATCTATTAAGGCAGCAAACTGCACACAAATATGCTCCTTATGCTGACAGTTGAAAAAGTTATTGTAGCTTAGATTGTTGCTAAAAGCCTGACTCTAATCAACAAGCTGATTAATTCTCGCTTATTACTGTAAACTTGATATCCAAATAGCTCTGTTACCTAGTAAGGCAGCAGACTGCAGACAAATATGCTCCTTATGCTGAAAATTGAAAAAGTTTTTGTATCTTAGATTGTTGCTTAATGCCTGACTCTACTTAGCAAGCTGATTAATATGCCTCTACACAGGAGACAATGTGCATTCCTGCTATCTACTAAGGCAGCAGACTGCAAACAAATATGCTCCTTATGCTAAAAATTGAAAAAGTTTTTGTATCTTAGATTGTTGCTTCATGCCTGACTCTATTTAGCAAGCTGATTAATATGCCTCTACACAGGAGACAATGTGCATTCACCAACCAGCAAACACGCAGCACTGACATACACTAATTAACATAAATCACTTACCAAACGCAATAATTGAACCAATAAGGCAATACGGTACATAAGAGCATACAACACAAAGCAACCACCTGTGAACAAAAACTCAGGTTAAGACAATTCCGCTCCTACGCAGGCAACTAAATGTATATGCAATGTTAAACTAATATCTGAGCCCCTGCGTGGGCAATCACTTGCTTTACTACAAATCCTTTTGATGTATGACTTTATATTGTGCACACAATAAAAATATTCAATACAAAAGTCCCTTTTAAAACCTTTGGGGGAAACAGCTACACGCCAGCTCTACCGAGACCACTGCCACCACCACCACCGCCCGCTGCACAGCCACGTTTCCGCCAGCCCACGTCGGGCCCTTGACACCACTGCCAGAAATGGGGACATTATAAAAGGGAATGCCCCCAGCTGCGGGACCGTTCCACCTGGATCCGACCCGGTCCACCACCACCACCGAGAGCAGCCGCAGCCCACCACTACCAGGACATTGTGGCCACACCGTATGGCTCAGCGGTTCCCATTACAACTGTAGAACAGTGGGAAGTACTGCACGAGGCGGATCCAGTCCAGGCTAATGCTGACAACTGCCAGCATCACAGGCAAACCGTGTATCTGGAGGGTAAAGCGGTTCAGGGGCTACGTGACTCAGGAGCCACCATCACCCTGGTAAAGAGTCACCTGGTCTCAGACCAGGCTAAACTAAACAAGACTGTGGCCGTCAGGGTAGCCGGGGGAGCAGTATACCGGCTACCTACAGCGAGGGTACACTTGCATTGGGGAGCGGGGGCAGGACATGTGGAGGTGGGGTTGATGCCGCAGTTACCGGCGGAGGTTTTATTGGGGAACGATCTGGGGAGGCTCACATCTGCTTTTGAGCCCCACACACCCACCACAGGAGAAGCTCACCCTGTGGTTACTCGACAACAGGCCCGCACCCAGGACTACAACACACTCCCGGAGGTTCAGGTAAGAGATCCCTTCCCCTTCCCTTGACTGTGTTCCCTGGGCCCCTCCTAACGAATTTGCAGCTGAGGTAGTGACTGACCCCACCTTGCAGGTGTATAGGGACAAGGTGGCAGCAGACACACCTGGGGGGGAGGGCGAAAGGTTTATCTGGGACAAACAGCTGTTATATCGGGAGACGGATAAGAAGGTATCAGGGTCAGACCCGATTGTGATGAGGCAGTTAGTGGTACCCCAGCGGTACCGGGCGGAGTTACTAAGGATAGCACATGACATCCCGCTATCTGGACATTTAGGGGTCAGCAGGACCCGGTACAGGTTAACCCAAAGCTTCTTTTGGCCTGGAATTAGCCAGGAGGTGCGCAGGTATTGCAACACGTGCGATACATGCCAAAGGGTGGGGAAAAGGGGGGACCGGCGCAAGGCCAAGTTACATCCCCTTCCCATAATCGAGGAACCCTTTAGCAGGGTAGCCGTTGACCTAATAGGACCCCTCAACAAAGCGAGCCCGTCAGGTAAACGATTTATTCTGACAGTGATAGATTATGCCACCAGATATCCAGAGGCGGTGGCCCTGACGAATATACAGGCTGAGACAGTAGCGGAAGCCCTGATGCAGATATTCTCCCGGGTGGGACTCCCCAGGGAGATTGTCTCCGATCAGGGCACCCAATTCACCGCTGAAGTCACGCAGCGCCTCTGGAAGTTTTGTGACATTAAGCCTGTCATTAGTTCCCCTTACCACCCCCAGACGAATGGGCTCTGCGAACGTTTCAACGGTACATTGAAACAAATGCTCCGAACCTTCGCAGAGACCCACAAGGACTAGGAGAAATTCCTGCCCCACCTCCTCTTTACTTACAGGGAGGTGCCGCAGGAATCCACTGGGTTTTCCCCATTTGAACTATTGTTTGGCCGCAGGGTTACGAGGGCATTTAGATTTAATCAGAGAGCATTGGGAGGGAGAACGGAGCACTGACGGTACCCCCATCATACCATACGTGTTGGCATTCCGAGACCGCCTTGAGGCCTTAACTCAGACGGTACGCGAGAATTTGCAGGCGGCTCAGACACGCCAACGCACATGGTATGATCGGGGCGCCAGGGACCGTAGCTTTCAGGTCAGGCAGAAGGTGTTGATTTTAAACCTGTCCGACACGATAAGCTGCAGGCCGCCTGGCAGGGCCCTTATAGAGTGGTAGAACAACGGTGTGACACCACTTATATAATCGGCTCGTGCGTTGGTACTGGGGGGCGACGCATGCTCCATGTGAACATGATGAAGCCCTACCAGGAGCACTCTGAGGAAGTGACCGCTATATGTGCGCCTAACTCCGAGGAGTTTGACAGTTTGCCTCTCCCGGATCTGCTGGGAGAGGGTCAGTTATCAGGGGACTTAGGGGAAGTCACCCTGGGGGACCGGTTGAGCCCACAGGAGCGGAGCGAGGTACAACAGCTGTTGAGGGAGAAGCAGGATATCTTCTCTAATGTACCTGGTTACACTCCTCTGGCCACTCACAGAGTAGACACCCCAGGGCAACTTCCCATGCGTCAGACCCCGTACCGCATCCCAGAAGCGGTACGGGCGAACATGCGCAAGGAGATCGATGAGATGCTCCAGCTGGGGGTGATTGAGCCCTCTGACAGCCCCTGGGCATCTCCGGTAGTGCTAGTACCAAAGCGGGACGGCACGACCTGGTTTTGTGTAGACTACCGGAGATTGAATGAGAAGACGGTATCTGACGCCTATCCCATGCCCAGGATAGACGAACTACTGGACCGAATGGCGAGGGGGCACTATCTCACCACTATTGACTTGTGTAAAGGGTATTGGCAAATACCCTTGGCGCAAGACGCCATCCCTAAGTCGGCCTTTGTCACCCCATTCGGCTTGTACCAATTTAAGGTCATGCCGTTTGGGATGAAAAACGCCCCGGCTACTTTTCAGCGGATGGTGGACTGCCTCCCGGATGGGTTCCAAGATTATACCTGCGCCTACCTCGATGATATTGCCATTTTCAGCAATACCTGTCAGGAACACTTGACCCATATAGAAGCGGTCCTAGACAGGATTAGGGCCGCTGGTTTAACGCTGAAACCAGCCAAATGCAGCATAGGAATGGCTGAAGTACAATACCTCGGTCATCGGGTAGGATGCGGCAAGCAGAAGCCGGAACCAGCCAAAGTAGAGGCTGTAGCTCAATGGCCTACCCCTAGGACTAAGACTCAGGTACTAGCGTTCCTAGGAACGGCCGGGTACTACCGGAAATGTGTCCCGAATTATAGTGCCCTGGCCAAACCTCTCACCGACTTAACCCGTAAAAACCTGCCCCGCCAAGTAACCTGGACCCCGGAGTGTGAGCAGGCATTTCAGTTGTTGAAAGACGCATTGACCAATGCCTGTCTTGGCAGCTCCCAATCCAACTAAACGTTTTCTTGTCCACACAGACGCTTCTATGTTTGGATTGGGAGCAGTACTGAGCCAAGTCGGGGCCGATGGCGGAGAACATCCCGTGGCTTACATCAGCCGGAAACTGTTACCTCGAGAAGTAAGCTACGCCGCCATCGAGAAGGAATGCCTGGCTGTGGTGTGGGCCCTGAAGAAATTACAGCCATATTTGTACGGACAAGCTTTTTCCCTGCTCACGGATCACAACCCGTTAGTATGGCTAAACCGGGTGGCTGGGGACAATGCCCGGCTGCTGCGCTGGAGTCTGGCGCTGCAGCCCTTTGACTTTAATATCCAGTACCGCCCGGGTAAACAGAATGTAAATGCTGATGGGTTGTCCCGACAAACTGACCTAGAGAAATGATCCATGAGCCTCCCCGGACATCCCCAAGCCGATCCGTGTTGGATCAGACTGTGTATGCCGGCTTGTGGGCAAGGGGGAGCAGTGTAGCGGATGGCACCAGGCGATCCTACAAATATACTGTACATAACTGCATTCGTGTATCTGCTGTGTTTTATATGTGTTAAAAAGAATTGTATTCCTCTGATTGTTCGGTAGTTTCATTCCCTTAGTTTATTCGAATGAAACTACCGAACAACCAGACCTCCCCTGTGTGAAGTGTGTCCTCAATTACCCGTTGCAACATTGTTGCGAACGGGTAATTGAATAGTAAGTAGCCGTCCTTTGTTCTCGGGGGTGGCCGCCATTCGACAAACGAACACGTGGCGGCGGCCATTTTAAAACTCCCGAACAGCGGTGTTTTGCCGTCGAGTGTCTGGAACTAAAATCGGACACTCGAGTAGGCGAACACCGCTGAGACCTCCACAAACCTGGTCCGTTCGGTTCCAAACTACCGCACGGCCCCTCGTACGGTAGATAGGAAATACTGAACGAGGAGATTCAGGCGAACCCTCCCTAGCCTCTATAGCTAGATGCTTTCGGGTATTTTGTTCCCTTATGCCAGGACCGACCGCAGGGCCCATTCGCATGGAACCTTATTCGGCTATCTCAGTTAGTGCGGTCGGTCATTTTATTCCCTCCATACATTTCCCGAACCCCTGTTCTGATCTGGGTGATTTTTGGATATGTTGTTCACCCAGATCAGGGGTATCCGGGGATGTAGGATTTAAAGAGATACCCCTACGTTTAGGGGTACATCCAGAAACGGGGGGAATTACTGTACTGGATAAGGGGATTATGATGCTGGCTGAGGGGAGGAGATGTGTGGGAGGTTACCAGGACAGGATTGGCTACTGTAATAATTACTGTAAAACCCTCCCTTGCATGGGAGCATGCTTTATAAGGAGACTGTGGATTAAAGCTTTCAGTTCTGCTCCTGAAACTGTGTGTCGTCCAGTTACTGGGATTGCTGTTGGGATATTGCTGTATTCTACCTGCTGGAAGCCTTGCCTGTGGATTTACTATTTACTTGTTCCTGAGCCTCACTTGGATTATAAGCGGAGATAACCTGGGTAATATTGCATCTCCGCTACAGGAAGACTTTTCAACAATTTTGCCGTAGGATTCTACAACATGTGAGCTCTATCAAAAATACCATAACACCAACACCAGTAGCCAGACACATTGTGAATTTTCACCAGGGCAATGTGGATAATTTGAGGTTCCAAGCTATTGAAAAACTGGCACCCAATCCCAGGAAAGGAAACTTTAACCAACAATTACTCCAAAAAGAATCCCAATGGATCTATTCGTTCAGGACTTTGACTCCACAGGGACTTAACGAGGAGTTTAACTACACTCCTTTCATACATTGAAATAATGATTCCCTCTATTTTCCAAATATCATGATATTTGGTCTTCAATTGGCACGTAAATATATAATGACCCATTTATATAGCTTGTATATATACCAACTGATTACTATTTATCGACTTTTTCATTTATATGATCATGATTATTATCTTTATCTATTTATACATCTATTCTTGAGATTTCTCCTGCATATTTAAGGTTTCTGAGAGTAATCTTCTCTTTATATATATTAACTATTGTATTTTCATTATTAAAAGTTATGTTTTAACTATTTTCACTTAGGACAGTGTTTCTTTCCTCTTTTTTTCAAATTCCTAATCAGGGTTAACCCCTTCACTGCCCTATAGATCTATTCTATATCACGCTTCCACTCCGTTAATTCTCTCTAAAAATAAAAAATCCAGTTATTTTAACGTGCATAGGGATTTGGGATAGTGCGCAAGTAATTTTTTTCTTTTGTTTTTCTAGTATGCATGTTTTCATTTTCTAATTTATAAGCACCAAAGCAATTTTAGTTTAATGAAGCAGTTTTAGTGTATAAATTATGCCATAGCTTAATTCTCTGCCATTTGGGAGTTAAATCACACTTGTTTATATCCTATGACTTGCGCATCCTGCCTGACAAAAATGGTTTCATTTTCAATTGGATGTTAACTTGTTGTAGAAGTTTATATATCCTGCTTTGTAAATTGCAATTTAATCACACACTTGAGCCCCCAGCAGGGTCTAAAGCACTTTTCACAGAGCAGGAGATAAGAAATTCTAAATTAAACAGAATATGTGATAAAGAAAGTTTAAACATTAGATCTCTCTTAACAGGAAGTGTTTAGGAAGACTGTGCAAGTTAGATGCTGGGAGGTGTGACTATGGTTATATAAACAAAGGGATTTAACACCTAAATGGCAGAAAACTGAGCAGAGAGAATGCAGGGGCATAATCTACACTAGAAATAAAGGGGTGCTCTGATCAAGACTCGCTTATGGAATGCTCTAATAAAACAATATCACCAAGCAGCTACAACACAGGTGTAAGCAGTGCTGTATCACACACACATACATCACACACATACAGCACCCACACACATACAGCACACAAATACATACAGCACACACATACAGCACACACACATATACAGCACCTTCACACATACAGCACCCACACACACAGGGGCGTATTAGCCGCGAGGCAAACAAGGCATTTGCCTTGGGCGGCATTTTTCAGGGGGCGGCAAAAAAGCCGCCCCCAAATGCCCAGGGCAAATGCCTTGTTAGCCTCGCGGCTAACAGACATGCCGAGCGGGCAGCGCTGGGTGGGCGGGCGGCCGGCCGCGAGGGAGCTCTTCCTCTGAGCGCTCTGCTCAGCTCCCTCGCGTGCCGCCGAGTGAGGCTGGGAGCCGGAATATGACGTCATCAACCTGGCTCCCAGCCTCACTCTGCTGGCGGCGCGCGAGGGAGCTGAGCAGAACGCTCAGAAGAAGAGCTCCCTCGCGGCCACCCGCCTGCCCTGCAGCCACTGGACCCCAGGACCCCAGGTAGAGGAAGAGGGGGGTTAAATAAAAATAAAACACAAGTGAGTGTGTTAGTGTGTGTGTGTGTTTCTGTTAGTGTGTGTGTCTGTTAGTGTGTGTGTGTGTGTGTGTGTCTGTTAGTGTGTGTCTGTTAGTGTGTGTGTGTGTGTCTGTTAGTGTGTGTCTGTCAGTGTGTGTGTGTCTGTTAGTGTGTGTGTGTGTATGTTAGTGTGTGTGTATGTTAGTGTATGTTAGTTTGTGTGTGTCTGTTAGTGTGTGTGTGAGTCTGTTAGTGTGTGTGTGAGTCTGTTAGTGTGTGTGTATCTGTCTGTCTGTTAGTGTGTGTGTGTCTCTGTTAGTGTGTGTGTGTGTGTCTGTTAGTGTGTGTGTGTGTCTGTTAGTGAGTGTGTGCATGTGTCTGTTAGTGAGTGTGTGTTTGCCTGTTAGTGTGTGTGTCTGTTAGTGAGTGAGTGTGTCTGTTAGTAAGTGAGTGTGTGTCTGTTAGTGAGTGTGTGTTTCTGTTAGCTAGTGAATGCGTATCTGTCAGTGAATGTGTGTGTGTATTTAGAAGGCGGAGCAGGAGGGAAGGGTTGGGTGGCGGTTGTGCGGGTGGGGATAGCGCGGGGGGGTGCCTGAGGTTTGTCCTGCCTAGGGCAGCACAAAACCAGGATACACCACTGCACACACACACAGCACACACATACCGCACCCACACACACACACAGCACCCGCACACACATACAGCACACACACACATACAGCACACACACACACACATACAGCACCCACACACACATACAGCACACACACATACAGCACCCGGACACACATACAGCACACACATACAGCACCCACACACACATACAGCACCCACATACAGCACACACACATACAGCACCCACACACATACAGCACCCTCACACACATACACCACACACACATACAATACCTTCACACATACAGCACCCACATACACACACAGCACCCTCACACACATACAGCACCCTCGCACATACAGCACCCACCCACACACATACAGCACCCTCAAACACACAGCAGCCTCTCACACACAGCACATAAACAGCACCCTCACAAACACACACACAGCACCCTCACACACACAGCACACTAACAGGACCCTAACACACACACACACAAACACCCTCACAGACACACACACAGCACACAAACAGCACTCTCACACACACATCACACTAACAGCACCCTCACACACAGCACCCTTACACACACACACAGAACCCTTACACACACAACACCCTCAAACCACCCTCATGCAGCACACACACAGCAGTGTATGTATGTGTGTGTGTGTATATATATATGTATATATATACACACATACATATACACGCGGCGTGTGTTTGTGCTTTAGGGTGCACACCCTAATGCAATAGGCTGCGCACGCCTATGACACACACACAGACATATATACATACTGACATACACAGACATACATACTGACATACATGCATACTGACATACACACACACACACAGACATACATACATACATACTTGCAGACACATACACATGTGAGGGTGCTGTGTGTGTGTTTGTGAGGGTGCTGTTTCTGTGCTGTGTGTGAGAGGGTGCTGTGTGTTTGAGGGTGCTGTATGTGTGTGGGTGGGTGCTGTATGTGTGAGGATGCTGTATGTGTGTGTGTGCTGTGTGTGTATGGGTGATGTATGTGTGTGAGGGTGCTGTGTGTGTGTGGGTGCTGTATGTGTGTGCTGTGTGTGTGTGTGGGTGCTGTATGTGTGAAGGTGCTGTATGTGTGTGTGGTGTATATGTGTGAGTGTGCTGTGTGTGTGTGGGTGCTGTATGTGTGTGTGTACTGTGTGTGGGTGATGTATGTGTGTGTGCTGTATGTGTGCTGTATGTGTGTGTGTGTGCTGTATGTGTATGTGTGTGCTGTATGTGTGTGCGGGTGCTGTATGTGTGTGGGTGCTGTATGTGTGTGCTGTATGTGTGTGTGGGTGTGTGCTGTATGTGTCTGTGGCTGTATGTGGGTGTGGGTGCTGTATGTGTGTGTGTGTGCTGTATGTGTGTGTGGCTGTATGTGTGTGCAGGTGCTGGATGTGTGTGCTGTGTGTGTGTGGGTGCTGTATATGTGTGTGTGCTGTATGTGTGTGTGGGTGTTGTATGTGTGTGCTGTATGTATTTGTGTGCTGTATGTGTGTGGGTGCTGTATGTGGGTTCTGCATGTGGGTGCTGTATGTGTGTGCTGTATGTGTGTGTGTGTGCTGTATGTGTGTGCTGTATGTGTGTAGGTGCTGTATGTGTGTGTGTGTGTGCTGTGTGTGTGTGCTGTGTGTCTATGTGTGCTGTATGTGTGTAGGTGCTGTGTGTGTGGGTGTGTGTGGGTGATTGTGGGGGTGGAGGTGGGGGTACATTACTTAATATCCCCCCTCCCTTCTTACCTTATGTAGGGAGGGGGAATTCTTGTTCCGGCTGCTTTCCCTGGTGGTCCAGTGGAGAGTGAACTCTAGCCCCTGTGGGCTAAGTTCACTCTCATGAGATCTCACGAGAGGAACCCGGCGGAGCTGCTGGTTGAGCTCCCCGGGTCCTCTCCTGCCTCCCTCCATGCTGCAGTGGGGAGGGAGGCTAAGAGCAGAGCCGGCGCTCAGATAGCGCCGGCTCTGCATGAGCCGACAGGGGGGATCCTGAGATCTCCCCCGCCGGTCTCAATACATAGGCGTGCCGTGGGGATTAGAGTGTGCCCGGGCACACCCGGCACACCCCGTGCGCACGCCTATGCATATATACATACTGACATACACACAGACATACATACTGACATACACATACTGACATACACACACACACACTGACACACACACACAGACATACATACTGACATACACACACACAGACATATATACATACTGACATACACACAGATATACATACTGACATACACACACACAGACATATATACATACTGACATACACACAGACATACATACTGACATACACACACACACAGACATATATACATACTGACACACACACAGACATACATACATACATACTGACACACTCACAGACATATATACATACTGACATACACACAGATATACATACTGACATACACACACACAGACATATATACATACTGACATACACACAGACATACATACTGACATACACACACACACAGACATATATACATACTGACACACACACAGACATACATACATACATACTGACACACTCACAGACATATATACATACTGACACACTCACAGACATACATACTGACATACACACACACAGACATACATACTGACATACACACACACACAGACATATATACATACTGACATACACATAGACATACATACACACATACATACTGACACACACACAGACATATATACATACCGACATACACACAGACATAAATACTGACATACACACACACAGACATATATACTGACACACATACATATACACACACACACTTCATTTATCAGCCACCCTCCTCTTACCTTAAGTTGCAGGAGGGTGGCTGGAGATGATGGGAGTGGATGCCTCTGGTGTCCTCTCCTGGCCTCCACTCTCCCCCCGCGCGGAGTAAGCTGGGAGGGAGTGACCGGCCATCACTTCCTCCCAGCAGCATTTGCGGTGCAGCCGCAATTTTTTTTTTTTTAAAGGGGCCCGTTCGCGCAATTATCCGGCCGCAGCGCTGACCTGGCCCCTGAAGATTATAGGGCCCATCGGGTGGCCCTAAATGCTTGGGCCACCTGATGGGCCCCGGTGCAGATGTACCTGCGGCAGTTTCGACGCTCCACGTGGGGCCCGTGACAACCATTATGGTTGTCACCCCCTGATGGCGGCCCTGGGTTGGGAGGATGTAGGAGACATACAAAGAGGGGGGTAAGAGACACACAAGGGGGGTGTAAGAGATAAACTAATGGGGGTGTAAGACACAAAACTTAAAGAAAAAAAATTGACCAAAAAAAGTATATTAACAAAATAAATATAATAATAACAATAACAGAATATTCAAAGATATAATCTTTCAATGTAGGGTAATAACTGTCCATTCTGGGGTCAAGAAGGAATTTTTTCCTTGCTTGTTGCAAAATTGGAAGTGCTTCAAACTGGGTTTTTTGTCTTCCTTTGGATCAACAGCAAAAAACAAATGTGGGGATGGCTGAACTTGATGGGCGCAAGTCTCTTTTCAGCTATGTAACTATATAATAAAAATAAAGAGCTTAATAAATAAACGAGTTTGTTTTCCTGGCACTATAGTGCTCCTTTAATGTAGTGGTTCTGTGTCTATTGCCTGTCCCTGCAGGCTTTTTATTGTAAACACACTGCAGCACTGGCGTTGGCTCATATGGCAGATCATATGGGTGGAGCATATGTCACATGTGGGCAGAGCATATGTGGTGGCGAGGGCGGCAAATTTTTGTCTGCCTAGGTCGGCAGAAATCCTTGCAACAGCCCTGCACAGCATCCAGTGCCAGCATACTTTTTTGGGGGAAAAAACACATCACCTATATGTATAGGATCTGAGAATTCCGATGATGTGCTTTATAACTTTTTACATTGCAAGCATGCAGGAGCAGAATGAAGCCATTACGTGTAGTACTTCCACATTTCTTAAACATAATGACCTACACATAAAGACCTACAAAAAAAGCAAGTATATTCAAACAAATGAAATCACGCTGGCCACTGGTGAAAACCACCAGGTACAAACCGTTCTTATTCCAATTTATTTGTTATACAATTTCTAGTGTGCTGTGCTGATTCAATTAAAGGTAACAATTAAAGTATCATACTCACTACAGCTCAATATTGTGGTTAAAATTCTGTGCGTGATGGGACTTACAGTCTTTGCAAAAATGTTAGATAAAAAAAATAGGCCTATAGTCTGACACTTTACCAGCTGATCAGCTAATATGGAATTAAATTTCTGCATGAACCCATTCTACTCTATAAAACACTGGAAGGTCAATTTTCTTATCCTATCATTTCCACTCAAAGTTAGATGGGTTCATGTAGAAGATTCACTTCTGTGTTAGCCAATGGGGGAACAAGTAGATCTGGGTTTAGACCTTGGGGGACAGCCACGGTATTTTTTCCAATCAATTGAGACAAAAACTGGAGAAATAGCACCGACGGACTTTCTACCCCATTACTACTAAATCTGTTTATGGCGTCTAGAGTGCCCCCTAGAAGGGACTGCATGACTTATGGGTTGGAGTGTGCTATATAGTTTATTAGAATGTGTTTTAGATTAAAAATTTTGCTAATCTATATGCAGTTTATTCATACTTGATGAATGATGCTTAATCACAGGTAGAGAGAATTTCTGAAAAAATAAAGGTTTAGTACAGATATCAGAATTTTATTAGATTAAAGATTTCTGCTATGTGGACCTTTGCCTTCCTTGAATTGAAAACCGCAACCAACACTGTTATTCCTATAGGACCACCAAGTTTAATTATTAGTAATCTTTGATTCTGGCTACAAAATTAATATTTTATGGGTTTTATTATACTGCTGGTGTATAATAAAAATGATTGCAGAATATTTTTTTGTCAGCAAAAGAAATAATGTACCCTTCAAACAGCAAATAGCTGTCTGTCATATTAGCGTTATAGGAAAGTTTTCAGGTTTAAAAAATTAGACAGTTCTTAATCATGTATTGAGCAATGGCACTAACAACCTTGACAGATGAATTATTTAGACCGAATCCTAGAATAATGACTCAAAAAATAACAAGCGTTAACAGTCAGACTAGTAGATTTATGTCTGTTCTCAGTACATATGACATCCTATAACTCACTGCTGCAAGCTGGTGCTGTAATGTCTGTGGCTTTATATACAACTTTATATACAATTTTGAATTGTTCGAGATCTACGAACACAGGCATACATGTACATTTTGTTCCTAACGTTTGTTTATTGTTAGACATTTTTGCCCTAGCCTTGACCTGTTAGTGAATGTTCCATCCTCCATTTGTGTTTTCAAAAAAGTAAACTATCTCTTATCTTTATGTAAATAGTTCCCTTAGTGGCATCATGAAATGCATTACTGAGGCTTAAATAAATATAAACACACCTGGATATTTCACTCTGCGTAAATTTTAATGTCGTTATATTAATATATTTTTATTACGTTGTCAACCCACACATTTCAGGATTCAAGCAATGGCAATCACAAATCACTGCACACACTCCAGTTCACAACCGCAGTATGGCTGTTATCGACTTGAAAGCATCACTCCTATGTGCTGAGTAGAACTGAGGCTGGAGTATGGACCACCTATCCCATATATTACTACTGGAAAGGGGACTATAAGATAAGATCAGCAATCATAGATCAGAAAGAGAGGCTTCTGATTGGTAGAACCTCTTGCAGGATGGGAAGGAGATTTGTAGCAAGTTTAGGATTTTTAAAGTTGAGGGCTTCTTTTTTTTTTTTGGTCATTCAAAGTTTATTAGATTGAAAAAAGGTACATACAGTGGTAAAATGCAGTGTATCTGGAAATGTATTACATTCAGCTTCAGCATGGACGATACGACACAGTGGTAAAACAGCATTGTTATGCATTATAACACGCATCCTGCTTTTGCCAAGAAAACAGAGGTAGCATTGGAAGGCTAAGTCTACATACACATGGGTAATACAATGATAGTACGGCATTGCATAGCCTTAGGCAGACATATGTGCCAGTAAAGTGATGTATCGGTGAGACAGCGCAGTACTGTATGATAAGTCATAGCTGAGTACAACATTACAAAGCCTAATTACAAGTTATTTAGGGGTAAGACAGATACTTTGCAGGTCGGATCATCTGCAATGTGAGATATCCAGTTTTGACGACTGAGCCCTGGCGAGACCAGGTTAGGTTGATATACACTTTGCTTGTAATCAGTCCCAGGTGGGAGTGTGAGTGTAGTGGTGGTCGGGTTTCCTCTCCTAACTGGGAGAGGTAAAGTGTATGTGGATGCCTCAGTGAGGATATGTGACATATTTTAAATAAGTAGATAGTGGGAAGGTAGAGAGAAAATTGTCTCTGTCCCTTTTACCCTGCAATGTAAAATATTGAAGATTTTTAGAAACTGCGATGTTTACATTGCACGGTAAGTCCGTCTGTAGCGGAGTAGAAGTATTAACTGCAATATCTCTGCTGGTAGACTTGAGCAGCATTCAAATAAAGTGTAGCGTGACAATTCCAATCCCATTCCCAAACAACTGGACGAAACACAGCTTTGGGAGTCAACTGATTTTTATTGAGCCACAGCTGGCTTTTACACAATTCCCCATGCAAGGGGTTTCTTTAATTACATTCCAGGGGTTTTCCCCTTGTGGACTTTGTGGCGGGCAAGGAACAAGGACATATTTCCCATGATCCTTTTCTTGCGTAAGAACAATTCTTTAACCCCTTAAGGACATATGACATGTGTGACATGTCATGATTCCCTTTTATTCCAGAAGTTTGGTCCTTAAGGGGTTCATTAGATTATCTCCCAAGTACAGAAAATTAAACAATATTTGAAAACATCATAACTCCTCAAATATTAATCAGAACTCCACTAAAGACACTTCACCGAATAGCAGGGATCTGAGCGCCTAATCTGTCGAAACACCGCTCAGATCCGTTGGAATAAGTTCCTCTTACACTTTTAGTGAAGGAGGGGACACAGCCATCCTGGTGGTCGGTGGTGGTAAGTATTGTAGGAAGCAGCTCTACTATCCTCCCGCACGATGCTGTGTGGAGCATTGCCGCGCATTCCACACAGCTTGCGCAGGAGTATAGGAGGGCTGCTTCCTAGAGCCCTCCCCCTGCCTCCCGACCCGGAAGCAGAGTAGGCGCCTGCCGTTTCGGGCAGGCAGGTGCCTACTCTGCAGACAGCCAGCAGCCCCCTCTCCCGGCGACCTATGGCTGCGTGCCAACAGAGAGGGCCTGGCGTGCCACCTGTGGCACGCGTGCCATAGGTTCGCCATCACTGGGTTAGGGATATAGATTTATGGATGTGTACTATAGTATTCCTTTAACTCTGTTCTGGAGTCTGCCTTTATTTCTAAACACACGTTGTAAACATATAGCATATTTGCAGGAATATGAAGTACATAATAACACATGTAAAAATTAATGGAAAACAAAATGTCACTCATAATTATTTACAAATGTATTCACATCTGTTATATTATTATTTCGTAAGTGTCACACTTGTTTAACCCCTTCAGGACGGATTCAATAGTACACATTCTGATCAAAACAAAATGTAAACAAAAACTGGTATTTGCGCTATGTGTCTGTTCAACCGTAATTCACCTCTTTCATCTTAAGTGCACCCACACTTATTATATATAATTTTGTTCAGGAGAAACTGGGCTTTAATTTCTCATGAACTATTCATATTTGAAACATAATTTATTATGAATAACATTTTTAAAAACTGTGAGAAATGAAGATTTTTAAAAAATTTTTTTAGACCTTTTAGCTGTAAATGTCATAATACCGTTAGCTTTAACTGCAAAAAAAACCACATACCGTATTTATCGGCGTATAACACGCACCGGCGTATAACACGCACCTCATTTTAAGAAGGAAATTTCAGGAAAAAAAAACTTAAATTTCAAATAAAGCTTCTTACCCCCTTTCTTGCCCCCTCCTCTTCTTACTTCCCTCCCCTCCCCTCTTACCCCCTTCCCCTCCCCTCCCCTCTTCTTACCCCCTTTCTTCTCCCCCCTCCCCTCTTCTTACCCCCCTCTTCTTACCCCCTCTTCTTACCCCCCTTTTCTTACTCCCCCTCCCCTCTTCTTCTCCCTCTCCCCTTCTTGCCCCTCCTCTTCTTTACCCCCCTCCCCCCCTCTATTTACCCCCTTACCCCCCCCCCTCCTCTTCTTGCTCTCTTCTTACTCCCCACTCTCTTTTAAACCCCCACTCTCTTTTTACCCCCCCACTCTCTTTTTATCCCCCCCACTCTCTTTTTACCCCCTTCCCTGTAGCGTGGCCGAGCTGCTCTGCTGTCCACGGTGCCCGGCCGGAGTGATAGGAAGGTGCACGCTCAGTGTGCACCTTCCTGTCAGTCCGACTGGGTACAGGAAACAGAAACTCCTGTTCTGCACCTTCCTATCACTCCGGCCGGGCACCGCGGACAGCAGAGCAGCTCGGCCACACTACAGGGGAGGGGAGGTGAGAACCAACTGCAGCCGCCTGACCGCTCTTGACAGAGCGCTCAGGCGGCTGCAGCATTTAAAGGTCCGGCGTATAACACGCACCCATAATTTGCCCCCTATTTTCAGGGAGAAAAAGTGCGTGTTATACGCCGATAAATACGGTATTTATATTCAGCAAAGTCTCAGGAGTACAACAGTAACCCCCATTAACAGTTTTTAAGGTGTTTTCGAAAGTTAAAGGGTCAAATATAGTACATTCAATTTTTCAGTTTTTTCAAATTGAAATTCGCCAGGTTGGTTATGTTGCCTTTGAGACCGTGTGATAGTCCAGGAATGAGATTTACCCCCATGATGGCATACCATTTGCAAAAGTAGAAAACCCAAGGTATTGCAAGTGGGGTATGTCCAGTCTTTTCTAGTAGCCACTTAGTCACAAACACTGGCCAAAGTTAGCGTTCATATTTGTTTTTGTGTGAAAAAAAGCAAAAAAAACAAATATTTGGCCAGTGTTTGTGACTAAGTGGCTACTACAAATGACTGGACATACCCCATTTGCAATACCTTGCATTGTCTACTTTTTCAAATGGTATGCCATCATGGGGGTAATTCTCATTCCTGGACTACCATACTGTCTCAAAGGCAACGTAACCAATCTGGCAAATTTCAATGTGAAAAAAATGAAATGCAAGCCTTATATTTGACTATCTAACTTTTCAAAACACCATAAAACCTGTACATAGGAGGTACTGTTATACTGGGGAGACTTCACTGAACACAAACATAAGTGTTTTAAAACAGTAAAACATATTACAACAATAGGAAAATAGAGAGGAGGAGTCTGCGCTAAGTAACAGGAGTATGAGCTGCAACCCTAAAAGGGAATCCCTCAAAAACCCTTGGTAAGATAACAGGAAAAAAAAGGGGGGAAGGGCTGCGCTATTGTGCAAGAAATAATAGGTTTGTCACAATGTATGAACAACAAGGAAAAAACTAGATTAAATAGTCTCTTGTAAATGTAAAATGAATAAAACAAAGTCCATCCAGCAGTAGAGATCAAATAATAAAATGTCCAATAAAATACATCAAATTGTCTCTCTGATATAGGGATAGGGCGTGTGTACAATCCTCAGGAGTTGATCCGTCCGGGTTGTAGGTAGTCCGTATACGTGAAGATAAAAGTACGACAAGCTTCCAATGGTATAGTATTGTAACTAAAAGAATTTTGTTTGATCTATGAAATTTTTGTCTCTCTGACCACCCATAATGAAGGAAGCTTAGGAGGGGAGCGACTGACTAACAGTAGTTCTTAGTCAGCCGCTCACCGTTCCTTCCTATGTGTACTGTGACCGGCAAAACTACATTTCCCTGAGAGCCTTGCTCCTATTTGCCGGTCACGTGCTAACCGGGGGCCGTACTACCTCTTAGAGTGAGCCGCGCGTCATTCGCCGCTCACTACTACATTTCCCAAACCCCCTTGCCCCGATCACGTGATTTTGCTAAAACACAATATCTCAACAACTAACCCTCGTTTATAATATATAATTATACTCTGCGGCACATATAAGTCCCACTTACATAAATATTAAGTATTTTTTGTGTTAATACGTGTTTGCAATTGGTGCAATTGTTTTTGGCGCCAATTTTAACTATTGTATATTGCTATATATACTGTTCTATGCCAGGTATACTGTTCTTTTACCATTTTTGATAAAGCCCCAGAGGTGAAACGCGTTAAATGGTTTTATACTGTGTATTTTAACAATAAAAACTTTTATTTGGTATCCTTTTTTATAGGACCAATCTTATTTTATTGTATATACACTTTTCTTCATTTATTTATTTTTCCTGACATTTTACTGTATCCTGCTCAAGCAATCCATAGGTGGGGATCATTCCACCAGTGCTGTATCTATAGAGCAGTACTTTCTGCTCTATCATTGTGAGTATATTTTATTTTATTTACATTTTCCTTTTATCTTTTCAAACTGAGAGCACTATTACTGTTTTTATATATCCTGCAGAATACTACGGAAACCAAGTTGGACGGACAGACCCATTTCCACAGTATATCCTCTAGCGGGGATTATACCGCTAAGTGCCCTTCATCCAAGAGCTGGTCCAAAGCTCCATTAAATGTGAGTGTATCATCCTCCATTTTTATTTCATTTATTCTTTTAGTTACAATACTATACCATTGGAAGCTTGTCGTGCTTTTATCTTCACATATACGGACTACCTACAACCTGGACGGATCAACTCCTGAGGATTGTACACACGCCCTATCCATATATCAGTGAGACGATTTTATGTATTTTGTTGGACATTTTATTATTTGATCTCTCCTGCCGGATGGACTTTGTTTTATTCATTTTACCTTTACAAGAGACTATTTAATCTAGTTTTTTCCTTGTGTTCATACATTGTGACAAACCTATTATTTCTTGCACAATAGTACAGCCCTTCCCTCCTTTTTTTTTCATATTACAACAATATCGTCAGTAAAAGTGCTGTTCGTGTGTGAAAAATGCAAAAAATTTCACTTTTACTAAATGTATCATCGTTGTAATACAATTTATCATTTTGAAACACTAATATTTGTGTTCAGCGAAGTCTCCCGAGTAAAATAGTACCCCCCCATGTACAGGTTTTATGGTGTCTTGGAAAGTTACACGGTTACATATAGCGCGTGTGAATTTAATTCTCTGCACTTGCTGCCTGGGTTGTCAGGCACGTCAATCAAATTTTAATTAATTAAATCACATAATTATGTTAAAATATTACTTAAGCATACTCATAGAATTTTTATATATATGTATTTAAATTCTATGTGTATGCTTATGTAGTTATTTATGTAATTATATATATTTATCTATATATAAATATTTGCAGTTATTTGTATTTTATATATAGATAGATATATATATATAGAATGTCATTCTAAGTGTTTTTTGTTACCAATATATATGTATTAATAACAAAATACAGTTAGAATGAAATTACATATGTACAGTCAGGTCCATAAATATTGGGACAGCGACAAAATTCTAATCTTTTTGGCTCTATACACCAACACAATGGGTTTGAAATGAAACAAACAAGATGTGCTTTAACTGCAAATTTTCCGCTTTAATTTGAGGGTATTTACATCCAAATCAGGTGAACGGTGTAGTAATTACAACAATTTGTATATGTGCCTCCAACTTTTTAAGGGACCAAAGTAATGGGACAGATTAACAGTCATAAATCAAACTTTCACTTTTTAATACATGGTTGCAAATCCTTTGCAGTCAATTACAGCCTGAAGTCTGGAACGCATAGACATCACCAGACGCTGGGTTTCATCCCTGGTGATGCCCTCCCAGGCCTCTACTGCAACTGTTTTTAGTTCCTGTTTGTTCTTGGGACATTTTCCATTCAGTTTTGTCTTCATCAAGGGAAATGCATGCTCAATCAGATTCAGGTCAGGTGATTGACTTGGCCATTGCATAACATTCCACTTATTTCCCTTAAAAAACTCTTTGGTTGCTTTTGCAGTATGCTCCAGGTCATTCTCGATCTGCACTGTGAAGCGCCGTCCAATGAGTTCTGAAGCATTTGGCTGAATATGAGCAGATAATATTGCCCAAAACACTTCAGAATTCATCCTGCTGCTTTTGTCAGCAGTCACATCATCAATAAATACAAGAGAACCAGTTCCATTGGCAGCCATACATGCCCACGCCATGACACTACCACCACCATGCTTCACTGATGAGGTGGTATGCTTTGGATCATGAGCAGTTCCTTTCCTTCTCCATACTCTTCTCTTCCCATCACTCTGGTACAAGTTGATCTTGGTCTCATCTGTCCATAGGATATTGTTCCAGAACTGTGAAGGCTTTTTTAGATGTTGCTTGGCAAACTCTAATCTGGCCTTCCTGTTTTTGAGGCTCACCAATGGTTTACATCTTGTGGTGAACCCTCTATATTCACTCTGGTGAAGTCTTCTCTTGATTGTTGACTTTGACCTTCATACACCTACCTCCTGCAGAGTGTTCTTGGTCTGGCCAACTGTTGTGACGGGTGTTTTCTTCACCAGGGAAAGAATTCTTCAGTCATCCACCACAGTTGTTTTTCGTGATCTTATGGGTCTTTTGGTGTTTCTGAGCCCACCGGTGCATTCTTTCTTTTTAAGGATGTTCCAAACAGTTGATTTGGCCACACCTAATGTTTTTGCTATCTCTCTGATGGGTTTGTTTTGTTTTTTCAGCCTAATGATGGCTTGCTTCACTGATAGTGACAGCTCTTTGGATCTCATATTGAGAGTTGTCAGCAACAGATTCCAAATGCAAATAGCACACTTGAAATGAACTCTGGACTTTTTATCTGCTCCTTGTAAATGGGATAATGAGGGAATAACACACACCTGGCCATGGAACAGGTGAGCAGCTAATTGTCGCATTACCTTTGGTCCCTTGAAAAGTGGGAGGCACATATACAAACTGTTGTAATTCCTACACCGTTCACCTGATTTGGATGTAAATACCCTCAAATTAAAGCTGAAAGTCTGCAGTTAAAGCACTTCTTGTTCATTTCATTTCAAATCCATTGTGGTGTATAGAGCCATAAAGATTAGAATTGTGTCGATGTCCCAATATTTATGGACCTGACTGTATATACAATTTATTTATATATTTTTTTAAATATTTTATTTATTTATTTTATTATTTTATTTATTTACTATTGTAATTATACATGTAAATCTTATATATATGTAACATCATTCTAAGTGTATTTTAAGATAAATATATGTACTTATATTAACATTAAAATACATTACGTATTACGTTACATATATATAAGATGTATATATATTAGATATATAATATATATATATACATATATATATATATATATATATATATACACATACACACACATTTATTTTAAAACATGTTTAATTTTTTTTTTTTTACTTTGTCACCAGCAGGGGGACTGTCTGACATTTCAGACAGTCCCCCTGCTGGTAGATCCAGAGCCAGCTATAGGGGGTCATGTGATCGCTCTTTGAGAGCCATCACATGGCCCCCAGGGGCCTCATTTGCCGGGGAGGGCTGCCTGGGCTGTCAGGCAGCCCTCCAGAAGGAGGATCGTGGCGGAGGTAAATCCATCGGAGCTCCTGGGGCTGAAAGCCGTTGCGGCGTTCTATGACAGCCCAACGGCTTTAAAGCCCATTTAATGCGGGACAGCATAGAACGCTGTAACGGCGTTAAGGGGTTAAATTAAAAAGAGTTAGAGAGTGACCTTGTAATGTGCTGTAAGGAAGGCTCAGACAGCTCAAGGATATTATTTCAAATGTGAAAGAACTTGCCATGGATGTTTTACTTAAGTACTGACACAACTGCGCAGTAGAAATGTGCAATTTGTTTTGGTCCAAATTTAAATTCAGACGAATTTCGACAATTCAGACATTCAGATGCTTCCGAAAGTCCGAAGTGCCAAATTTCAGAAGTGCCGAACTGAACCGAATTGCCGAAGTGCTGAATTGCGGAAATGCCGATCTGAACCGAATTGCCGAACTGCTTTGGATTTCTGAAAAGTGGAAAAACAGGAGAGGGAGGTAAAATTAAGTGAATGATGACAGGAATCTAACCCTAACCCTAGCCCTAACCATTACCCCAACCTTACTCTACCCCTAACCCTACCTCTAGGGTTATGGGGTAGGGTTAGGGGTAAGAGTAGGGGTAGGAGTAGGGGTAGAGGTAGGGTTAGGGGTAGAGGTAGGGTTGAAGTTATGGGGTAGGGTTAGGGGTAGGGTTATGGAATTGCCAAAGTCTTGAATTCCCGAAGTCCCGACGTCCCGAAGTGCCGAATTCCCGAATTGCGGAAGTGCCGACCTGACGAATTGCCAAAGTCCCGAATTACGGAAGTGCCAAACCGAACCAAAGTGCCGAAGTCCGAATTTCGGAAGTGCCGAACTGAACTGAATTATTTGCCCCTGTACATCCCTACTGCGCAGAAACATATTGGAAAGTGTTCCAGTTTAGCAAGGATAGACCCTTTTTTTTTTTTTTTTACTAAATACGATCTGTTCCTTTTGCTTAGATTGCCTTCTACTAGGAAAACTGTATATATAACTTATACAATTGTTAAATCCACAATAATAGATCTCACTGACTGCATGTTTAAACTATAATAAAGTAGTTTAGAATGCACTATGTGCAAATGAAACACCTTATTATTGTGCTGAAATATTTATCTTATCTTAATTTAGTAAAATTAATAAAATCAATTAAGCAAACATAAATGGCTATTAATAACTCAGGAAGTCTTCAAAAATTTTATGTTAATAAAAAATAGGCTCGCCAAGTACACATGCTTGATATGAAATTGTATCATATGCCTAGAAATGTCAACAAGATCATTGTTAATACCTCCAAACACCTGTACATTACTGTATGGTTTACACTATGTATTGTGATATTATCCTCTGAATATAGTAAATTTTTCCAGGTTTAAACTGTGAAAAGCCTAAAATCAGCTTCTCATAATAAGATTTCAACATGCCCTGTTACAGAAAAAAATCTCTTTTAAAATTCACACACACTCAGTGTACATAATACGAAAAGTTATCTCGTTGGCACACATAGTACTATGTGGAGCATGAACTTTTTAACTGTCTGTAATGGAAGTTTTTCTCTACAGAAGAAAGTGCTCAGTTTGAAATGTTCCTTTTTGTATTCATGCCTTTAGAAAGAAAAAGATGACAATAACAGATGTGGAATCTGAGGCTAGAAGAACAGTACAGAAGCTCCAAAGTTCGTAATGTTGTTTATAGTACTGAAACATTGACCAGAAACTAAATCGCGAATAATTGTTTCCCTTTAACAAACTTTAGACGACACTGGAAACACAATTGCATATAAACAGAACAAAAAAAAAAAAAGGAGAAAAAATTTACAGCATTGCACGAAATAAGGGTATTAATTAAATTGGTAGTTAAAAACCACTCACATGGTACAGAGCCATACACAGGCTCTATATAAACAGCATCATAAATATTATTGATGGTATTTCTTTTATTAACGATTGTTTTTGGTTTGATGGTCATGTCTTTCTCAAGCTCTCCAGTAATGTGATGGGGATGAGGTTCAAGCCCAGTTTTTCCAACCTCTTCATGTCTCATTGGGAAGAGGGGGTTATATATAGGAGGCATGACTAGACAACAGGCCTGGTCCTCTGATCTTTTATTTATTTTAGATGGTGATGTGGAGACTCTCAGAGTGTTTTTTAGTAAATCAAAATAATTGTGGCATTAAATTAGAGTATTTATAGTACGTGAAAAAGTATAATATTTGGACTTTGAGATTTATATTGGAAATAATGCTGTAAAAATTAGAGGTTGGCCTGCAATTACTTTAGTGAGATACCAATTAGTATATTTGAAAGTGGACTTAATCTTGGCTTGGATGGACCAATCCAGAGAGTTTATGTAAACTTTCTGCAAAAGGTTTTTTAGTAAAAATGACACTTTAGTCACCAAAACAACTTGAGATTAATGAAGCAGTTTTCGTGTACAAAAAATCATGCCCCTGTAATCTCACTGCACAATTCTCTGCCATTTAAGAGTTAAATACCATTGCTTATACAGCCCTAGGTAAACCTCCCTGCATATGACTTACACAGCCTCCCTAAACACTTCCTGTAAAGAGTCATTTAATGTCTATACTTCCTTTATTGCACAGTCTGTTTAATTTAGAATGTTTTATCGCCTGCTCTGTTAACTTGCTAGACCCAATAGGAGATTCCTGTATCTAATTAGAGCTCTATATAAAGAGAAGGAAATACAAACCTTTAAAGCAAGTTACATATGATTGAAAATGAAGCCATTTTGTTTTCATGCAGGGTTTTTCAGTCACAGCCAGTGGAGGTGTGGCTAGAACTGCATAAACAGAAACAAAAGTGATTTAACTCATAAATGGCAGTACATTGAGCAGTGAGATCTATACATCAAAACTTCTAAAGTTGTTTTTGTGACTATAGTGTCACTTTACGGTGCTTTTCTGCAATGAGGATTTGACCCAATCCATTGTAAATAAATAGGATACTTTAGTATGTAATAATGATAGCAGAGGACAGGATGGGATAATCCAATGATGAAGGATACATTTGCAAGCTACATTTCCAACTAATTTGGAAGTAGAATGGAGAGTTATGGAGCTGTGCTCCCAAAATTGAGGTAGCAGGGTCATAATGTAGTGGTTCACATAATCAATTACTTGTTTCCAAAACTTTTCTGCTGGTCTTCTCCATCAATCCCACACTTCAAACAGTTTGCCATGTTTCTCATTTTCAGAGAGAACTGTTATTAGAGAGAATAATTGGCATGATGTACCATTTTCAAATGCTGTAGATAAAATGCAACTAGAAGCAATTTGAGCATTTTACTAAAACGTTTTGATGTGAATAGCTACATTGACACAAGAAGCTGTCATTTTACACCATGGCTTAAAACTGCAACAACAACAAAAAGCCATTTTATTAGGTTACATGGAAATTGTATTGATTGATACAGTTTTATGAGCAGGCCACAATTTCAAAAACATATTTTTAAGAAATAAATTACACTCTCGATAGAGATGGTATAGAAGTTGTATAGAACACAACTCAGGCAATATAAAACAGACGAATGTAAAAATGAGCTCTGGAAGACAGGGATCCCTATTATTTTAGACTACAATAACGAATATAGGGAAATTAAAATAATTTAAACCAAACATTGTTACATTGTAACATCAAATCCTGTTTTAGAGAAATTAATAGATTTAAAACCAAAGAGCAAAAAAAAAGAAAATAACTAAAAATGTAATTTGTGATTTTTATTGAGGAATATAGTGACGGAGTAAATAGGCTTGAGTTTATGAGAAGCGGTATTGGCTTTTATCCCTGCAAACGTGGGTGCTTGCAAAACTACTGCTTCTATTAAATCCAAACAACAAGTTTTTAGTTCATATTCTATTAATAGAAAATACAAGATAAAGGAGTTTTTAACATGTAATATATCTAATGTCATATACCTTCTTTGGTGCCCATATGGTCTCCAATATATCTTGGAATGACCACAGGAGCACTAAAGACAAGACTTGGGGAGCAGATTATAAATCCAAAGAAGATACATGAAACACTCTGCACATTTTGCAGTTATGCACTAGGGCGGACCCATCCCTTTAGTCCTCTGTGGCAATTAAAAAAAGAAAAAGAAAAAAACAGAGGGGAGGAGATAATTATAGAGAGTTGGGGTTATTAGAAAACAATAGATTTTTGAAGTGAACACTCTTGCCCTGAAGGCTTAAATTTAGATTTAGAGTTTGCCAATTTTGTAAAAGATTGGCACATTTATTTACTTATGGATCTTTATATTAAAGGATCACTATAGTATCAGGAAAACAAACTCGTTTTCCTGACACTATATAATCCTTAGGGTCCCCCCACCCTAGGGCCCACCTCCCGCTGGGCTGATGTGGTTAAAACCCCTTCAACCACTTACCTTTATCCAGCACCAGGAGCCCTCGGCGCTGGTGACCTCTCCTCCCCTGCCGACTTCAGCTCCCGAGTGGAGTCGAATGCACATGCGCGGCCAGAGCCGTGCGCGCATTAAAAATGCCCATAAGAAAGCATTTCTCAATGCTTTCCTATGGACGTTCTGCGTGCTCAATGCGATTTTTGCATTGAGCGTTGGGGAAGCGCCTCTAGCGGCTGTCAGGAAGAGAGCCACTAGAGGGTGAATTAACCCTGCAGTGTAAACATAGCAGATTAAAAAAAAGGGTTAAAACCTGGGGGACCTGGTACTCAGACCTGGGTGACTAGAGTGGTTGTGGCGAAACCAACCTCGCCACTGGGTGCTGGAGTAGCCTGGTTGCCCGCCTGCTGCCCCAGGATTATGTAAAAAGCATTATTTCTCCCTGCAGAAAGGCTTGTTCGTGCCTTTCTGCCAGGCCATTCGGTAAATGAATTTACCTAACAAACATACAAATAACCGGACCACCTGGGTAGGGAGTGTGCAGGCAATTGATCTCCCAGAAGCTGCGGTTAACCGCAGCTTAATTGACGAACGCTGGGTGGTCGTTGTTCGTATAGCCGAACACGTGGCAGCAGCCATTTTAAACTGCAGAACGGCCATCAGTAATCAGCTACAAAACTCTTTAACTGAAAACGGACACTTTTCTTCACGAACACCGCTGAAGCCGCCGACCTCCCTTCTCATATCTCATTCGTTCATACGAACGCCGGACCGTTCGGGACATTAAACAAACAAACAGAGCTACCCCAGATGGCTATGCCATGGAGCCCATTCGTATAACGAAAGACTAGGTGAAAGACTTTGGCTCCATGGCGATTGAACTGTATGTATGTGATCTGAGCGCCATTCGGTAATAATGTGCGCTCAGATTTAAGCTATCTGGGGATACGTTAAATGTGTATATTGTATTCGTTAGTTTAGAAGTTATATATATTTATGTACTTTTATTGCCATGTGTATAATGGAATTTTGCCTCTATCCTCGGAGATAATTGAGTTACTTCCCAATTATCTCCAGGATAGAGAGGAGGGATTATAATGTACCTGTGGGAGTGTTTAACTGTGTATGCCTGTGATTGGTCATTTGACTATTTTGTCCCAGTCTTCCACCAGGTCCCCTAGGGGAGTGTTCACCTGGTGGAAGACCTGCATAAATACCGGGCAGGTAGTCCAGATTAAACAGATCTCTGCTTGACTCTCAATACGGAGCCTTGTCTCGTACTTGGGGGGATTGATTCGTATGCTTTTCCTGTTCGACTGCTAGGAGTGTAAACCTATTCATATGGTGTTTCCTGTTTGGCTGTTTGGAGCATTCGTATGGTTTGGAGCATTCATATGGTTTCTCCTGTTCGGCGGATTGGTGACTTTGGTAGCTGCCTCTGTATCTGGAAAGGGAATATCTCCTAAACGGTTTTAACCCTTTTTATGACCGGGGTGCCGTTACAGTGGTCCTTTAAATTTATATATTGGCACTTCTTATTGGGGACTGAGTACTTTTAGGGGCTGGTTTTTATATTAACATTATATTGAAGTATACAGCTTTATATATTGGTTTTTTTTTCATGCATCTAGTATTTTTTATAAAGATATTATTGCTAGTATTCATCAATAAAGACCTCCTTTCTCCTTGCTCAAAATTTTGCAGTAATTTGTTGTTTAATAGAGTGTTCTTATCGATATGTGGGGACAAAGTTTTACTGAGGACCTCTTTCAACGATGGTGTTTTTCGTGATTTGGAGCTAGGAGGAGGCAGAATCAGAGCTCCGAGTGTAGTGATCACATGACCTGGAATCAAAACCGTATTAACATCATGGGGGCGGATTAACAATTATGGCAATAGACCTAAAAATTTAAAGAGTGCAGACAAAGGGAAAAATCCCACCTGAAACCCAGATGGGGGTAACACATAGTAAGCTGATAACAAGTACATGAACAAAAGAGGACCCAAACAGACACTAAGAACTAAATAGTTAAGGGTAAGGCTAAAAACTATTAATTATCTTTATTAAATTGGCTAATAAATCAAAAAGAATTGCACAAATAAACACCAAGCTACGCGAAATACCAAGTGTATGTGAAAACATATACAGTGCAGTGTTTATAAAACTGCTAAACCCACTGTCCTACACTGTCCTTAGACTAGAAAAGCAGCTAAACAATAAATGCTATACATATATTTAGTCAAAAATAACAGACTGCTAGAAAAACATGAAAAGGGTATATAAACAAAACAACCACTTTAGACCAAGTAATAATACAGGCCCTTCAAATAAGTCTCTATAGGTATAGTATAAGGGTGAAACAGTAAATACTAGACAGCCACTAGAGGTGCTTCCTGGAGTTTAACGGAGTTTGACGTCTTGTAACACACAGGACATCCAGCGTCAGAGGAAACCCCATACGGAAGCACAGAGGCAATATTAAGGCAATGTTTTTCTATGAGGATGGCCTAAGGCAGGCGCAGCACTTGCTGCACTTGTCACACATGCGTATTAGGTCCCCCAGTTCAATGATTGGAAGAGGTGGAGCGCGATCCAATCCTGGAATTAGGTAAGTGAATAAAGGGTTCTCTAACAACTAGCGGGGACCCGGGAGAGGGGGCTGCAGGGACTGAGCAACCCAGTGTTAGAAATACATGTTTGTATTCCTAAAACTAAAGTGTTCCTTTAAACCAAATTGCACAACTAAACCCTATGACTACCCCAGCACCCAGTAATAAGGAGTGCGTCTACACATAATTCTCCTTGACTTGTCTGCGGCTTTTGACACTGATCATCAACAGCTTCTTCTCATCCTCCGCAATATCGGTCTACAAGATATTGCTCTCTCCTGGTGCTCCTCTTACCTCTCCCAGTGCTCTTTCAGTGTTTCTTTCTCTGGCTCTGCTTCTTCTCCCCAACTCCTCTCTGTTGGTGTCCCCCAAGGTTCAGTCCTTGGTCCCCTACTGTTCTCCATCTATACTGCCTCCCTTGGTAAACTCATTAGCTCCTTTGGCTTACAATATCATTTCTATGCAGATGACACGCAAATCTACCTGTCCTCTCCTGATCTCTCCCCGTCCCTCTTGACTAGTGTCTCTGACTGCCTCTCTGCTGTTTCTAACTGGATGGCTGCCCACTTCCTTAAACTAAACTTGACCAAAACTGAAATTCTGGTCTTTCCTCCCTCAAGTGTTGTTACTCCTGTGTCTGTCTCCCTCCAAGTCAACGGTGCTACCATCAGCTCCACCACGCAGGCTCGCTGCCTAGGTGTTCTCTTTGACTCCGACCTCTCCTTCAAGCCTCATGTTCAATCTATCGCCAAATCCTGTCATTTCCATCTCAAAAACATTGCGCGCATCCGCCCCTACTTAACGCAAGATGCGACTAAGGTGTTGGTCCATTCCACTGTCCTTTCTCGCCTTGACTACTGTAATCCGCTTCTCAGTGGTCTTACGTGCTCCCAACTTGCGCCATTACAGTCCATAATGAATGCGGCGGCGAGGCTTATCTTCCTGTCCGCCCGCACCTCCCATGCCTCACCCTTCAGTCAGTCCCTACATTGGCTTCCTATAAAATATAGAGCTCAATTTAAAATTCTGGTTCTTGCTTTCAAATCTCTACATAATACTGCTCCCACCTATCTATCCTCCCTTATACATAAGTATGTCCCGTCTAGGCCCTTAAGATCTGCTGAAGACTTACGTCTATCTTCTGTCAGTACTCCCACCTCTGATGCTCGCCTTCAAGATTTCTCGAGGGCTGCACTGTTCCTGTGGAACTCGCTTCCCTCCTCTGTTAGATGCTCACCCAGTCTCCACTCCTTCAAAAAATCGTTAAAAACCCACTTCTTCATAAAAGTGTATCAATTAAACTGTTAATAGCTCCTGACTGATTCCTCTTCTGCAACTGTCACTAGTCTAATACTATCCTTACCTTTTTTTGTCATTTTACACTACTCCCTCTAGCATGTAAGCTCATTGAGCAGGGCCCTCAACCCCTCTGTTCCTGTGTGTCCAACTTGTCTGGTTACAACTACATGTCTGTTCGTCCACCCATTGTAAAGCGCTGCAGAATTCGACAGCGCTCTATAAATATAATAATAATAATAACTGAATTGCAGAACTTAACCTTATGACTACCTCAGCATATAATAGAAATAATACTTTTTTACACTGACATGAGTAGCACTATTTGATAGCACCTTTTATTTATTTTTTCTATCTGCTACTCTAAACATCTAATTATATGTAGGCACACTCCTTCTTGGTGTGTGCTGAGGTAGTCATAGGGTGTAGCTTTGCAATTTAGTTATCTCTAGGCACATTCATTATTACTGTGTGCTGCTCTAGTCATAGGATTTACTTCTGAAATTTGGTTTAAATAAACACTATAGGGTCAGGAACCCCTTGCTTCCCTAAATATAGTTAAACCTTACTTGTATTTAAGTCTGCAGCTGCTGCCCCTGATCTGCCTGCTTGGCTGACATCACCAGATGTTTTTCTGTGAGCCAATCACAATGCTTCCCCATAGGATTGGCTGAGACTGTAAAGGAGGTAGATCAGGGGCAGAGCACAAGCCAAACACAGCCCTGGCCAGTCAGCATCTCCTCATATAGATGCATTAAATCAAGTTGAGGCCTGTTTTTACTCCAAGCTACATCTCAGTTTTATCATTGGGGTCCAGGTGGTATCTTGGGAGAGGTTGGTGGAAGGCTTCTACACGGTCCTCACTACCTTCAAACAAGACTTTAGATTCTGTTTCATTCATTTACTTGTTATTAACCATCATGGTCCCTAAAAATGAAGACTTGGGGAATGAAGGGCCTGTATACACAAGACATGATGCTTTGTGAGGTAATTTGGGGATGGCCAGTAGTGTAAGTATATGAGGAAAGTTCAGTGTCTCCAAGCAGAGGGTGGAGACACTGCATGACTGTGCTGCTGACTGTGCAGCACTGCCCCAGGAAGCACCTCTAGTAGCCATTTGAGGAGCGTCCAGTGGAGTTATCACTAGGCTGTAATGTAAACACTGCATTTTCTCTGAAACGACCATTTTTACTGCAAAAAGCCTGAAGGGAATGATTCTACACACCAGAACAAATACAAAAAGCTGTAGTTGATCTGGTGACTACAGTGTCCATTAAAGGCTAGGAATTCACTCTATTAACCTAGTCATGTAATTTAACTTGGTCTCGTATCTATAGGCAACTGTTTGGACCATTATACTACCATTTCTTTGAATTATTTGTCTGAGCCTCATGTGCTAATATATGCCCAGGTATGTGTTTCCTTACAAAACATCTGATATATTTAAGAGTGCTTTTTTTCCTCACCTGTCATTCTACCACTGTTTCACACTTAGACATTTTTTTAAGTCTTTATTTTAGCTGTGCATGAGAACACATATAACAGAAACACTTACCATGCCACAACAGCACTAGCAAGCCTGTTGAGCACAACAATTGTCGTGGCATTCGAGAGACAGCACAATTTGTTTATTAAGATAAGCAGTCTAGATATGCATGAGTAAAAATCTAGAAAGGGAACATGTTTGGTATGCATGAATAAACTATGGTAAAACAATTAGACTAGATCAATATAATTAAAAATATTGGAAATGTATACCACCCCAGGTAGCTCTAGGCACCCAACAGAAATTACCTGGGTACTTAGGTAGAGGACATTGATTATCTGAGTACAACAGAATTAAGCATAAAATAACAAGCATGGTCTGCAAGAGAGCTATGGTCTGTTTATAGATCTGCAACCAGAGTCTCAGCCATGTGATCAGCCTATTCCCGTCATGGGTGAGATGCAGTCCCTGCCGAGTTAGCCAGTCTGCAGGCCAAATGCCTTATTGTCATCTGTTGGTTCCAAGTGTATAGCTGCTGCCATCTCAATCCTGCTTCCTTTATCACACTCCCAATGCTTGTCTTAGGGTTTTTCAGCACTCACTGGTTTGTACTTCAGCTGTCTGGCGATGCATTGGAAAGGCTTCTGCCGCTTCGTGGGAGCTAGGTGTTTCGGAGCGTGCTTGGAGGTGTTTTTTGTCAGCCTTAAGAACCAATAGGGGTATTTTGCGACTCAATCTCCTCCAGAAAGATCCAAAAATTATGTCCAGCCACTGTAGGATGCCAGAAGATTCTTCAAGGGAGTCTGGAGCACACCTAGGATCCGCCATCTTGGATGTACCACCAACTGAGTATCCAGTATTTGTGGTACTGCCACTAAACCCTAGGCTAGGTTTGAGGCCAGTTGGTGGTTTGGATGGGAGAGAAGGACAGGTGCCCAGGATGAGTTGGGATTGGTTGGCAAGGTCTGGTTCCAGGTTAAATAATATATTTATTGTCTATTAATATGTCAAGTTAACATTTTATGATATTATTGGTTAATTCAATAAAGCTGTGGCCTGTTTTTACCCCAAGCTATGTTTGAGTTTCATCATTGGGGTCTAGATGGCAGCTTGGGAGAGGGTGGTGCAAGGCTTCTACACGGTCCCCACTACCTTCACACAAGACTTTAGTGTCTGTTTGGGTCTTCTCTCATTCATTTACTTGTTATTAACCATTATGGGCCCCAAAAATAAATGAAGATTTGGAGACTGAAGGGCCTGTATACACCTAAGGAAGACAGAAGTTGAAATGCTTTGTGAGGTAATTTGGGGCTGGCCAGTAGTGTAAGTATATTTATATACACTCCTGGCTTTATATTGTTTTTACCCTGTGTATGGTTATTTTAAATTTTTATTCTGCAAATAAAACCTTATTTGAATTGAAAAAGTCTGCTGGCAATTTAAGATCCTAATTTATTACCATAGTAGCCATAGTAGCCCAAGTCTATGAAGGGGCACCGTGATACTGATTATATAGAGCAGTGATGGCGAACCTTTTTGAGCCCGAGTGCCCAAACCGCAATACATGCCAACCTTTTTTCTCCTTAAAGTGCCAACACGGCAATTAAACCCAAATACTGAGGTTTACGTTTAGAAAAAAACAACTCGTACTGTTGTCCGAACTAATAACTTTTGTTTTAAAAGAACACAGTTCAATGATACAAATTTTAAATAATGATATAAATAGATACAATTAAGCTTATATTTATTAGTATCTCCAACAAATGCAATAGATACACACACAGACTGCTGAATACATACACACAGTCTGCTGAATACACACACACAAGACTGCTGAATACAGACTGATGAATACACATACACACAGTCTGCTGAGTACACACTCACAGAATGCTGAGTACACACACACAGAATGCTGAGTACACACACACGGATTGCTGAATACACACACACAGACTGCTGAGTACACACACACAGACTGCTGAGTACACACACACTGCTGAGTACACACACACAGACTGCTGAATACACAGCGTGAGTGAGTGTTGTATGTGAGGGGTGCTGTGTGTGTGTGTGTGGGGGTGGTGCTGTGTGTGTGTGCTATATGTGTAAGTGTGCTGCGGGGGGGTAGGGGTACTGTGTGTGGGGGGTAGGGGTACTGCTGGGAGGGGTAGGGGTAGGTGGTGTGTGGGGATTGCTGTGTGTGGGGGGGTAGGGGTGCACTGTGTGATTGGGGTACTGTGTGTGGGGGTGGGGTACTGTGTGTGTGTGGGGTAGGGGGTGTGTGTGTGGGGGATGGGGGTACCTGCTGGGAGGTTGAGGTGCCTGTGTGTGTGTGGGGGTAGGGGAGGTGCTGTGGGGGTTGGGGTACTGTGTGTGTGCTTGGGGGTAGAGGGTGCTGTGTGAGGGTAGGGGTACTGCTGTGAGGGTTGGGGAATTTACTGTGTGGGGGTAAGTGCCTGTGTGTGGGGGGTAGGGGTACTGCTGGGGGTAGGGAGATCTGCTGGGGGGTTAGGGGGTACTACTGGGGAGGGTAGGGGTGCCTGCTGGGGGTTAGGGGTACTGCTGGGGAGGTAGGGGTACTGCTGGGGGGTAGGGGTACTGCTGGAGGTACTGGGGGGTAGGGGTACTGCTGGGGAGGGAGGGTGTTACTGCTGGGGGAGGTGGGGGGGTGCACTGTGTATGAGGGGGTGGGGGTACTGCTGGGGGTTAGAGGTTACTGCTGGGGGTGGGGGTGCTGCTTAGCAGGGGAGGGTAGGGGTTACTGCTGGGGGAGGGTAGGGGGTTACTGCACAAGGTTAGAACACTTGCTGGGGGTAGGGGAACTGCTGGGGGGGTGGGTTGCACTGCCCAGAGTGGGGGGTACACACTGTGTGTATGGGGTAGGGGTACTGGGGGTTAGGGGGTGCACTGGGAGGGAGGGTTACTGGGGGAGGGGTGGGGGTTACTGCTGGGGGTTACTGCTGGAGTGGGGTTACTGCTGGGGGTGAGGGGTTACTGCTGGGGAGGGTAGGGGTTACTGCTGGGAGGGTAGGGGGTACTGTGTATGGGGGGTAGGGGTACTGCTGGGGGGTTAGGGGTTACTGCTGGGGAGGGTAGGGGTTACTGCTGGGGGGTAAGGGTGCTGTCTGTCAGTATACCCCCCACCCTCCTTCTTACCTTTAATGAAGTAGGGGGAGGGGGGGACACAGCGATCCCTGGTGGTCCGGTGGTGGTAAGCACTGCAGGGGGAGGGCTCCAGGAAGCAGCTCCCCTGTCCTCGCGCGATGCTGTGTGGAGCGTTGCCATGGTAACGCGCGGCAACGCTCCACACAGCATCGCGTGGGAGGACAGGGGAGCTGCTTCCTAGAGCCCTCCCCCTGCCTCCCGACCCGGAAGCAGAGTAGGCGCCTGCCGTTTCGAGCAGGCAGGCGCCTTCTCTGCATTGATGGAGAACCTGTGGCCGCGTGCCCCCAGGAAGGGCCCGGCGTGCCACCTGTGGCACGCGTGCCATAGGTTCGCCATCACTGATATAGAGCCTGCATACAGCTCTGTATCTTGTGAATGGCTTTTACAACCAACTTATTTAAAGACCCTTATATTATTATTCTGGTGTGCTATAAAATTGCTCTCTTATTTGTTTTGTTTGTACAGAATTGAGATTGCAGTGTTCCTGAAACAGAAACAAAAGGGATTTTAACTTCTTAAATGACAATGAATTGAGCTTTCAGTGAGATTTCAGAGGCATGATCTATACACCAAAACTGCTTTGTTAAGCTAAAACTGTTTTGGCGACTGTTGTGTCCCTTTAAAAGAACTCTCCAGACCCTTGAAGCACTTTAGCTTGGAAAACATTATGTTCAATTTGGAAATAGTGCAGATTTCAATAAAAATTGACACTTTAATAAATTATATTGGTTATACCCGCTGGCTTTTCAAGGCAATATGTTACTTCCTGGTTTGGTTAGCTTATTTGCACTTGACTCAAGAGGCAGCAATTGCACAGGCCTGCCTTAAAAGACTACTTATTGAGCTGCATTCTGAATTCTGTGATTGAACAGTCACAGAAAGTCTGGCTGGGGTTAGAATGAGAGGGCTTGAAAAGGCAGCAGACCTGCAGTTTTTTGCAAGCTGTTTTTACATATAACTCCAATGAAAATAGGCATAATTAAATGGACACGCCAAACCTCTAAAGCACTTTAGCTTGCTAAAAAGCTTTATGTGTGAATAGTGTGTCCACTTTTTTCCAGTTTGGAAAAGGTGCAGATTTCAATAGAAATTGATACTTTTATGAATTATACTGGTTACACCCCTCTGGCTTTTCAAGCAGACAACAGGTCCTGTTACTTCCTAGTTTGGTTAGCTTATTTGCACTGATTTTAAGAGGCAGCAATTGCCCAGAGCACCTTCTTTGCAAAGACTTCTCATTAAACTGCACTGGGAAGTCTGTGATTGGACAGATAGTCTGGGCGGGATTAGAAGGGGAGGGCTTGCAAAGACTTCAGACAAGAGATTTCCAGTTATGGCATGCTGTTTTTACATATACCCCAATGAAAGAAATACATAATTAAATGCATGCATGCTCCAGTTGAGGGTATATTGAGTGGATTTTTTTATGTCAATCAAGTGTCCCTTTAAGTCTACATAAGTCTCATAGCATTGTATACGCATATTACACAACTTCAGAGATCTCAT